>CM031969.1:42989145-43589145 GCA_018804465.1 Populus tomentosa | reverse complement strand
TCATTTTGGATGTTTTCAGTGACTGTAGAAAAGGTTGGAGAAGTTGGAGGAGATTGTTGTTCAGTATTGATGTACACTGGTTTTGGTATATTTGTAGTGTAATCTGCATTTTGAAAGCTTGTAAATGGGATATCTAATGTAAAGTGTCTAGGAGGGTTTGCATGGTATGGGATGTTGATGACAAAAGGTATTTTGGAAATTCTTCCTAAATCTATTGTACTGGAAGTAGAATATTCTTCTGAGAATTTAGAACTTGTAGAATGACGATGGAAAGACAACTTGATTTTACCATCAGTATATTGGGTTGTGTTTTAATTTGGACATTTGGTTGTTGTGGTTGCAGTATTTCTAGATTGGTTACTCCTTCAAGGATCCAATCATCTGGAAGGATAATATCTTTTCATTGGATAGCTTTAGGAACAACTGTGTTTGATCGAGATAAATCTGTTTGAAGAAGAAGTGTTTCTCCTTTCTAGGATTGGTATTTGTGTTTACTGGAAAAAGTTGAGAACATGGCTTTATAATGGAATTTGAATATAAGAGCAACGAAGATAAATCCTTCAAGCATATTGTAATTATGGGTCTTGATTTGTAATAACATGCTTTGTAAGATGTTTTTGTCTTTGAGGGATATAATAAGGTTTGGATAATAGTCAAAATATACTGGACTGCTATAAAGGCTAGACTCAATGGAACTTAGGAGTGAGTCTTGGAAGTTATGAAATCTAGCATCTCATAGGACAACTAGAATGGAGGTGTTCAAGCCTTTTTTTTTAAGAGGTTTTATCCTAACTTGGACAAGGCCAACATGGATGTATTTGTAATTTCTGGCTAGGTGTTTTTGTAGGGATTTTTGGGAAAGGAGTTGGATAATCTCAAAAGGTTTTGTAAGCTTAATATCTCTTTCTTCAATTTTAATTGTGAAATCCATTTTGAAAATATCATATTTGGAGTTTTGATAAATCTGTGTTTGAGAAATCTTTGGAATTTTCCAATCATCAATATTTTTTGTAAAATCTTTAATTGTTATTTCTTCACTTTGTACAATCCTTTTATTCTTAGAGGTTTCAAATGTAGAAGAAGCCGAAATAGAAGTAGATCCGAAAAAGACAGAAACCATAATTTAAAAAGATAATTTAAAAAATAGGCTGCAAGTTATATGGATTTATTGCCTTATACGCCCACTCGCTCAACAAGCCTTACACCATTCAGCAGCATTCACCTATTAACTAAGTTTCTCTCTTCTCATTTGGTTTCTATAAATTAAATCACTATTTCTACCCAGATCCCAATAGGCTCGATATCAAAATTTAGCCAAACTTCAATCCTACTATGCCACTATCCTTGATATTACAAACTCTGTTAAATTCAAACACTTCAAATTACATACAGCCCACTCCGAACTAGCATATTCCACATGCATCATCCAAAAAATCATACATCCTTCAGATTGGGGACAATCTTTACATCAATCAATATCCTTCCTAATCCACCTTCGCATAACCTATCAAGATTTCAATACTTCATATATATACTGGAATTACCAACATGCATGGTTTAATGTTTTTTTCCTATAAAACATAAATCATAACTATTCTTGGCTCTTTTATTTTCATCATGCCATGAAATTTACAAATCTTTTTATTTGGTTCCTTCAATTATGTGTGTATGTATATGTTTTATGTTGAATAATAAAAAATACTTAGATAATAGATGCTCACATGAATAGGCAAAACTCAATAGATAAAATATTAATATTTATATAGTTCTAGTAATCATGATAATTTTATTAGAATTTAATGAATATTACTTTATTTAATGAGTGATTGATAAGATATAAATATTGTTAAATTTAATTTAAACTTAACCCAATATATATAGATAATAAATATTTATACGAAATATGTGAAACCCGACAATACCTAGATAATGAATACTTATATATATATATATATATATATATATATATATATATATATATATATGAAATATAAATATCTAAATCTTTAACCCGTTAAATAATAAATAAAATATAAATATAGTATATATACTCATCGTCATCCCTCCTTTCATTCCATCAACAGTTTTTAGGCATGCAACTATTTTATTTACATTGTGTGTGAGCATTTGTAAAGACGGTATGCATTCTCAAATTCTATGAATTCATGTGACATAGCCCATATTTTTAGTAAAACACAAATGACAACACAAAAAAAATGCATTTGTTGTATTTTATTTGCTATTAGATTTTGTTGATATATACTAATGAAGTATTGGTCTAGCGGTTAAATCATTACTATATCCCTGCAAAGATGAGAATACAAGTTCGATTCCTAAAAAATATACTTATTGAAAGGGATAACCAGGAACCCTGAACAAAACTAGTTTCACCCTTTAAAAGAATGTGAAAATATCCGGATAAAAAAAAATTATGTTAAAAAAATGTTCATGTTTAAAATCAATGGAACTTAAAAATTGTTCTAAGCCAGATCTTTGGTGAGGCACTCATGGGTATGAAATTTGGATCTTAAGAGAGGAGAAGTGTTGAATACACTCTCGTTTAAAACTTGTCTGTAATTTCCTTTGATCTCATTTATTTTTTTAATGCCAGAGAACTTTAATTTTATATATGAATAACTAGACATTATCCAAATGCCATTTGTTGTATCTTATTTGTTATTAGATTGTATGTTAAGGAAATAAATATTTATGTAGATAAAATTATTTTTATTTGACATGGTAATATTCTTAAATATTCACAATAAATTCTATAACAAAAAAAAAAAGGAAGTGAAGATCGACACACAACATCAAATTTATACTATACTAATTCATTTTTGAGCACTCCTGATCTTTCAAAAATATTTTTCCTAAATTCACCTCTTAAAAAAAATTTACAAATCGAATGAGAATTTCATACATTGAATATATGGATCCTACAAGCTAATGAATCCCATAAATCCAATAACTGAAAATTTTTGGCAAGTAAATTCAGGAAAAAAAAAATCTCCAAATTCAAGTTTCTAAATTTCTTACCAATCGAATGAAAATCTCATATATTGAACATGATTTTCTAGTGATGAGATCTAACTCTAAATTCAATCTAGCGATGAGCTAGGGATATTATCCACCAAAAACCAACACCTTTATATATCCTAGGAAATGTATCTTAATGAAATGATGGAGATTATAAATTGAGGCCACTAAATGTTGCAATTTATATTCTTGGTTTTTGGGTTTGTTTTATTTTTTAAAAAATATTAAATTAATATATTTTTAATAATTTTAATGTACTAATATTAAAAATAAAAAATATATTAATATATTTTTAAAAATAAAAACAATCACGAAACCGTCCTTTACCATAATTTCAGCATCATTTATGTACCATCTTTTTCATACACCTACTTTTTTCATATTTCTTGTCCATTTCCTGAGAATCTAAATGATTATAAATCCATGGTCGATTTCCCAATGGAGGCCAAGGGACCATCTGCGTACACTCTGATATCATTTGCTTAGAGCTTGTTAGGCCTATCGCTGGATGTCAACTCAGCTTCCATTAGCCTCCAATGGGAGATTGGCAGCCCTTGAAGAAGACTGTTTCCATTGGACATATCAATTCAATTAGCATGTTAGGCTAAGGGACCGTCCACATACGCTCCCTTTTTTCCTTTTTGGGTCCCAACCTCCATTTGCAGCAGCGCATGAAGAAGACCATTGCAAGCATGAGGAATTCCTGACAAGAAAAACTATGTTGCTGCAATAAAAGTGTTGAACTCCACTAAGGGAAAAAGGTTTTTCTAGATTCCAGCCATGTTGAAGCAGCACTACGACATCGGTATCACAAACACATAAATTTAATTACATGAGGAACACATGTATTGAGTCTCTGGCCAGTTCTTCTTTTTTTTTTTCTTTTTTTCTTTTTTTCTTTTTTATGTATGTAGCTATCAAGAGATTTGCTGCAAGATCCCTAGTTAATTATGTGACGGGATAGATGCAGTTTTTATCATTAATATGACATCTGGTCCAACTTAATGGATTAATATAGAAACTGGTCTAGATGAGATTTCAAATTAAATAATGTGAAAGTTAATGAAGTAAGTTAATCGGCAACCCGGTTAAAACTTGTTTTCAAAACAAAGTATTTTTAACGTTTTTAGAACTCCTAAACCATGTTGTTTTGAGCAGTGGTGGAGATAAGGGGGTGGCAGGGCCCGACCTTTATAAGAAAATTGTTTTTACAACCGTTCCCTTAATAATATTTATAGTTTTAGCTTAAATAGTAAAATAATTGAAATCTTGGTCTCTTTTAATTTTATTTTCTGGCTCTATCCCTAATTTTGAGTGATTTAAATCAATTTTAATTAAGCTGATTAACTTACTCGGGACTTGAATATGATGATAGGTGATTTCAAGTTTAACAACTTTGATTTTTATTCCATGTTCACATCTTGTGTTTTTCAGAAAAGTCTCCTAGCAAGCTTGGCAGAGAACCATGTCACGGTCCTAGCTACTGCTTCATACGTCTTTTACTACTTGGGTTGAACACAACATTGCTTGTATATGTTGATCAGTTGTTTAATTTGGAAAAGATAAGTTGAAATTATCTAATTCACATAATAAGATAATAAATACGTATACTCAATCTTTAGGTAATTAATACCCCAAGAATTCAAATTACGAGACCTGGATTTGAATCCAAGTTATGGACATAATTTTCTCTTATCACGCAACTTCCTCGCAGGGGCAGAGGGTGGATTAAATTACTTGGAGGGCCAAGGCAAAAATATCACGAGGCTTTACTAACATCAAGAAATATTTTGAGGGCTTAGTAATAACTTCCAAGTATCCAATATGAAAATATGCTTAAATTTCAAGAATCAATTTTATTTTTTTTCAATGGTCATCTTATGTGATGTCTCTCCCAAGAACATAATTAGTCAACATGCAGTTGACATAGAAAACTAGCGAGATGAGATCTAATATAAATCTAGTTTTAAGGATCAAATATCGGTCGGTGGAACTGAGAAGCCATAGATGGCTTTGAACAAGAAAAAGAAGGATGTTGGACTCGTAATAAAAGACTTTGCATGAGAACCGCAGCATGCCACGATAAAGTTGAACCAGCATATGGATTGGAGAATAAATAAAACCAGAAATCTTCCTCAAATTTCTCACAACATATAGTAAAAAAGCTTGCACTAAAGAACAAATTAAAACGCACCGTGTGTTGGTTTCAGTGTTTCTGATATTGGGAACGATGGTTTCAGGCATGGACTTCATTATTTTACATAAAGAATAGTAGGTGGGCTTCCGGTGGAGATGCAAGATATGTCCCCATCATCAATATCATCACATCATCTTAGCTTTTTTCTATGAAACATTGAGTGCTTGTACTGGTCTTTCTTTAAATACTTCTGTTGATGATGTATTCGTTCAGATTTAATTTTGTTTCTGTATTTTAAATGTATTTTAAAAAAAATTTAATTTTTTTATTTTTTTATTAACTTTAAATTAATATATTTTTAGTATTTTTTATTATTGTCTAACTACTTCACCTTTTACCATGCTTCAGCTAAAATCCTTTCCTCTCTCTCTAGCCTGAACAGGTTTTGGGTACTCAACAAGAATTTATATAATTCAAATTCAAATGTTATAATTTGATATGCATGTAGTTTTCTAAAAAACTTTATAATTATTTATTTATTTCAGGTTAGATCAAGTTGTATAGATTGATATCCATACTCAACTTGAAAACCAATATTTTACCTTTGAATTTTACCTTCATTCCATCGGGTTTAAACTAAATTGTGATCCATGTGAAAATTCAAGAAAAGATCACCATTAAAGTTTGATATTTCTACATGAAGATTTTAGGTTTAAATTTTTGAAAGAGTTGAATGAAAGCTAGGTACGAGGAGGAAATAGCTATCCCTATTGTATAATTCAAAACTCATTGTTACTCTTGTTAAACTAAAGATAATCAAAGAACATTTATGATCATGTCATGTTACTTAATTTTTTTTATATTTTTTAACTTTAAAGAGTTGATTTATTGGATCAATTGAGGATTTGTTTTCTTTTAAATTTCAAGTTTGAATCCTTTTACCACATGAAAACTTATTTAGGGTGTTTGTTTGCACCTGCTTTTGCGTTTGCGGTGTAAAAAACACAATAAAATATTTAGTAACTGTAAAAAATATGTTTTATATTGTGGTATCCACTAAAATATTGAGTTTAAAACACAGTTTTCATGAAATAGATTTTACATGCTTTTTTAATTGTGTTTGATATAACACTTTTTATTTTTGCATTTCAAAAGAGCTTTTGAAAAACTTTAATAATTTTTTATTTTTTTTCTTTACTTCAAATTAATTTTATTTTTTTTAGTGTTTTTTATTATTTTAATGCATTGATATCAAAAATAATTTTTTAAAAAAATAAAAATATATTATTTTAATGCATTTTCAAGTAAAAAATATTTTGAAAAGCAACCACAACCCCACAACTACTAAATATTTTACACATATTTTTTACTGTAAATAAACCCCAATCACAATTTTTACTGAACACATATCTAAATACAATTAACCACACGATTTATAAACTTATTTTTTTTAAAATCACGACCAGAAATTACCTTAGAATACCCTTTTCAAAAAAAAAAAAAAAAGTCATGGAACATGTTCCATAGCAATCCTTTTGAAACATTCAGGTCAAAATCGTTGAACAGTATTGCCATGACCAAGAACAATTCATCGCCAAAAAAGCTTAATGATTCGTTCTTTTATGAATAGCCAGATTAGTCAAATAAGACATTCTAAAAAGTATGATCAAGTTAAATCCGAGTCTCCGTCAAGCAGTTTAAAGTGTTTCTCTAAGTTAATCAAATACCCAATTGATCAGTTTGCAATTTGCATCTTGATGGCAACAGGTGCTTCTGTATTCAGCGCAAATTATCAGTAGCTTTATTGGATATTTATGTGTATGATTGTTTGTAGATATATTTTTAATAATTTTTTTCACATATAACATTCCCACACAGCCATGTGTGAGAAAATCAGTGTTTCCGCTGATCAAATTCCATAATATATATGTAAATTTAGGAGTTTGAAAAAAATTAAAAAATTAATTAAACAAAAAAAACCGAAATAAAATAATTGAAAAAATTAAATTATGAAAACAAACCGATTAACATTTAAAAAAACCAATCGGTTCGGTTTGGTTTCAGTTTTATAAGCTTGAAACTGAAAAAACTAAACCGAACCGAACCCAAACTGGAAAAACTGGAAACAAAACCGAGCCAAACAGGAAAAAAACCTAGCCAAACCAAAAAAAACCAAGTCAACCAAAAAAATTGAGTCAAACCGGTTTGAATCGGGTTTTGTCCTAAAAACAGAACAGAATCGAAAACCGGTCGGTTTAAACCGGTTTTGATTCAGTTTCAGTTTTTTTTTTAAATAATTTTGATTTCAGTTTTATTGATAAAAAACGAACCGAACCGAAAATGATCATTCTTATATACACTCATTGGCTTTTCTTAAACATTAAATTTATGAGTATTTTTCTGGTTATATTGTATGAATTAATGAGTTTAACACTTTCTTAAATGTTTGTAGAGATCATGATTATTTGGAACATGGTCTAGTATGTTTTTTCGAATCAAATTCTTGAAATCATATCACTGGATAGGATTTGCATTGATACATGGATATTTGATAGTTATTAAAAAATATAATTAGGAAGTTATTTGATTAATTTTAAAATAAATTGATTTGGTAGTTAAGATCTTGTGAATATGATCCATCTTGTTTTTAAGAATATGTGAAATTTCAGTCAACTTGGATATAACTAGTTTTTACATACTTACGCCTCAAGATCATGTTTTGCAGTAATTAAAAAAAAAAATATGTTCTTGGTAATTTTTACATGTATACAAAATAAAATAATTATTAATTTTAAAATTTATGTAAAAAAATTAATAAGAAAATAAAAAATAATTATTTTATTTTCATTAAATATTCATAAGCAAATTATTTTAAAGCACTATATAACTATTCATAAAATTATCCCTAATATTAACATAAGAAATATAAGTTTATATGGAACAACAAGTAATTTTTTAAATTTCATCTTAATACATTTATTTAAAGAGAGTTTTATTCTAAAATAAAATTATAAAATAATAAGTGAGGGGTCTTTAAAAAAATAGCCCAAACACTACTATTTGTAAAAGGTTAGGCTCATGCGCTTGACTTGAAAAAGAAGCCTAAAGGCATTTGCTCCTAACTATTCTGTTTTTTTTATTTGAAAAAATAAGCAAATATGTTGTTCGCTAAAGCATATAGTATGTTATCTACGGGTGCATTTTCCAGTCATCTTTGATGACTGAAAAAAGAAGAAGTAAGGTTTGAGTTTTTGGATTTCAGAATCTATATTTAAATTTATTTTTACTTAAAAATACTAAAAATAAAATCATATAAACCTCAATAAACCCATTTCAAGCTTAAAAACACCATCTAATAACTCTATAAAACCAAAAAAAAAAAGGAAAAAAAACTTACATTGAACTTCTATTTCCAAAACAAGCTTATTAACATTAAAATTTATCTTTTTCGTGATCAATATACAATGATTGAAATATAAAAAAATAAAATTTTAAAATCGAGATGTAGATATATAAAACTAAATGGACCAAATAATGTAAAGAATTGAACTTCGTTTTCCAAGACGAGCCTATTGATCTTTTTCGTGATCAACATGCAAGGATTGAGACGTAAAAATATAAAACTAAATGGACTAAATAATATAAAAATAAAAGACTTGAAGGACCTGACTGTACTTTTTAATAACTTTTTATTAAGTGGAATAATGCAATCTATGATGAATAGCTAAGGAAAGTCCAAGCTTTTGTTTTGTTTATATTGATATTATTATTTCACATGATGAGAGATGTAGAGACCAGTAAAGGAAGAAAAGTTTTGTAGAAGCTATATTTATGTCGCATGTTAAAATCCACTACTTTAGGTAGAGAATTTTAATAACATGATATGTTTGAACATCGTGCTTATATTTAGTAACATATATTATTATAAACAGAAAAGAAATATTATATACAAGGATACTAAACTAATTCTATAAAAACCAACATTACCTAATTTTTTTTTACTGACATAGAAGTCTATACCAGCTTGCATGCAGCTCGATTAATCTCACGGATCATGAAATTAATAATTATATAAACTTTTAATATTCATCATATTAACAACTACAGGATTTGAATTTAAAATTACAAAAAAAATAAATTTTTTAATTCCAAACTTTTATCATTAAATTACCTAATAGATAATTATCTTAATTAAATCAACAAGTCAAAGCCATGATCCATAATCCTAATGCATTAAATGATAATCACTGAATATTATCTATTTATCTATTTAAGTTTTTGGATTTTGACTAAATTATATGTAAAAATATCTGAATATTATCCATTTACATCAATCTTGCAATAATATACGCAAAAATTCCTTTAAATTTTAGAATAAAATTATCTATTTATCTATCTAGTTTTTTGAATTTTTATTTTTTGAATTAATTTTTTTATAATTTTAAATTATTTTAATATGCTGAAATTAAAAATAAATTTTAAAATATAAAAAAATTATTTTAATATATTTACAAATAAAAAAACATTTAAAAAACACCACATAAAACGAACAGTAAAACGTGATAAATGAGACGTGGAAAAAACAGACGCGGTAGCTAGCAGCGTGCCCACAGACCACAGACCACTTCTCCACATATATAAAATGACACCCACTTCACATATCCTCTTCAACAAACAAAGCACGGGAACTCGTTGGCCTTTCCGTAGAGACTTGGCCATATAAACTCCGCACACATTACAACGACACAGAAGACACCAATCCTCATCATTCTGTCTCTAGCATAGCGATAAGAGCCTACAAAATTTTATCCATTCTGTGCCCATTTATCTCTCAACATTTGCTCCAAATTAATTTGTCCAGAAAGAGGAGAGAAAAACCCTGATATTTTGTAAGTTGTAACTGCTTGAATTATTACAACAACACAGTTTGTGTGGTGCAAGGTAGAAAAAAACAAAGAAAATCAAGTTGGCCCTACAATAATCTAAACAGCACGTCTCTCTACCGCTTATCTCTGAATCCTTATCCTTTTTCCAACAACAAGAACGGAGTTTTAACTTGTTTTTTCAATTCCCTGGCATTTTCTCTGCAAAACCCATATCTTCTTTAGGATCGTGGAGGTTGTTTTGGAGGGGGTTTGTTGGTTTATTTATTTATTTTGAAAACCCTTGAATAATCCTGTGCTTTAAAGGTTTATTCTTTTGGATTAATCGAGGGTTTCTGTTGTTTGATTTTTATCTCAAGGGTTTAATTGGAGATTTCTGGGTTGTTTTTGCTTTTTGCTTTTGTTGGTTAAAGATGGCTTTAGGTTCAGTTTTATTGGAGATTTTGCAAAGACCTACAATTGGGGATGTGTTAAGTGAGATTTTGATTTTTGTGATTCCTTTGTGGGTTGCTGTTGCTGTTGGGGTTCTTGTGGGGTGGGCATGGAAGCCTAATTGGGCTAGTAATTTGAGTAGAGAAATGTTGTTGGATTCCAAGGTTTCAAAGGAAGCTAAAAAAGAAGGAGAATTTTCAGCAACAACAAGAAGTTCTGTGATTCCAAGTTTCAATATTTTGAAGTTTCAGTTGCCAAGTTGTGTTTCTTGGGTTGCTGATGATGGTGGGTTTCAAAAGGACTCTCTCTCTGTGCCACCTACCCTCAATTCTGAATGCAGGTCAGTTGTTTTCGCTTCAAAGTAAATGTCTTTATGACTTTTGTTTGCGATTACTTGCATTTTAAGCCTGCGTGTTTAGCATGATGCTCTTAGCTATGGATTATGATTAGAATTTGTGGCATTTGATTGAATTGAAAAAGAAGGGAGAAACTGATATGGTTGACTTTAACCGGGCAGTTCATCAAAAATGAAAAAGGAAAAACCAGATCTTGTGATGGAAGATGATTTGGAGCATTTGAGTAAGCTGGTGGAAGTGACAGATGGAGGTCCTGCTTGGATTCAGATGATGGATCGTTCAACACCTACTATGAGCTATCAAGCTTGGCGCAGAGATCCTGAGGTAGGTCTCCTTTTGTCAAATTGGTGTTGCTTTGTGAATTAGCGTAACGGGACTAGTTAATGCTGTCTTGGTAATAAACCTTTAGTTATCAATGCTAGTTCTTGCTTACAATGTTGCTGTTTGGTAGACTTGTGCAACCCTTGTGATTGATATGGATTATGTTTCAATGAATTTTCTAGACTGGCCCTCCACAATATCGGAGCAGAACTGTTTACGAGGATGTCACACCTGAACTGATGAGGGACTTCTTTTGGGATGATGAATTTCGAGCAAAGTGGGACGACATGCTCTTACACGCTGAAACTTTGGAGGATTGCCCTACCACAGGAACCATGTTGGTCCAGTGGGTGCGCAAGGTGGGAAGAGCATCCGCTTTATCATTTGTTTCTTTGAAGCGTTCTGTTTGTGTTGGCTTGTTTACTGAATTTATGGTTTTTCTGGCACAGTTTCCTTTCTTTTGTAGTGACAGAGAATACATCATAGGCCGTCGAATTTGGGAGTCAGGTCGAATGTACTACTGTGTTACAAAGGTATGAAAAAAGATAAAACCGGTTGCTCTCCAATCTAATTGCTTCTATTCATTTTAGAAACCTAATAGCATGTCTCTTCATGTTCCAGGGAGTTCCTTGCTCCTCTGTGCCAAGGCGCAACAAACCAAGGCGTGTTGATTTGTACTATTCAAGCTGGTGCATTCGTGCAGGTAACTTATCCTCAGTTTTCCAAATTATACACGTATGTACATTTCTCTTTATACGAGTCGCCTAGCATGTTCCTTGTGTGATTGGGATGTCTCTGTTGGATGTGAACCAGTTGAATCAAAAAGAGGGGATGGCCAGCTGACTGCCTGTGAGGTGATGCTGTTCCACCATGAAGACATGGGTATTCCTTGGGAAATTGCAAAGCTTGGAGTCCGGCAGGGTATGTGGGGAGCTGTGAAGAAGATCGAGCCTGGTCTACGTGCATATCAGAAACATAGAGCATCTGCAGCTCCGCTTTCACGTAGTGCTTTCATGGCTCAGATCAACACCAAAGTGAGTGCAGACTACCTGAGATCTTTGGAGAGCAGGACTAGTAGTGATATGTTAGAGACTGAATCTCAGGAAACACCTGAGAAACGTGTTGGGAATAATATACCAAAGTTTTTAGTCATTGGTGGGGCTGTCGCTCTTGCTTGTACTCTTGACCGGGGGCTCGCAACTAAGGCACTTATATTTGGAGTCGCCAGAAGGTTTGCAATTGGGAGGAGAATGTGATACATGATTTTTTTCTAACTTCATTCCGAAAGCACTGGACATAGATGATTGCTGAAGCAGTGAAGTGAGAAATAGTCCATTGCTGATCTCCTTACCCTTTCAGAAGGAATATAAACTTCCATTCTTTTTTCCCTATTTGAGCTTAAGCGCAGCTTCAGAACGGAAAACGAGTAAAGTCCTTTAAACTGTTGTATTCACTAAGTTTAGCAATTCAATGTCATCAAAGAATCTCAAGCTGCAGAAATAACAAGATTCAAGTTTCTTTTCTTGTTCATTTAAAATGCCATGATTCATTCAGTAATGCAGTTATTTTTATTTTCATTTTTCATTTTTGGTTCCATTTTTCCGTATGTATGGCCAAAAAAAATTGACCCACCATGTTATTTTATGTTTGGAAATTAGTAATGTGGTGTAAAAATGCTTTCTGCATGAAAATATATTAAAATCATTTGGTTGTGTAGATTTGTTTATTGTTTACATAAATTTTTAAAGCAAAATATATTTTTTAAAACTAATTCAAAAACAAAAAATACCGCAACTTCAAATAAGCTGTACCTCTTCTGCTAACACAACTGAGTTCAAGGAGAAGTTTTACTAATAACCAGGCCAAAAACAAAATCCTCCTGCATAACTAGCATGGTTGTCATTGCATGTATGGCAATCTGGAGACGTTCTTTGCCCAGAATTCAACAAACATGGAGGTTCTCGGCGAGTCTTACGACTGAAACAGACAAGGCAGTGCAGAAAGCAATTTTCTATGATAGACAAGTCAGCAAAACCCTGCCAACAACTGCTTTTGACTTTTTAATTGTGGACCAAAATGAGTTCACACATCCGTCCATGTTGTTTTTGAAGAGACAAGACATTTTGATCAATGCCTTTTCGTTTAAATAAAAAGAATACAGAGTCGGTGATAATCCTCTGCTTAGAAGAGCAAGGTTCGACATCCTCTCATCAGAAATAATTTAAGCCTCGGAGAGAAATGGTGGTTGTGGATGCATGGCAGATGTTAAAAACACAGGCAACTCATAGTCAGATTACCTTTCGAGAGCTCAAAGGACATATTCGGATTCCTAAGTGAATAATATCAGGCAAGAGTTCTATAATTCTATGATGTCTTTTCCAGGCAAGTGATGCAGCTCACTCGAGATTCCTCACCAAAGAATCTGTAATGTCTGAGCTAGAATTTTGGATGTCAAGCTTTTAAACTGGTCTTCACTCTTCACTGCCCATGCGTTGTTCTTCTGGCCCTAGAAATGATCATTCTCCTCTCGGTAGGTGGAGGCATGTACTCTTTCGAACTTGGGGGATTAGGTCCTGCCAGTACTGTACATAAATAAATATACTTTCATTGGGTCAACAATTCTACAGTAACTCTGTTTGATTAGTTGAAGCATTATTTTAAACGAATTTCTGCCCTTGCACGAGTTTGACATTTTCCGTTTGTCCACCGGAAAAAAGAGAGAGAGAGAGAGAGAGAGCTTGACATTTACAGGTCCCCCACTGTGCATTTATTGTACTAAATTTGCTTTCCACATGGAGACGGGATTTATATGTGGAATTGATAAAAGTTGTGGTTCCTAGAGCCACCACATCCCCTTAGATCATCAAAGCTAAAAATAAAAAATAACTATTATTTTGATTTTCCAAAACTTATTTTATGCTTTGAATGGAGTGCTAAATAAAATATTATTTTATCATTTCTTTTATGAAAATGATATTTCTACATATTTTACAAAAATATCAAAATACTATTTATTCAATAATGTTTTTTTTAATTTATGCTTTTTTTAAGAGATTATCCTAGTTTTATTAAATGTTTCATGGGTTTGAAAAATTCACCGGAGTTGACTTGAGTTATTTTTTTTATTTTTTTTAATTAAATTTTTTTTAAAAAAAATTATTTAATATTAAGTTAATTTAGAATTATCTAATTTGTTTTTAGATCTGTCAAGTTAATCGGATCATATCTAGTTGTTAAAATAATTATCTATTAAATATATTAAAATATAATTTACTTTTCTAATGAATTTTTACCAATACAATGCACATAAATAAGAAAACTATATTTACATTATTAAAAAATCATATTACTAATTTCCTCTTCCACATATAATCTCTTCTATAAAAATGCTTATAGATCCAAACAATATTATACTATACTTTAAAAGGTGGAGAGAAAATACTATGCATGTACTGTTGACATAAACTCAACGTATTGTGAACCACAATATAGATATAGAGTATTTGCCATGTGAATAACACTAAAGCGTTATAGAGGCATTGTCTTTTCTATTTTTTAATAAAAAAATACTACTAAGAGCATTGTTTTTTCTGTTTTATATGCCAAAAGTTGTTGGGTGTGGCTTGACAGCCAGACCTAACGGTATTGGGCCTAGATAGGCCACTAAATATTTCCAATTTTTTTTTTTTATCTCTTTAGATTTTTTTATCTTTTCTCTTGTTTATTTTTTTCATATTGTAAAGAGAAAATAAATTGATGTGACCTTTTCATATTGTATAAAAGTTAGATGATGATAATTTGTTTTCAATTGAGGTTGAGTTGAATTTCCTTATTAAAACATACTTTTACGTTTCAAAAATACTTTTAAGAAAATTTAATTTTTTTTATTTATTTCAAATTAATATTTTTTATTATTTTTTTTAAAAATATATATTGAGATTAGATCTGGCTGTGTAGCAGACCCAAGAAGATTGGATCCGGCTCCACAACCTTTTTCCTTTTAAGATATTTCCAATTTTATTTTTTTTCCTCTTCATTTTTTTTCTTTTCTCTTATTTAATTTGTTGTTCATACAATAAAGAGAAAATAAAT
The DNA here is from genome assembly GCA_018804465.1 of Populus tomentosa. Taxonomy (NCBI): domain Eukaryota; kingdom Viridiplantae; phylum Streptophyta; class Magnoliopsida; order Malpighiales; family Salicaceae; genus Populus; species Populus tomentosa. The sequence goes on along the minus strand of CM031969.1, from coordinate 43,573,888 downwards.
TGATGAGACTTTTTTTATATTGTACAAAAGTTGGGTGATGATAAAAAATTTTCATTTGAAGTTGGGTTGAATTTTTTACGAAAGCATATTTGTTTTTATGTTTAAAAAATGCTTTCAATTTTTTTTTTCAAATTTTCAATTTTTTTCTTCAAATTTTCAATTTTTTTCATTCAAATTAATATTTTTTTTATGTTTTTGTATTATTTTGATGTGATGATATAAAAAATAAATTTTAAAAAATAAAAATATATGATCTCAATATTTTTTTAAAAAATAACCATTACATAATAATACAAGAACTATCATAGTGGACACTTGAGGGTCCAGCTGCTGTGGTCAATCGTGTGACTTGTTCCGCCCCCGTCCCGGGTTCGACCCTCTATGTGTACGCCTGTCACCCCCGCGGTGCCTTACCTTGCTCCTGGGCTTGCAGGATGTCCAGTGAGCCGTGGGGATTAGTCGTGGTGCGCGCAAGCTGGCCCGGACACCCCACGCTAATCAAAAAAAAAAAAAAGAACTATCATAGTGGTCTACGCTCCACAACGAGTAAATAATAATTTATTTTCAATTGTAAAAATGCTTGAGTTGAGTTAAAAGCATGGAGTGTATTTGTATCATCACCATCTTTAAATAAAGTATTTTCTATTGTAGCACTATGTATAACGCATAGTAAAGTAGCGCCAAATACATTAATAACTAATTTTTTTTTATTTAATTTTTTTTCTTTTAAGATATTTCTAAATTTATTTTTTTTCCTCTTTAATTTTTCTTTTCTTTTCTCTTATTGATTTTTTTTTTCATACTACAAAGAGGGACATTGGGCATGGTACTTAAAATCACACTTCATATTTTTTTATATATTTAAAATAAAAATTGTTATTGATCGAAGCACGACCAATATGCTAGTTGATTTCTTCAAGTATGTTTTTCTAACAACCCTGGTCATTAGGGCTGGAGAAGTGAGAATATACTGGATTGGACTCGATATAAAAGAACAAATAGTTATTACTTAGATTTTTGTTCCGCTTTATGTTGTGGGCTAGAATGATTTTATTTAAAAAGAAGACGCAAGAATGAAAAAAATCAATGATGAAGGGCATAAAAAAGACCACGTCAAATATAATTTAATTAGATAGCAAAAAACATTGAACTAAAAAAATCATAAGAATCTCAACAAACATAAACACCAAATAAATAAATAAATAAAGCAATGAAACTCAAATCTTAGCTGACCCAACAAAAAAGATCATAATTGAAAAAGAAATACAAAACAATCTAAGCTAACATGAATAAGCATGCCAAATCTGCAATCTAAGTGAAGATGTCAAGATAAGTTAATAGAAAGCAAGAAAAACATGATGAAGCATAATTCCAAACAAATCTAATATAGAAGGATGAAATTAAAAAACAAGTCAATTAACAAAAAGAATATAAAAAAAACACTAGCAAACCTAGCAAGCTCACTAAACTCTAATCGGATCATGCGAATGAGATAATCCAATAGAAAACAAATAAGAAAAAAGTACAAAATTCAATTATAAAGCAATTCAATATTGAAAGAAGAAATCGGAAAAAATTAAAGTAAGAAAAACTGACCCAAAAAAAGACTCGAGTTACCTAGGCTAACCCACCAAACCCGTAGCGCGAGCGATGAGATTGAGATTATCAAATAGATAATCATGACGCCTATTTTTTTAAAAAAACAAAAACATAAACTGGAAGGATTAAATTGAAAAATAAAATCAGTATAAAAAAGTAAACCCTAAAAAAGAGAGAACACTATTAACTTGGTCTAAATGTTTGAGTCTGCAACTCTGGTCATGGAATTAGAAAAACCCATTGAGAAAAAACACGAAACCCAATTCCTAACAAACCTCATGTCAAAAGATGAAATTAAAAAAAAAATTTACAAAAAAACATAAAACAAAAAAAATAATAATGAAAATAATGAGGATCAAATTAGAAATTAAAACAAATGAGAGGGCATTTTACATCTTTGGATTGAAGGCTGAAATTAAAAAAACAAATCACAAAAGGATAAAGAAAATAACATTCAAAAAAATAAAGCTCAATTTTTTTGTTAAAAAAAAATTAGAGGAAAACCTGCAATTTTTAAATTGAATGATAAAATTAAAAACAATTTTAAATTTTAGAAAATGATCAAAAACAAGCATCTAGTAATCAAAAGAATGTGAACTTAATTTCAAATGACAATACAATAAGTGTATAACTCTAAAATTTAAAATGACTAGCAAGGTTGTTAAAATCGCGATTCAAGTCGTAAAATCGTACGTTTTTACGAGTTAATATAGACTTTACGTGCTAAATCGTTTATAAAACTCGGAAATGAACAAAATCGGGTATTGAACAGTTAAAATCGGGTGAAATCGCATAAAATCGCGATTTCATACCCGATTGTACGAGTTTGCCCGCAGGATATAAAATTTCACTGTTTCGGCCACGTGTCACCCGCCTGTTGGATGGCACAGATCGAAGGCAATTGAATTCACGCCTTCACGGGCAAACCTTGCTCCATTCCAGTCTTCTCTCGCTCAGTCTTCTACTCTTCTCTTGAAAATCCCAAATTAACATCCCGAATTAGTCTTCTCTTGCAGCTTGCTCTCAGCCAACAATCAACCACCGTCACAGCCCTCGTTCGTCAGTCGTCCCTCATTTGCATTATTTTTCAGTCTCAGTCTCACTATCTCAGTTCTTTCCACCGGCCACTGTGAGAATCACAGCCCACAGTCCACGCTCCACACAACAACAACGGTCAACGGTCAACGGCATCTCTCCAGTCTTCACGAGGTAAGTTACACTGTCTGTTTATCTTGTTTCTCTAGTCTTCAAGTGGGTTTATTTTTTATCCTTGTCCGTTTATTACTCTGAATCTGATCACTGATGTTAATGTTAGTTTGATTGAGAACTACTCACTGCTCACTGCTCACGGCGTCTCTCACTCTCGGTGCTCACTGCTCACAGCGTCTCTCAACCTCGGTGCTCACTGCTCAGAACAGAGGTAAGCTTCTTAGTTTCTTACCATTTCGTTTCTTTATAGTTTAATGATGTCTAGTCTATTATTGAGAGTCTGAGACATGTTAATATTCAAAACAAAGCGGCCACTGCTCACTGCTCACAGTCACCGTGTTTTAGTGTGTGACTGTGTGTGTGTAAAATCGTCAAAATGGAGAGACTCTGTTTTGTCTAAATCGTGTTTTAGTGTCTAAATGATAATGATAATGCTCATTCTGTGTGTGTGTGAATTGTGATGGATGATAATGCTCAGTCTGTGTGTGTGTGAATTGTGATGGATGATAATGGATTGATTGTAATTTATTTTAGAGTGCTGCTGCTGCTGAGTTGTGATAATGGATTGATTGTAATTTATTTTAGAGTGTTGTTATTGTTGCTGCTGCTGAGTTGTAACTTGTGATGAATGGATTTGGGTTGTAAATTGTAATTTAGAGTGCTGATTGACTGTTTTTATGCTGCCTTTGCTGAGTTGTAAAGGGTTGTAACTTGTAAGTTTGTAAGGATAATAATATAGAAGATGGGTTGTTGGCTGTTATTTTTTTGTAGTGTGTATTAAGATCAAGTTTGTAACCTGTTATAAAATGTTTCAATTGATTACAGGGCTGATTTGAATTGATTCTTGAATTGTTGAACTTATGGCATCTAGAAAAAATGCTTCTGGTAATAGGCTTGATGTGGGATGGCAGCATGGGATAGATGTTGATAAAAATTCTAGAAAAGTTTTGTGCAAGTATTGTCAAAAAATTATTAGTGGAGGTATATTTCGTTTCAAACAGCATTTGGCTTGCACTCGTAAGGATGTTGAGTCATGTCAGCAAGTGCCAGAAAATGTAAAGCAAATGATTTTAGGTGTTTTGGTGAAAATTCCTTATGATTTTTTTACAATTTTACGATCCGATTTTGTAAGCGGCTTTCCGTGCCGTGTTAAAATCGTGATTTTAACAACCTTGATGACTAGCATGAATTTCAAAAAGAGAAAAATAAAAGAAAAGATGGCTAACGATAGTCTGTCATAAATCATCCTACACACGTCACCCCATGTGTAAGGGAACGACGTGCCTTATTAAAAGTGTTAAATAATATATTTATCTTGTTTTATTTATTAAAAATAAAATATTATTTTCAGCTTGATCTATATATAAGCTTTTTATAATTAAGTTAAAGTAAGAACAATAATACAAATTAATTGAGGAGAATTCCAACCTTCTTTTTTTCATATTCATATTTATTTTTGTGTTAATTGAATTGTTTTAACAAAAAGATACCACAAAAGGCTGAATTTAGCCACCAGAGATAGCCGCATGCACCGCCAGAGTATTGCATCCTTCCTCACTCTCTATCACATGCACTACGCAAGCCCACCAAACTTACACTACCCATTAACTACGACCTCTCATTTTTGCTTAAGAATCTAATTTGGTCATTGAATTCCTAATTGTTTTAAATCAATATAATTTAAACGTATTTTTATAAATTAAGCATTAACCGAGCATCAGACCTTCCCCTCAATATTACGAGACCCTCTATATCTAAGCAACCCAAATAAATAATTAAGTCAATTCCTAAAAAAACTTGAGAGGATTAAATAAATAAATAAAAAGAACAAGTATCCAAAAAAAAGGGAAAAAATTATTTGCCTTGACCGTGCAACCCCAGCCCTAAAAATATAAAATTAAAGAGGCTAAATATTTATCAATTCTCAAATTCGTTAATCAAAGCTTTAACTGCTGTAAACCAATATGCATGGAAATATTTGAAAAGAGATGAACCAAGATTATAGGGTAATAAGGAGATGGTCTGGTATACAAAAGCCAATAATGTCTCTGAATAAGTTCACACCTCAAGAATTTGGCCAAGTTGTTAAATTGCAGAGTGCTCAGACACAATCTAGTTGTTGAATGCCACTGAGGAACATAAATCTACCAGGGGATATAAAATTCGAACGATGACATAATGCTTTAACTTTTGTATAAAGGATACGAGACTAACTGGCAGTTTCAAGGAGTCTACATGCATCCAGTTTCTCCCTGTCAACATGTCCTCTGGTCTCTGAAATACAGCTTCTCAGCATAAATGCACTTTCAGAGGCCAAATTGGATTGACCGAAAGCCCGAGCACCTCCTCCACTCACAGGTTCAGGGATAGCTAAATTAATCATGTTTTGTGTTTGTATTCCAATCATCACAAGTTTGAGTTTTTGTAAAGCAACTAAAAATTTATATAATTATTAACTTCAAGATATATAAAATTAATCGAGATAAAAATAAGTTGGTCCAGACGTTTAAAAAAAAAAAAGTGAAGAAGTAGATAAACGGAAGCGGAAACGTACAATGCCTATACTACTGAGAAATAGGAAAGGATGCATCGTCATGAAACTCAGAATTTTTTTTAAATGTTGTGACTGGAAAGCTCCAAGTGCCAGCTGAAACAAAGGAGAAGAGCACCGAGAGCAGTTCTAGTTGTAACTTGTGTGTGAAATGCCGTCTGTTTGCCAATAATCAATGCTTGCAGACAGGCTAATGGTCAGTCCATCCAAAGATTAATCAAATACTTTCCTACCTAGTTAAGCAAACAACAACAACAAAAACAAAGGTTGATGACATGAAACGTACATCAGTTTCTTTAAATCAGACATGGGAAGAAACTGCTGTCAAAATTCTGCAGCCTTGCTGGCTTTAGAACAGTTAAGTAGTACTAATAGGCATTGTTTCCCATGTCACTGTTCATCAAGAATGAATTGTCACATTGATTTGTTTTTTTAGTCCCTCATTTTATTATTATTATTATTACACTCTTATAGGTTTAAATTGATGAACAATTAAAGCACATTTATTAAAAAAAAACAAGATTCAAAGATAGGAGATTAAAATTAAAAAATACCGCAAAAAGAAATGGTTTTCCTAACATTGAGGCTAAAGTACGCTATAGTTTTATAACTTTTTATATTTTAATCTTTCAATCCCTAATAATTTAAGAAATTTAATTTTAATTTTAATTTTTTTTTTATTCTTGATCTGAGAGATGAGAGAGAGAGAGTATGTGGATTTTGGTGGTACAAAAAAAATCTTGGTTAAAACCTATTCCAATCATGAAAATAGACAATTTTGGTTTCAATGAGTTCCTTTTAATAATAAAGTTTAGATAAGGTAATGTTTTCCCCTTAAATTTACTTAAAATGATAGATTTGAATTCAAAAAGAATCTTGATTTTCAGGTTTATTGTGGGTTACACACACACGTGTGTGTGTGTTTCTGTTTGTGTTTTACAAAGTGTTTAGGGTGTTTTATTGTTTTTTCAAGTTGAAACATGGTTAAAAATAAATTTTTTTTGGTAAAAAACAGACCAGTCTAATTCTTAGCGACCATAGGTTATCGGAATCTAGACAGCAAAGGTGATGTGTTGCCTTTAATTTTTCCAAATCATTAAGGGTCATACAAGGAGCTATGGGCTAGGTTTTTTTATTTATTTATTAAATCTTTTTATTTTTTTCTCAATTAATTGAGTAAATTTGTTTAGAAAAAAAGGTGATATTCAATAAGAAGAGGGAGGATGATGAAGTCGAGTAATGCTATTGAAAAAGAAGAAATGAAAGTTAATGATAACGACTCAAGTAGTGAAAAAGACTAAATTGGTTGAAATAAATTTTAAATTTTGAAAAATTATATTTAATTGATTGAAAAAATAAAATTTTCGTTTGATAGAATCAATAATATAAAAAGCTCCTTTGATGAGTTGATGAAAACTTAGAGGATAAATAATGAGTTTAGCCAAAAACTACATCGTTTTCAAGGAAAACCTGGGATGAGCAAGGAACCTTGTGTAGAAAGAGCATCCAGTTCATTCCCTAGTTTTGGATCCCCAAATGTTGTCCCTTCCATGAGGGCCAATCCCAAAGCCCATAGGGACCCTAAGGACCATAAGGACCAGAGAATCTTAAATCTTAATCAATGGAGTGATCGAAGGGCACCGTTGGAGGAGAAGATCAATGCAAGACGGGTTTAAGGGCATAAATCCAATTGATAAGGAGAATTTTCTTATATCAAGATTCAATAATCTGAGTAAATTAGTGAAAAAACTCGATTTTTTTTTTTATCAAAATAATATTATTGATTAATCTGGTAACCAATTTATGCTCGAAAAGGGTATTATAATTATGCATTATGTTGATTTTTTTTATGCCAAAGGTGAAGTTAAGCAAAAGCACGGATACATATGGGCTCACTATCCACTTGGCCTTAATTGCGATGATCTCATTATGGTTTTGGCACTAGCTGTGCATCCCCATGTATTCACCAGACATAGAAACACTAGAGGCTAACCATGATGATCTTGATTCTTGTTTATAGCATCATAACTAACAAGGAAATTCTGCAAATTTGATACCATGGAGAATTGCTAGCAAGTTAGAGCCCGGTTGGATTTCAAGTGTGTTTATTTTAGTAGTTGAGGTTGAGGTTAGGTATAATCCAATTATACACGAAACTCAATTATAAAAATTAATTTTTCTCAGTTTTTCTGGTCAGGAGATTAGAGCCGCTATACACAGGGGATCTTGGCTCTGATAGAAGTAGCCGAATAACATGATTGCCATGATTACCTAGCACCCCCACAACACCATAGCTTCGAGTATGGTTTTGAGAATTTAGTCCATCAATTAATAAAAACTCAAAATTATTTCAAGAAGATGAACAAAAAGAATATTCTAGTCATATAAAAGTATATTAGAATTAGATTTTAACATTACAATCACCACTTCAGATGGATCAATCAAAGAATAATTCCTACCTTTTTCTTTCTCTACATATCCCTATAAATAAAAACACAACTTCATTGCGTCATGTCATCGAATCTCAATAGTTAACAATGGTCTCGAAGCAGTTGAGTCCATCAAGCTCCGGTGCAAACCTTGGCACCTTCTTCTCTTGTTTCCTACCCAATGATCTCGAGGAGCTTCCCTCTCGATTCTTGATCAACTTATCTTCAGCCACCTTACTATCATCACCGGCAGTCAAAACCCTCTTGGTATTGCAATCCATGGTTGTAAGAGCGAGTGAAGACCTCACTTTTTGACCCAATAACTCAGCACACAAAGCATCAAAAGAACTGAACATAGAATTCATGGTCTCTTCAACAAAATCTTGATCGCCCCAAATCTCAAGTAGTAGAAGACCCTTCGAAAGCTAGAGAGCAAGATTCTAGTTTGCTTTTCTTGCTGTGTAGGTATTTGACGAGGAGCAATTTCAAGAAAAACTATATATAAGGAAGGAACCTTGATATCCTTTGGAGGTGGGAAACCTTTTAACTTCCAAGTTGTTTCCTTTTCGCTGTAGGAATGGGTTGGGGCTCAAAAGCGTGTGGACGCCAGCTTGTGGGGGCGGCTAGGGGAGACCAACTAACCATGTGACCATGTTCAACGATCTAAGGCATTGTCTCGTCGAAGACGCTTGGCTACGACTTGGTCCCAATCTCAATACTCAAATTTTCTTTTGACCTTGCCACTTTAAACGGTTGTGGGTTATTTTGTTTATTATATTATTGTTATTGTTTTACGGTAGGGGTTAGTGAAATTATATTTTATTTAATACTAATGCAATAACATGTATACCGCCATGATATATTAAAATATTATATATGTGACCTGTGCTGCGGCGCACGCCGGGGTAAAAAGATTTTAATATACAAAAAGTTTTCAGATCATGATAATATTTTCAAAGAGAAAGAAAAATTTAGAATTTGATCATTAATTTGAATAATTTTAGTAAGCTTAAATTAAATTAGAATCGGTATCATTGATTTAAATAAGTTGAATATCATAATAATATTGAACCTGGTTAAATCAACTCGTCAAACCCACAAATCAAATCATGAAGTGATGATAACTTTTAAAAAAAAACATGAAACTTAAAGTTTTAAAAAGCTAGTGTTGAATTATAATATAAAAAAAAAATTAGCAAAGAAAAACTAGATGCCAACCCTTGTTAGCTTATAAAACCCATGCTATGAGAATTTAATCAGAAGTATCATATATAAAAAAACCACAAAGATCAATTCTCAATAAATTAAATAATTAATAACATAAAAAAATCTAAAAAGAAAAAATTAGTTAGTAAAAGACAAAAGAAAAGACACAAACCACCTAAATTAACATGTCAAATTTACAAGATGTAATGAGATTAGAATAATTCTATATATAAAAAAAAACTATAAAGCATATTTTTTTTAAAAAACCAACATCAAGTAATAAAATAAAAAAAAAATCTTAAAAGATATAGGAACCATGCCAGTTTATGAAATTTGTGACCTGAGCAATTTGATTGGAGGCATCAGATCCAGAAAACCACAATTTTTTTTTATTTTTTTAAATAAATCAATTGTTAAGGAATAAATTTTAAAAAAAAACAATCACAAAAAAAAATCAAAATAAAAAATAGAAATTAAAAGAAATAAGATAAAATTTGAAAGAAAAACATTGAGATGGTGAATAATTTTGCATTGAATCGGTAAATTAAAAAAAAATTCACAAAATAATTAAAAAAGAAAAACCATTAAAAAAAGTAAGGAACAAATCTAAAAAAATCAATAAATTAAAAATCTTGATTGAAAAATAAAATTAAAAACAAGTGTTCACGCCACTGAAGCATGACGGCCTATCCCATGCGCTCAACAACTTCTATTTGTTTAGAAAAATTTTAATCACTTTAAAAGATAAATGCACTCCTCAAATAACTTGCCCCTAAATCAAGCCTAAATAAATTATGAGGTGAAGGTTAATTTCATGTTTTACTTACTGTGCTATGAATAAAGAAATGCGCAAATGCCCACAAAGCAAGGTTTAAGTTTAAGTAATTTTGACATAAAGGATAAGTAGTAATTAAATTGTACGAGAAAACATGAAATCTCAAAAAAGCTCCTAGCAACAAAATATATGTTTCACTATTAAAAAAAAAGAAGATGAAAATACATTTTCACGCCTGATAAATAGATTACAAAAGGATTATTTTACCCCTGAACTTAGTTTTCTGATCTAATTTGAGGAAGGATAAAAATATCATTTTATTATTACAATTCATAATAAATTCTCTCTTATGGTACAATGGTACAATGAATATCTCACGCCCTATATATTTTGAGTGTGATTATATATATATATATATATATATATATATATATATATATATATATCATGTTGCAAGTCGAATTTGAAAATTTTGGTACTCTTTTCATTACCAATCAAATAAAATATTCATAAAGAAAAAAAAACCCAAACCTATCCAGGTAAGTTCATGTCGGGGGATGCTAGAGGACAACAACTGACCATGTGATCATGTTCAGAGATCAAAGGCATGTGCCTTGTCAAAGTATGTTTACCTGCTTGGGAATTGGATATGCTTAGCTAAGACATGGTCTCGATCTCAACTCTCAAATCTTCTTTTGACTTGGAACATATAAAAGATGAAAATGTGCCCGTAATTGTGCCACTAATTCTGTTGGTGGATATACAATTGGATTTGGAACTGCATTTGGCATTTAGCCCTTTTTATTTGTAGGAAATTAGTTTTTTTTTTTAAAAAAAAAAAAAGTGGTATTTATTTAGCTCTTTTTATTTGCAGTAAAGTACTTTTTTAAAAAAGTAGTTTTTCTTGAAAAATAAATTTTAGAAAAGTAAATTATTTTTTTATGTTTGGTAGTGTCATAAAAAATAAATTGAAAAACACTTTGCAGTATTTAGTTATGTTATGAAAAATAAGCTGTAAAATAGCTTATTAATATTTTATTTTATTTGCAAGTTTATTAAAATAATAAATAACAAATCTTACAAATTAAAAAGATGAATGAAAATGAAAATGAAAAAAAAATTCATAAATTATCTCAAATAAAATAAATAATTATTAAAATAATAGAGATCAAATCTAACAGATAAAAAAATTAAAAAATAATAAAATTAAAATAATAATAATAATTACAATGTCATAAATTATTTTAAATAAAATAAGTAACAATCAAAAGAATGTTGATCAAATTTGATAGATAAAAAATTTCAATTAAAAAAATAATAAGAAAAAATTAAATAATAATCATAAAAATAAGGATCAAAGTTAATATAAAAATCAAATTAAATTAAATTTTAAGAGATAAAATTGAAAAAAAAATCAAACAAAATATATAGCAATCAGAAGTTTGAGGACAAAATTTGACATAATCAGCAAATAATATAATATTTCTAAATTTTACACAACTTCTAAAAAATATTTTCTGTTTAAAATATGAAAGTTTGAAAAGTTTACTAACAGTAAAGAAATACAAAAAAGTTTAGAAAATAACTTTCATAAATCACTTTCCAGAATATAAACATAATTTTTAAAAAAGCATTTCACCAATCCTTTTATCAGTGGAGGAGGATTAGAGAATTGAAATATCAACTCGAGTTCTATATTTCAATATATTTTTCATTAAAAAAATACTTTTAATAAATACCATGAATCACGTAAGTATTTCCAGTGTGTATTCTTTGTTTAGTTTAAGGATTTTTATATCATTTAAAGGATCGATAAGTGAATGACGCAACTTCACTTGATTTAAATTGTTTAAATTTAATTTTCAACCATTAAAATTGATTATTTCTCTCTTGCAACGTGCTTAATGACCTTAGCACCTTGCTGTGTTCAAATTCTCATCTTATTCCATATTTATTTATTTATTTTTGGCAGGACTTGGAATTTTTTTTACATGTATACCCTTTGGGCCTGCTTGAATTTTTTAATGGAGTACAGACAGAAATTTTAAAAACAACCTAGCAAATTACCCCTCATGAGACGAGCCAATTGGCTTACTGAGCTAGCAAACCAATTTAGGTAGAGTTGTATGAAGGAAGAATGAACTGTCATCATATGCCAACTCATATAATGGAAGATTCCAACTAATGACAGCTGATATGCCAAGATTACTGAAAGCTAGAATCCAGGATTGGTTTTGTATTTATTTTATTTACAGACTTTCCATACTTAATGACTCTATTTTTATATATAAATCAGTTTTTGACAATTGAATAAAACTTACAAGATTCAAACTAGTGCTTGTTATCTTTTATGGTATCAGAGCAGAGTCAATCTCTAACTAGCACCTTTCCTCATCCTCGACCATGTCTTCTTCCTCATCCTTTGACCCAATCATCACCATTAATGGAAAAGCTTACGGGTTCTACCTTTCCACAATAAAGAGCACAGTTTGAAGCCTTGTTTATTGGCTATAATCTCATGAATTGTGTTACTGGTGACATTCAATGCCTTGCCATTGATGCCGAAAATTATACCACTTCCGAAGCTGCGAATTCTTAATGGATTCAGTGAGAGAAATTGATCATATCTGTCACATTCTCGTGGCGGAGCACAATGACTTTTGTTTGATTTCAGGTTTTTTTATTTTATGGATAGAGGAGTCGCAATTAGTATTTTGATTATTAGAAATTGTAACTGGTCTTTTAAAGATTCTAAAACAAGGAACTGGTTATGTAAAAAGAATGTATCAGTACCCATAATACACCCTACCTAAGGTAAGCTGCTTGATGTTTGGTTTGCTTTATAATTGCTATGGTGTTGGTGTTTTCTAATCTAATTAGTTTTTCTAGGTTTGATTCAAACTAAATTCATTAAAATAGAAACCCAAGAAGATTTCATGTGCTTTAAAAGCTCATTTTTCCTTTAATATTTTAAGAGTTTGCGACTCGTAAATTGCAAGGACAAAAATTTAGAAATCTAGGACGCTTTAAAAGTCTATTTTTAGCTTAGTGTTTTATACTCTCATGGCTTGTAAACCGTGGAGTAAAAAAATTGAAATGTCCTCGATTATAATCAAGGTTTCTTTCAAGGATATATGCGGATTTATTATTTCTAAAAAATTATTTTAGATATTTACCACTCAGGGTTTCTTTATTCAAATATTAACAGTGCAAAATAGCAAATTATTCTCAATAATATTTTGGATATTTTTACCTTTAAAGATTTTTTTTATCCAAACATTAACGGTAAATAATAGATGAATTCCCCTCAAAATAAAATTTTTATATTTTTTGAAATATTGACCAATACCCTCTAGACTTTTACAAACATGTTGTAAAATCTAGAAATACAAGAATACATATTTTTTTTGCTTAAGAAATTCATGCTAAAACACATTTTCAAAACTTTCAATATTTTTTGTGTAAAAAAATAAGAGCATTCAAAACATATTAGGATATTGGCCGTATACAATATACAAAAAAACAAATTTTGATATATATGTATATTTGCCGTAGTTACATCAAAAACCGGGTATTCTAAATACAAGATTGGTATATATTTTTTTACAACATAAAAAAAATCAGATTTTAAAAAAAAATATTCCAGAAAATAAATCTTTTTCTCTCTTTTTTTTAATTTATTTTTTTTAAAATAAATGCAAGTGACCTAGCCGGACAAAAAGGGGGGGGTTTGGTGGGGTCGCAGTTAAAGTCCTTCGAAAAGCAGACGACATTGTGTCACAAAAAGCAATAGATCAATTGTCGAGTATTTGTAACAAAAACTCAGTGAGTGACAAAAGAATGGGATTAGACATTAGACATTCAGGAGAAGACAAAAGTTGTCTTCTCCTGCACTCCTTCGGAAATTTCATAGAATGAAACTCCACAGGGAAAAGTATCTGCCCTAACTCCTATTAGCATGTAGGCACTAAATTTTGCAAGAAAAAAAGAAGAGTATATCCTAAATATTCTTGTTGAGTTATGTTGATTTACTCTTCTAAGGTAGATATTATGTCTAGTGAGTGGTGAATACATGAAGATATACATGGGCTAACCATCCACTTGGCCTAAATTGGGATGATCTCTCTATGGTTTTGGCTCCAGCTGTGCATCACCATGTATTCACCAGACATAAAAGCACTGGAGGCTAACAATGTAATCCTGATACTTGTTTATAGCATCATAAATAATTAGGAAATGATGCAAATTTGCCAAATCTGATATCATGGTGAAGAGCTAGCAAGTTAGAGCCTGGGTGGTTTGCAAGTTGTTGACCAGAGGAGATCCTTAAGCCTAGGATTAAGTTGTTAATCTGAATTTAGATTGACCACCATGCTAAGTGTACTGCTTATAATTGTTCTTTTAATGAGGGTTTAAACTACAGAGACAGGGAGATTAGAGCTGCAATATACAGGGGATCTTGGCTCTGATAGAAGTAGCCGAATAACATGATTGCTATGATTACCTAGCACCCCCGCAACACCATAGCTTCGAGTATGGTTTTGAGAATTTAGTCCATCAATTAATAAAAACTCAAAATTATTTCAAGAAGATGAACAAAAAGAATATTCTAGTCATATAAAAGTATATTAGAATTAGATTTTAACATTACAATCACCACTTCAGATGGATCAATCAAAGAATAATTCCTACCTTTTTCTTTCTCTACACATCCCTATAAATAAAAACACAACTTCATTGCGTCATGTCATCGAATCTCAATAGTTAACAATGGTCTCGAAGCAGTTGAGTCCATCAAGCTCTGGTGCAAACCTTGGCACCTTCTTCTCTTGTTTCCTAGCCAACGATCTCGAGGAGCTTCCCTCTCGATTCTTGATCAACTGATCTTCTGCCACCTTACTATCATCACCGGCAGTCAAAACCCTCTTGGTATTGCAATCCATGGTTGTAAGAGCGAGTGAAGACCTCACTTTTTGACCCAATAACTCAGCACACAAAGCATCAAAAGAACTGAACATAGAATTCATGGTCTCTTCAACAAAATCTTGACCGCCCCAAATCTCAAGTAGTAGAAGACCCTTTAGAAAGCTAGAGAGCAAGATTCTAGTTTGCTTTTCTTGCTGTGTTTAGGTATTTGACGAGGAGCAATTTCAAGAAAAACTATATATAGGGAAGGAACCTTGATATCCTTTGGAGAGTGGGAAGCCTTTTAACTTCCAAGTTGTTTCCTTTTCGCTGTAGGAATGGGATAGGGCTCAAAGGCGTGTAATAGAGAGGTGAGGACCGCTTCTAGTGGGGTAACTGCTAGCCTGCTAGGGGAGACCAACTGACCATGTTGAACGATCAAAGGCGCGTGTCTTGTCAAAGTATGTTTACTTGCTTGGGAAGTGGAGATGCTAAGCTCAAATCTCAATTCTCAAATTATCTTTTGACTAGGAAAATATAAAAGATGAAAATATGCTCTTGCCACTTTTATTGGTCGAGGATTAGTTTGTTCATTATATTATTGTTGTTCCTTGGACATCATGTCTGACAAGTTAGCATAGTTTTTAAATCCTACCACGATTGAAGCGGGGTAAATGTAAGAAATTTTGAAAAGACGGTCATACTCATTTTTTTAAAAATTAAATTTTTTTAAAAAAAATTAATTTTTTATTAAAAATTAATTTTATTTTTATATTTTAAATCATTTTAATATGTTAATTTTAAAATTAATTTCTAAAAAATAAAATTATATTATTTTGATATATTTTACCATAAAAAATATTTTAAAAAATAATCAGAAACACATTCCCAAACTGGACAAGTCAATTTATTTTTTTATTTTATATTGATATCATTTCAATAATTTTAATCACATATTTAATCATATTAATCAATAATTTTATCACATGCTTAATCAGATTAATTCACCAATCAGATTTTAAAACAGTCCTAACGATGCTGGTCAGAGTTCGGTAAATTTATATTTTATTTGTATGCACGTGATACTTATCAATAGTTTTTTTTTTTTTACAGGATACTTATCTATAATTATGTTCACATATTTATTGATATGATAATTAATATATTGATTTTATATTATCATATTAACAAATTTGCACTCATTGATGTCTTGAAATATCTCTGTCAAAACTGTAGCGTTTTAGAATCGACATCTTTAAACATTGTCATTTTTTTCTATTAACAGCTTTTAGTATTCGTGAGACAACTTTTCTTTATTGAAATTATTTGTTTTCCTAAATCCTTAGCAAATCATGTTTGTTGGTCGCTTGTCGGTCCAAGATATCCTTTGCGTGGTTTATGGAAAGGTTAAATGGTCTAGGACAAATGATGGCATAAATCAGCTCGGTTGGTGGGCTGCAAGAATTTAGAGAATTCAGAACAAGATCAAATTAACTTTCAAATAAAAAAAAATAGTATCATATATGAAGTTAACTTGTTAAAAATTAAATTTAGTTTTTTAAAATTTTAATTTTTTATATTATGTCTAAATTGGGCTCTTAAACTTAATATTTTACTAATTAAGCCCGTAATAAAATTAATTTGATCCATTTAAAATATAATTAAATTCTTATATCTAATTAAATCCTTCAATTAGCCTAAATTAATTCTTAAATATAATTAAACTTTAATTTGGCTCATGATTAAATTAAATAATCCTATTAAAAATCTAATTATGTCCTTGTACTTAATTTTTATTCAGATTTATCCAATAATAATTTAATTTGACTTTGAATCTGTATTATCACTCATGTTTTTGGTAAAATAGGATACAATTAGAGTCTTAGTTCCATCTAAAATTGCAACTTGATTTTTTCTATATTTGAAGTCCTTCCAGTTTGCTTTTTCTAAAATAATAGTCTTAATTTTATTTTTAGATTTTTTTTTTATTTTGAAAAGAAAGAAGATAATTTTGGGAAATAACCCCTAAATGGGTTATGACAACCGAGGTGATCCTTGGCTTAGACTGACCCGAGTTTCAAAAGAAATTGAAGGAGAATTGATGTCATATAAGACCGAGTTGACCTATGCTTCGATTAACCCAGGAAAAATCCAATCAAAACAAATTAACTATCTTTGTTTTTTTTTTTTTCATAATAGTATCATTTTGACTTTCTTAAAAAGAAAAATATTTTATTGACTTCAGTTAACTCAAGTCAACCCACTCAACCCATGACTTAAAATTGACTCCCGAGTAGGGCATAAAAACAATCATGAGAATAAGGACCTCATTTGAAAAGGAAAACTAAGAAGATAAACACAAATTTTGAATTGAAGGGAAATTTGAAAAAAAAAATCAAATTAACAAATTAATCCAAAATAAAAATTAAAAATCAAGATTATGGATTAAGGATGAAATTGAAAACAAATTAAAATTTGATAAAAAAAAGCTAAGAATCAAAATTTAAAATCAAACCATTAAGGGTCGAACCATAAATTTCATCAAATATTGAATTGAGGGGAAAAATTGAAAAGAAAAATCAAATTGACAATATAATCCAAAACAAAAATCAAAATTAAAAGAATAAGAATAAGAATGAGAACAAAACATAAAAAAAATTAAAAAAAATCATAGATTTAATGATAAAATTAAAAAGAAATTAAAATTTGATGAAAGAGCTTAGAATTGAAATTAGAAATCAAAACATCAAGATTCAATCTTAAAACATCATAAAATATTATGACAAATTCAATAGAAAAATCAAAAGGACAAAGAATCAAATTGAAAATAAAATAAATAAAACTTGATACAAACAAACAAACGACCAAATGTGATTAACTTAACAAATCACACACCCTTTCTAATTTTTTACAATGGCTGCATATTTTTCAAAGGAGGGGAAGAGGGGAGGGGGGAGAAAATATGTTATTTGAGTACCACCATGCATTGGGTAGAGACATGCGTCGGTCTACCATAATAGAGGCGGCGAGATGCATTGAAAGTTGTCCCATAATATTATGTTTGGTCACTAGGAAGTATTACAGGCACCACCTAAAAGGCCCAGGCGCCTCCGCTTGTTTGCCTATCCGTGTCTAAGACACACGCCAACAATTTTTTTTTTATTATTTTTATTTATGCAAATACTAAATTGCCCTTTACCCACACAATATTAATGGAAAAATATGATAAAAGGATCAAAAAATCCCTAACGATCCACTTGGCCTAAATTGGGATGATCTCTCTATGGTTTTGGCACCAGCTGTGCATCGCCATGTATTCACCAGACTGATATCATGGAGAATAGCTAGTAAGTTAGAGCCTGGGTGGTTTGGAAGTTGTTGACCAGAGGAGATCCTTAATCTGAATTTAGATTGACCACAATGCTAAGTGTACTGCTTATAATTGTTCTCTTAATGAGGGTTTAAACTACAGAGACAGGGAGATTAGAGCTGCTATATACAGGGGATCTTGGCTCTGATAGAAGTACCCGAATAACATGATTCCCTGCACCCCCGCAACACCATAGCTTTGAGTATGGTTGTGAGAATTTAATCCATCAATTAATAAAAACTCAAAACTATTTCAAGAAGATGAACAAAAAGAATATTCTAGTCATATAATAGTATATTAGAATTAGATTTTAACATTACAATCACCACTTCAGATGGATCAATCAAAGAATAATTCCTACCTTTTTCTTTCTCTACATATCCCTATAAATAAAAACACAACTTCATTGCGTCATGTCATCGAATCTCAATAGTTAACAATGGTCTCCAAGCAGTTGAGTCCATCAAGCTCCGGTGCAAACCTCGGCACCTTCTTCTCTTGTTTCCTACCCAATGATCTCGAGGAGCTTCCCTCTCGATTCTTGATCAACTTATCTTCAGCCACCTTACTATCATCACCGGCAGTCAAAACCCTCTTGGTATTGCAATCCATGGTTGTAAGAGCGAGTGAAGACCTCACTTTTTGACCCAATAACTCAGCACACAAAGCATCAAAAGAACTGAACATAGAATTCATGGTCTCTTCAACAAAATCTTGACCGCCCCAAATCTCAAGTAGTAGAAGACCCTTTAGAAAGCTAGAGAGCAAGATTCTAGTTTGCTTTTCTTGCTGTGTTTAGGTATTTGACGAGGAGCAATTTCAAGAAAAACTATATATAGGGAAGGAACCTTGATATCCTTTGGAGAGTGGGAAGCCTTTTAACTTCCAAGTTGTTTCCTTTTCGCTGTAGGAATGGGATAGGGCTCAAAGGCGTGTAATAGAGAGGTGAGGACCGCTTCTTGTGGGGTAACTGCTAGCCTGCTAGGGGAGACCAACTGACCATGTTGAACGATCAAAGGCGCGTGTCTTGTCAAAGTATGTTTACTTGCTTGGGAAGTGGAGATGCTAAGCTCAAATCTCAATTCTCAAATTATCTTTTGACTAGGAAAATATAAAAGATGAAAATATGCTCTTGCCACTTTTATTGGTCTAGGATTAGTTTGTTCATATTAGTTTTTAAATCCTAACATGATTGACGCGGGGTAAATCTAAGATAATAAGGTAGATGGGTTTAAATAAGTTAACTTCAGTCAATTTATTTTTTTTATTTTATAA
The DNA here is from genome assembly GCA_018804465.1 of Populus tomentosa. NCBI lineage: Eukaryota > Viridiplantae > Streptophyta > Magnoliopsida > Malpighiales > Salicaceae > Populus > Populus tomentosa. The sequence continues at coordinate 43,554,569 of CM031969.1, read as the reverse complement.
AAAAATATATATTAATATCATTTTGAAAAATACCTTTTAAAACAAGAGAGAGATTAATGAATTTTAATCGTGTTTTTATATTATTTTTCTTGGATTGACCAGATCTGTAGTTAACCAAGTTTTTTTCCAGTAAAAAAAAAAAATAATTTTCTTTTTATTTTTTCCAAAACCAGCCTGCCCTAGACCTAGAATACATATTAATTCATCAATATTGATGTTGGGTAGAGTTCGGTAAATTTATATTTTATTCGTATGCACGTGATACTTATCAATAATTTTGTTCACATATTTATTGATATGATAATTAATATATTGATTTTATATTATCATATTAACAAATTTGCACTCATTGACGTCTTGAAATATCTCTGTCAAAACTGTAGTGTTTTAGAATCGACATCTGTAAACATTATCATTTTTTCTATTAACAGCTTTTAGTATTCGTGAGACAACTTTTCTTTATTGAAATTATTTTTTTCCCTAAATCCTTAGCAAATCATGTTTGTTGCTCGATTGTCGGTCCAAGATATCGATCCTTTGCTTGATTTATGGAAAGGTTAAATCATCTAGGACAAATGATGGCATTGTTAAATATTATATTAGTTTTACTTTACTATTAGCTATACATAATATATTTATATCAGTTTATAACAGACCGAAATTATAGCTGAAATTATAGGAGTCTTTTCATAATAGCTTTACTTTCCATAATAGCTTTACTGCCTACTGCTTTATAAAAGGTAGATGTAATTGATGAATAATCATCATGAATTCAATATACAAAGATTGTGAATAAACTTCGAAGAGTAAAACTCAATTCATATCATGGTATCAGAGCTTGGAAATGCATGACTGATATATTTTTCCCTTGAAATCTTCTTATCTACATCCTTCTCTGTTTAGATCTCTTTTTTCCAGTTTACTTCAACAGCAAGATCCTGCATTCTATCTGTCAAAGATCTTGCATTCTATTTGTCAAATCTGTTCTGCTATACAGATATCACCTATTCCAACCAATTCTTGAAATATCCCTCTGTATTCTGATCCTGAAATCTATTCTTGAATCATAAAACATGTTCTTGAATATATTTCTTCGGTTCTGCATTTTTATCTTGAAATCTAGTCTTGAATCGTACAAATCCAACCAGTTCTTGAAATATTCTTCTGCATTCTTATCTTGAAGCCTATTCTTGAACATTTCTTCCTCTTTGCATCCTGAGATCATCTTTTTCCATGATGAATGATAAGACAACAGAACCTACATCCATTATCCATGTACAAACTGAAAACTCTGGATTCACAACCAGTGTTATCCTCACTGAAACTAATTACGATGTATGGTCTCAGATCATGGAAATGCAGATTGCAGGAAGAGAAAAGCTTGAATATATTATAGGCAAAACACAACCACCACAGGAAGCTGATGTGTCTTATTCAAGATGGTATGCAGAAAACCAAAAAGTTAAAGGATGGCTTCTAATGTCTATGTCACCAGACATTATGAAAAGATACATTCAGTTGCGCACCGCAAGAGAAATATGGAATGCCTTGTCTAAAGCTTTCTATGATGGATCGGACGAATCACAACTTTTTGCACTTAACCAGAGAGCCTTCTCCACAAAACAGGTAGGTCGACCGCTATCCACATATTATGGAGATCTGATGGAAATCTTCCAAGAACTTGACCATCGGGACAGAACTGAAATGAAAGATCCGGATGATATTATCACTTACAGAAGATCTGTTGAAAGATTACGAGTACATATTTTCTTGAATGGATTGGATGCAGAATTTGAACAAATCCAAGGGGAAATTCTTAGAAAAGATCCGATACTGGATCTGGAAGAAGCTCATGCTTATGTACGCCGGGATGCTGTTCGCAGATCTACTTTAAACAATGAAGCTGGAGCTGGCCATGCAGAGTCGTCTGCAATGATGGCAAGACGAGGTAAGCCAAGAAACTACCGATCATATGGCCCTACTATTGAAAAAAATCGGACATCAAAAACTCATAACAGCAGCTATGAGATTGGAAAGGCAAAGTCAGAATATATCTGCACACACTGTGGTGAAACTGGACATACAAAGATGAAATGCTATGAATTAATTGGGTATCCAGAATGGTGGGATCCGGCTAAAGCACCTCGTAAATGAAATTCAAAATAAAATAATCATGCTTTAGTTGCAGTGGCTACGCCTGAGAAATTTGTGGCAGAACATCCTTCAAACAAAACCAATCTCACGACTAAGGAAGCATTTGTGGCAGAACATCAACATCCGAAAGAAACATTCATAGAGGAAGAATCTGGTAAAGTATTTCATACCTCCACTCTTAGCAGTAGAAATGAATGGATAATTGATTCTGGAGCTACTGATCATATGACCTTTGACAAATTGTGGCTTAAATCCTTTAAACCATCGGAACAATATACTATATCATCAGCAAATGGTACCTCATCGTCTGTTAATGGGGAAGGATCTGTTATCCTCACTAAGAATATAAGTCTTGACTCCGTATTAGTTGTCCCAACTCTTAATTATAATTTACTGTCAGTAGCTCAAATAACTCTTGCTTTGCAATGCATTGTTATTTTTTGGCCTAACCTTTGTGTTTTCAAGGATATTCAAACTCGGAAGACAATTGGTTATGGTACTAGAAGGGAAAAGCTCTATTATCTGGATTTAGCCCCAGCAAGCTGTCACTAGTTAGCTCAAGCATTCTCCATGAATAAATCTGCTACAAATATTGAATCTGCTGCAACCTCTGAAATTTGGTTATGGCATAAACATTTAGGACACTCATCCTTTGGATATTTGAAGAAATTAATGCCAAAACTCTTTGTTCAGCTAACAAATGTAGAGTTTAAATGTGATGTATGTGAATTAGCTAAAAGCCATCGGGTTCCTTTTCAAAACAACATGAGTAAGAGCCCAACACCGTTCATGGTGGTACATTCAGATGTATGGGGTCCAGCAAATACCTGCTCTCTTAATGGTAAACGATGGTTTATTTTCTTTATTGATGATCACACACGTATGACATGGATTTGCCTAATGAAATGCAAAAGTGAAGTAAGCTCATTATTCAAACAATTTCATAACATGGTAGCTACACAATATAGTTCTGCAATACAGGTTCTTCGTAGCGACAATGGTAGAGAATTCGTTAATCAGGAGTTGAAACAATATTTGATTAATCATGAAATTGTTCACCAAACCACTTGCCCTTACACCCCTCAACAAAATGGGGTCGCAGAACGTAAGAATCGTCAGCTTCTTGAAGTTGTTCGAGCCTCGTTATTTGAAGCTCATATGTCAACTAAATATTGGGGTGAAGCTATCACAGCAGTAACATATCTTGTCAATCGGATACCCTCAAGCACATTAGAATTTCAGACCCCACTGAATGTTCTTCAGAAAACAATATGCTCTCCTGCTGTGTCACATTTGCAACTAAAAGTTTTTGGATGCACAGCGTTTGTTCATCTTCACAAACCATTAAGGAATAAACTGGAACCACAAGCACTCAAGTGTGTATTTGTTGGTTATGCCCAGCATCAGAAAGGATATCGCTGCTATCATCCACCAAGTAAGAAACTCTACACTACACTTGATGTTGTATTTCATGAGAATAAAATGTATTACTCTCCCCTTGAATCCGTAAGTCAAGAGCACAACAAGAGTAACTGGCAGACATGTTATGACGACCTATATATTACAAGAGATAAACATACTAGTAATGCATCTTCACATACCATGCAAGATGCATTAGATGTAAATAGTGAAAAATATATAGGAGCAGAACAACAACAAACTATTGACAGTGAAGAAGACCGAATAGAGGTGCTGCAACAAGAAACTCAGGTACCTCAATTACCAGCATCCCCACTACAAGTGCATCCTGAAGTTGAATCCATAACTGAACCTCAAGTAAATTCTGAAACTCAACTAAAAATTTTACCTCACAGAACTACGAGAGGAAAACCCAAAACTTCGTATGAACCACTTCTTACCTCTAATCCTCATTATCCTATGAATAATTATGTGTCTTATCATAGATTATCAAAGGAAAATGAAACTTTTATGAACCAAATATCTGCTATATCTATTCCTAACAGTTTGCAGGAAGCCATAACAGATTTAAGATGGAAAGAGGCCATGAATGAAGAAATGAGATCCCTTCAAAAAAATTGCACATGGGAAGTAGTTGAACTTCCTGCAGGAAAGGTACCAGTTGGGTGTCAGTGGGTGTTTACCATTAAACATAAAGCAGATGGCACTATTGAAAGGTTTAAAGCAAGGCTTGTCGCCAAAGGGTGCACTCAGACTTCTGGGATTGATTATATGGAAACATTTGCACCGGTAGCCAAGATAAATACTGTTCGTATCCTACTATCTTTAGCCGTAAACCGTGACTGGCCCCTATATCAATTTGACGTCAAAAATACATTTTTGCATGGGGATCTCCAAGAAGAAGTATATATGGAATTACCTCCTGGATGCATTATGCAAATCAAAGGAAGCACAAAGGTATGCAGGTTAAAGAAATCCCTATATGGGTTAAAACAATCTCCGAGAGCATGGTTCGGCAGGTTCACTAAATTCATGAAATCCATTGGATACAAGCAAAGTAACTCTGACCATACGTTATTCCTGAAAATAAACGAAGGGGAAGTCACAGCTCTAATCGTATACGTGGATGATATGATAGTAACCGGAAATAATCCTGAAGAACAGAAAGATTTGCAGACTCGTCTTGCACAAGAATTTGAAATGAAATCTCTAGGTCACTTAAAATACTTTCTTGGTATTGAAGTATCAAGATCAAAAGAAGGAATTTTTTTGTCACAACGAAAGTATGCCTTAGATTTGTTAAAAGAAACAGGTATGACAGCTTGTAGCCCTGTCAGCACTCCTATAGAAGAAAACCTGAAACTAAGTATACATCCACAACAAATCCACACTAATAAAGAACGTTATCAGAGACTAGTGGGAAGGTTAATGTATCTTGCACATACCAGACCTGATTTAGCTTATGCTTTAAGTGTAATCAGTCAGTTTATGCACTCCCCTAGTGAAGAACATATGAAAGTTGTCACCCATATCTTGTGTTACTTGAAATCATCTCCAGGTAAAGGAATTCTATTTAAAAAGGGGGACAACTTGAAAATTGATGGATATACCGATGCCGATTGGGCAGGCTCAATACAAGATCGAAGATCTACATCAGGATACTTCATATTTATGGGTGGAAACTTGGTCACCTGGCGAAGTAAGAAACAAGAAGTAATGGCTAGATCCTCAGCTGAAGTTGAATACAGAGGAATGGCCAAAGCAATATGTGAATTATTATGGATAAAAAATTTATTGCAGGAATTACAGGTTGAACAGACAAGTCCGATGAGGTTATATTGTGATAGCAAGGCGGCATGCGACATTGCTCATAACCCTGTCCAACATGATAGAACTAAACATGTTGAAGTTGATAGACACTTTATCAAGGAAAAATTAGAAGAAAAGATTATTGAAGTTCCTCATGTTCGATCTCAAGATCGACTTGCAGATGTACTGACGAAGGCAGTATCCAGCCAAATATTTCATACCAGTCTCGACAAATTGGGCATGACTGATATCTATGCCCCAATTTGAGAGAGGGTGTTAAATATTATATTAGTTTTACTTTACTATTAGCGATACATAATATATTTATATCAGTTTGTAACAAACCGAAATTATAGCCGAAATTATAGGAGTCTTTCCATAATAGCTTTACTTTCCATAATAGCTTTACTGCCTACTGCTTTATAAAAGGCAGATGTAATTGATGGATAATCATCATGAATTCAATATACAAAGATTGTGAATAAACTTCGAAGAGTAAAACTCAATTCGTATCAGGCATAAATCAGCTCGGTTGGAGGGTTACAAGAATTTAGAGGATTAAGAATAAGATTAAATTAACTTCCAATGAAAAAAAAATATCATATATGAAGAAAATGTAAGTGATTTCATCCTACAGAATTGGAATTGATGAGTTACTAAAAAATCTAAATAACTTAAAAGTAAAATTTATGTGTTGGATAATAGATTAATCTATTATTCTAGTAATTTGATTCTTTTTTTTTTTCAGTCAAGGTGATTAATACCTATAAAAGGTCTTCATGCTTAAATAAATATTTTTTTAAAAAAAAAAGTACAATTATATTTTAGAGAGATGGACTCTAAAAATATATATGCTAAAAATATTAAAAATAAAAAGATTGTGAACCTCAAACTTGAAGAATTCATCTAATATTTATATATAACTCATGAGTCTTTTCCTTTTGTGTAGATGAGCAATAGATACTCAAAATAATACTTATTGGGTTAATATAAAATATTAAGAGACCGACATCAAAGTCTCAAAAAATTATCAAGGAAATGTTGGGCTTAGGCGAGTTGCCTAAACCTGCTAAAGGTAGAAAACAAGCCTAGACACATTGCCTTAAGCCCATGGTCATTAGTTATAGGCAATGCCTGGATCTATTCTTTTTAGGCTATCGGGGGTTTTGAGCCCATTAAATTTGGGTTCATCAATAACCCCCAAGTTTTTGTGATTTTAATAAGCAAAGACTTGTAAAAATATTCAATTACTATGATCATTTTGTCAAAAATTTTTCTTATAAAAAGAGGAGTGGAAATCCCAAGTAATATACTGAAAAGTCGTGTGTAGGAGTATGCATCATAGTTGAAAAACAAAACCATGAAGGAACTCGTACTTTTAAAAAAATTCAAAAGAGTAAGGTGAAACTATGAAGGATATACTTAGAAAATGTTTCTAGCGGCTAGGACGAACCTACGTTAGGAACTCATTTCATTGGAGGAACTCAATGGAGGAAACCGATTGAGGAACTCAATGGAGGAAACACAATTGAAGAACTTATTCCATTAAAGGGACTTAATGGAGAGAACTAATTTCATCGGAGGAACTCAATAGAGGAATCCAATGGAGGAAACCCAATGAAGAAACTTATTTGTGAAAAGGCATCTGACTGTCGAGTTCAAGAAGAAATATAAGCATAAGTTTTAACTTTGTGTTGTCTTGATTGAATCTTGTGTGCTTGTGTTGATTGGTTTTGTGGTATGGAAGTTATTAATTTATATTTGTATTTTTGAAGCTATATATGGTGAATTGTGTCATGTCGTCGTGCTTTGAAAGCAGTAAGCTTAGCATTTTCAAGCAACAAACATGCTCAGTGTTCCACTTACTGTTCCATCATTTTGTTCATCAATGGCTAATTATTAATATTGTGATTGTTTTGATTGTTAGAACTAATTTTCAAGCATCATGCATCCTGATGATCATCTTCTTGAAATTTCAATACTGTAGTAGGATTTGTTTTGCTTCTTTTGCAATATTGTTGTTTTCTTACAAGTATGTCAATAGGAACAAATGAACAGAAACATTATTGTTGACTAGACCGAGTTTCTACTTTTTTATTATCATTTTATTGTACCAAATATTGAACATAAAGAAATTCTAGACGTATAAAATCTCAGTGTTTTTGTTTATATATAATTTTCAAGACTAGTTGGGACTTAATAATATATGGGATTGGGATAGATAAGAGATTGTTTACCATCGATCAAACAAATTAAAACTTTGTACAAAATAAGGAATTTACCTTTCTATTATATATGCTTATTACAAGTTTTATCTGTCTAGGTATTATTCTTTTATGTTGATTCTCTCTATTGTTGATTGTTAGATGTTATAATCTATGAGAAAGATGAAGAATTTTTTTTTATGCTGATTGTGAGATGCTACAAAAAACACCGATGAAATATTCTTTTTAGTAGCGATTTCATCAATGTTAATTTGTTCCGTCAGCACTTTCTAATGCTATCGGATTGTTGACAAAAATGGACTGTAAGAGCTTATTTAGACAATAAAATATTCTGCCAATGATTCTGTCGGAATTAGAAATTATCGACGAGATAAAATCACCAATGATTAACTTTTTGATGACAATATTCTGCTGGCAATTCTGTCGGGAAATTCTAATACCAATGAAATATTCCATTGTCATTCTTCAATTTTTACGAAGTGGAAAGAAGGCAAAAAAAAGGTCTGTGGGGAACGTTTGAGGAGGGTTATTTTCGCTGATATCCTTTGTAGCGTTAGACAAGATATTTCTAACAGAACTTGTGCTTGTGGTTGCCTCTGCTTTGATAGTTCATCCTACTTCTCAATTTCATCATGGATAGGGTTCATACTAAGCTGGCAACTTGGAAATAGAAAATGTTGAATAGGGCAAAGAGGGTCACACTTGTTAAGTCGATGATTAATGAAATCCCCATATGCAGATTTTGTGGCTTGCTCGAGCTATATGCAATGGTATTGATAAAATCATTCGAGATTTCATTTAGAGCAGCTCTGACACAGGTCGTGGTTTCAATCTTGTGAATTGGGATACTATTTAACGCCTAAAAAGTATGGTGGGATGGGAATAAGAGGTAAAAGGCTGGCCAGTATGGCTTTGCTAGGTAAGCAAGTGTGGCAACTTTTGTAGCGGTAGAGAGAAACCATGGATCAGCATCCTGAGCCTGAGGCATAAACACTTGAGGGTCTCAAACCTGCTCCAAAGATCAACTCCCTACACTAATGCCTCAGATACGTGGGAATGCTATATTTAAAGCCTTCATTCACCTACGTGATGGCTTCTCGTACAAGGATGAGAAGGGGGAGGTTTTCTTTTGGTTTGGTAAGTGGCTGGATGTGGATTCGGTTGGCTCACAGGTTGATGTTGTTCACATCAGTGACTCCGAGTTGAAGAACAAGATCTGTGGCAAAATGGCTACTGGAAATTTAGAAACCTGATGACAGTGCTTATAGAATGTGTCAAACACCTTATCATGGTTGTCGTTATTCCAGCTACTCCTCGTCCAGATGATAGGATTATTTGGGAGGCTAATGATGTTGGTGTTTACAATTCTAAGTCTGGCTTTCATTGGCTACTGGACAGATCTACAACGATGCAAGGAAATCCAATTTGGATCTAGGTTTGCAAGATAAAAGCTTATGAGAAAGTTCGGATGATGGTTCGACAAATTATTCATGATTGTCTTCCTACAAATCTTCTATGCTACAAACAACACATTGCTAGAATCATATGGACAAATACTCCCATCTATGGCTGCTGCAACCAGGAAGAGGAAAGTGTTTTGCATTGCCTCTAGGACTATCACTTTGCTGTAATCATTTGGACAAATTTGGGAATAGTAAATGCTCACGGGTTTCGGAACACAAATGTTATGGAATGGTGTAGATATATGATTCCTTCTAATGATTCATTCCTTTTTCTTTCAAGTATTTAGTGGATTTGGAGTTGTAGAAACTAAAGAAAAATATAAAAGAGATTATTTGTGAGAAAAAGCTTCTCATGCAAAGCGTGACAAGAGAGTTCTTGATATATATATATATATATATATATATATATATATATATATATATATAAACTTTACAACCTAGGAGAAATATTCAGAAAGAAAGTTACAAATAAAGTAATAAATTTATACAAGTGTTGCATAGCAATTTTACAAGAGTAAATTGCTGGAGTAGATTGCTGGACTAATTTCCTGTAGTGATTGGATTCAACAAGACTCCTTGAATTACTCTTCATGATTCTTTTTATTTCTGGAAAGACAACCACCTCTTGGTCAATTACCTTATCACCCCATGTTGTAAACTCAAGATGATTGTTAGTGGGTGGATTATGATTGATACCCTCCTTCAAACTATGTCGAGGCTGAAGGCAAAGTTTGTTGCAGAAGTGGTGTAAAGATATTTACAGAGGGGCTTAGTAAAGATATTTGCAATCTGTAGAGTAAAAGAAACATGGCGAGTAACAAGAAGACCCATTGAGACCCTTTCACGAACAAAATGATAGTCCAATTTAATGTGCTTACTTCGAGCATGAAAAACAGTATTAATAATCATATGTAATGCACTTAACTTGTCGCAAAATAGAATTGGTGGTTGTGATTGAGGAACATGAAAATCACGTAAGAAAAAAGAAAGCCAAGTTAATTCTGCAACAGTGTTGGCCATCGCACGATACTCGGCCTCAGTGCTTGATTGAGAAATGGTTGGTTGTTTCTTGGCACATCATGATATAACATTCTGCCCCAAGAATGTACAAAAGCCAGTAATGGATCTTCGGGTAGTTGGACAACCTGCCCAATCTGCATCAAAGAAACCACAAAGATCAAGTGTAGTATCACCAGTTAAATGTAAACCAAAATAATTGGAGCCTTTGACATATCTTAAAATACGACGAACCATTTTCATGTTAGCAAGAGATGGGGATTGTAGAAATTGAGAAACATAATTGACACAAAAGGAAAGTTCAAGTCTTGTAAGGGTCAAATATTGTAGGGCATCGACAATGCTATGATAAAAGGAAGGATCTGAATAAGTTGTGTCATCATGAAGACCTTTAGTTTTAGACTTCATTGGCGTGTTCATGGGCTAGCAATCAAACATTTGTGCTTTATCTAGAATTGAATAAGCATAGTGAGCCTGAGAAAGATGTAAGGAATTGTTACACCGCTGAATTTCAATCCCAATGAAATGGTGTATAGGGCCAAGGTCTTTCATTGCAATTTCAGAGTGTAAGAGTTGAATAAAATCATCAAGTAACCATGAATTAGATCCTGTCAAGAGCATGTCATCAACATAAAGTAGTAAAATTAGTGTACCAAGTGATGAGTGCAGGATAAAAAGTAATGGATCAGCCAAACTACAAGAGAAACCATGTGCAAGCAAAAAAGAGCTGAAACGATCATACCAAGCTCGTGGTGCTTGTTTAAGACCATAAAGAGCTTTTTAAAGTTTACAGACATGAGAGGGAAAGAGTGAATCGTGTATACCAGAGGGTTGTTCCATAAAAATATCTTCACTTATAAAACCATGAAGAAAGGCATTTTTGACATCGAGTTGTCTAATGTCCCATTTGTGAACTAAGGCCAGACTAAGAACTAAATGAATGGTACCTGGATTGATAAATGGAGAAAATGTTTATGTATAATCGATGCCATTAACTTGAGGATACCCTTTTGCGACTACCTTGGCTTTTAGCCTATCAAAGGTACCATTAGCAGTCAATTTAGCTTTAAGCACCCACTTTGATCCCACCATATTCATATAAGGTTCTCTGGGTACTAAGGTCCATGTTTGATTTGGATGTAGTGCATCAAATTCCTCAAGCATTGCATGTTTCTAGCCATCATGTTATAGAGCCATTTTAACATTACGTGGTTCGTCATGAATATCACCACATTCAAAAACTAAAGCATAACGTGGACTTGGTTTATGTATGCCATGTTGAGCTTTAGTGACCATAGGATGAGGTGTCGGTTGTACTTGTTCAAAATGTAAACGAGAGTTAGAATTTAAAGGAGAAGAAATGGGTGAGGAACTACTTGTGTCAGGTATTATGTTAACTGCAAGAAATGGAGGTGTTGCATTCATTGAAGTATCATCATATGGTGCAGAGTCTATGACAGTCGATTGTTGAGGTGCATGAGAGTCATCATGATCAGAAAAGGAATCAGATGGAACATCTTCAACCACTAAACGGGTGGAGTTGAAGATTCATGCAAAGAATTGCATGAAGGTGCATTTACTGGTGGAACAGTGTTTATCATCATAGGTAAGAATGGAAAAATACCGAAGGATTTGGTGGAGCTAGTATGTGAAGAAGGTGGATTCTCTTTCTTCCTACAAGGGAAATGATTTTCATCAAACATCACATGTCTCAAAAGAAACATCCTATGTGTTTTCACGTCAAGACATTGACACCCTTTCTGTTTGTTACTGTAACCTACAAAAATACAAGGAACAGTTTTAGCATCAAATTTGTTTCTTTTCATATTCCATATATATGGATAGCATCGAGATCCAAACATAAGTAAAGTAGAGTAGTTTGGGTGAGAACCATATAAACGAGAGTAAGGAGTATCAAATGCTAGTGAAGAAGAGGGCAAACAATTAATTAAAAATATTGTTATACCAAAAGCCTCAACCCATAGAAACTTAGGCACACAGATATGAAAAATCATAGTCATCCCAAGTTCTTTAATAGTGCGATGGTGACGTTCAACAATCCCTATCTGTTCGGGAGTATACAAACATGAGAGATGATGAATGATTTCTTATTGCTGAAAATGAGATTCAAGTCTTTTATTTACAAACTCTCCTCTGCCATCAGTATGGAAAATTTTGATTTTTTTGTTAAACTGTCGCTGCACATAATGCTCAAATGCCAAATAAACATCAAAAAAATCAAATTTAGCACGAAGAGAAATTATCCACATATAATGAGAATAATCATCAACAAAGCATGCATAGAATCGAAATTTGCCAAGAGATAAAATAGGGGTCGATCCCCAAATGTCATAATGAATTCTTTCAATAATATCAATACTAACAGAACTAGATGAATTAAATGGTAACTTGCTAAGTTTGCCCAATTGACAACTTTCATAAAAAGTATCAACTCTTTTATTGGAATTAACATCAATTAAATTCTTTGTGCGTAAAATCTTGATGGTAAAGTTTTGCGGGTGTCCAGGATGTTGGTGCCATAACTCCTCGATTCCTAAGTTTTTCCTGTTGAAGAAATTTGCTTCCTTTATCTTGGATAAAACATAAAGGTCTCATTTACACTGACCCATTAATAGGATGTGCCTTGTTACTGTTTCCTTAACATAAAATAGCTCATCAGTAAATTCATAATTCAAGGGGTATTGTCGTGTTAATTGACTAATAAAGAGTAAGTTCCTTGTTAATTATGGGACTAATAAGACATCACATAGCATTAGTTCATTCTTACCATCAGAAACTAAGGTGTCCCCAATTGCATCAATTGTTAAAGGAGAACCATCACCAATAAATACAGAATCATAACCAATATATTTTTTGAGATTAGAAAGTGTACCTGGGTTTGCAGTCATGTGATTCGAAGCACCAATGTCAATAGTCCATTCAGTATCAGCGATTGTGATGTCCATTGTAAAAGTCGCAAGTGCTTAAGGAAGTTTATCATTACTTGATTGTTCTGGTAGACTCCAACAGATTTTGGTTATATGGCCTTGCCTGCCACAAAGCTGACAATATTCATTCTTGTATACCTCTCTCTCTGTAAGTGTCATGCATCATTTACTAGGTGTTGATGGTTGAGAAACATGAATCTTATTTCTTTAGGATGATGGTTGTGAGCCTGAGTTATTACCTGTAAAAGTAGAATATTGAAAACTATTGTTTATAGCATGAAATCCTCTACCTTTTTATTTGAATTGATGATTGTGAGGATTGCAATTATTATTATTGTGTTGTTGCTGTCTGTGGTTGTGTTGTCCATAGATTGCATAAAATGGAGAAGGTGATGCTTCAATCCATGAATTTTGATGTTCAAAGTCCTGTAATAGTGATACAATTTCTGAGCAGGATTGCATTGGAGGTTTAAGTTGTGAAAGATTCATATTTTGGGCCAAGATTTGCAAGAAATAGTAAACTTCGTTTACCAAATGTTCTGCTAAGGATTGACTTGGTTCCTTTTTTAGGTATGTGAGTTGTTGTCGGAGAGTAAACTCTCTTTCTTGGAAGTCTTGGGCATATGCTTCTTTCAAAGTATTCAAAACTGATTGGGATGAATCAAGATCAATAACCAGGCCCAAGATTTCTTCTGTAAGTGTCCCGATGATCCGTCCACGTAGGAGACAATCTTCCTTTCTCCATTTGAGAAAATCTTATAAGATTTATTATTATGTTACTTCACTTGTTGATGTCCTTTCTATTGTGACATTGATGTACATGGTAGGTTTTATTTTTTCATATATGAAAAGCCTGACCATGTCTTGACTCTCAACTAAAGCAAGTATTTGTTCATGCCACAGAGGGTAACAAAATTGGCAACATTGAGAGAGATTGTGGAAGCCATTGAAAAAGAAGAAAAAATGAAACTCTCTTATCTTACAAGAAGCTCTAATACCATGAAGATAAATATAAAAAGAGAATATATGTGAGAAAGCTTCTCATGCAAAGCGTGGGAAGAGAGTTCTTGATTACTAATATATATATATATATATAACTTGACAACATAGGAGAAATATTCAGAAGGAAAGTTACAAATAAAGTAGTAAATTTGTACAGGTTATAATTTCTATCTTAGTGTTGTTACATTGCTATTTTATAGGAGTAAATTGCTGGTGTAGATTATTGGACTTATTTTCCTATTATGTAGTGATTGGATTCAACAAGACTCCTTGAATTACTCTTTATGATTCTTCTATTTCTAGAAAGACAACCACATCTTGGTCAACTGCCTTATCACTCCATGTTGTAGACTCAAGATAGTTGTTAGTGGATGGATTATGTTTAATAGAAACATCATTGCTTATGGGGAGAATTATGTAGGTAACAATTGGCTTATGAGGCAATTCATCTTTTTAATGAGGGTCTTTGCAGTGCTTGGGAGAAGCAAGCTATCAGGCTTTGAAGGAATTAACATTAACCTGCTTTCAGAGCTTATGGCTATTAAACATGGGTTAGTTCTAGCTTGGATATCAAGGAGCTTCTTTTAAAAAATATAGGAGGTTCATCTTCTTCATGCACTGAGAGAAGCCAAATTGTATGTTGACTTCATGGCAAAGCATGGTGCTCGAAATCTCGTTGAGATTTGTATCTGGGAAATCCAACTCAGATTCAATGGGCACTTTCAAAATTTATTTTTGGGTTATTCCCAAAATTTTACCTTTTTTACTTTTAAATTAAAAAATAATAGCAAGAGGACTGGTAGTGCGACAAAAGCTAGCTGAAGAAAATCTCAGGTATATACAGAAAAATCATACTGAAATTTTGGACAAATTTGAAGCATAATTATACCCTGTTGTACCCAAGACTAGAAAGGCAATACATATTCAATGTCAAATTAAATTATTATTAGACGAATCTGCATAAAAATTAAGTTTAGGGAAATAATTAGATTTTTAATAAGCCAACTTGATTTAATCATGGACCAAATTAAGGGTTTAATTATATTTAAAAATTAATTTGGGTCAAATTACAGGATTTAATTAAGTGCAAGAACTTAATTATACCTTTAATGGATCAAATTAATTTTATTAAGGACTTAATTGGTGAAAAAATAAATTTGAGAGTCTAATTTGAGCTTAATTGAGAAGATTGAGATTTTAGAGGATCAAAATTAATATTTGTAAAGTTAAATCAAGGGTAAATTTGTAATAAAATTAAATGGTCAATTAGGGGTTAAATTTAAGAAATTTGCAGTCAATGACTTTTTTAAAAGAAGCATCGAACTCTAGGGACTTAATTGATTAAAATTAAGGGTGAAATTGAAGAAATTATAAATTTCAATGGTCAAAAGTATAATAAGGGTGGATTAAAAAGCTTTTTTGGTGGCCATCTTTTCAATACATTTAATGCTTCGTCTCTTCATCAAATTTAACAAAACATAAACCACCATAATGATCTAATATTTAACCATACCCTACTATGGTTCTTTCTGGTTGATTGACACCACAATGGTTATGGTGTTGGCCTAAGGTGGCCACCTTAGGTAATCTACAATTGCTAACTTTTGACAGACTACGATGACACCTTTGAGCTAATAGTTGGTATCCTTTCTAGTTGAATTAAAGGCCAAGATTTATCCCTAAAAAAACAAAGTGTCCCTTTTCCATCCCCTATAAATAGGGGTGGATTCCAGATAGAAGGAGAAGAAATCGGAGCCTAAAGCTGGTAAAAAAATAGCCCTCGTCCTCGGTTATTCTCACCAACCAACATCTCCTCTCTCTTCATCATTTTCTCCGGCCACCATCACCTTTGTGCCACCGTGAGCGCAACTCCTCCTCCAGCAAGTGCTAGCCTCAACCATCATGCACAACTAGCAACACCCCCTAACCTAGGTATCTTTTTCTTTATCTTCTTTTTCATTTCAATGACCATGATATGCAAAATAAATTCTGCATGCAGTGGCTAAAATGATTAACCATGTGGTCACTGGGTTGGGCCAGTAACTAAGCAGGTCTGGCCTGGACCTAACCCATATAGCCAAGTCGGGTCTAGCCTACTTAAAAAAACACAGAGAAAGGGAGAAAGGGAGGCCATGTTTGTTGGGCTACTTGTTAGCCCAACGCGACCTAGCTTGATCCGGACCAAACGGTTAGGTCGAGCCCAGCCTATATAAAAAATATAATAATTTTAAAATTTTAAAAAATTATTTTTGAAAAAAAATCAAAATTTTCAAATGGCATTTTAAAAATATTGGAGGATCCCTCATATGTTTTTCTAATATTTTTTTATAATATCAGACAGTAAACTTACACTATAAAATACAGACTTGGTATTGAAAATACTTGGTTTCCTCTTAAACTTCAAAAAAAAAAAAAAACAAAACATCAAAATTTCAAAAAAAAAATTCATTTCAAAACACATTTTATTTTTCGTGCATTTTTTCTAAAAAGGAGATAAAATCATTTTTTTTTTCATATTTTAAAATGCAAAAATGGATACCATGTTTATGATTATCCAATATGGTTTGGCCTAAATACAAAAAAACCAATAAAAAATATTATGTTTGGAACTTTAAAAATTAGTTATTTTTAAAAAATAAAAATGATGCTAAAATTTGAGTTTTAAAACAGTTATACTTTAACTCAATAAAATAAATAAAGGGAGATCTAGCTTAAACTTTATACAAAACTAATAAACAAAAACATGATATAAAAAAACAATTCAATAATAATACAACTTATTTTAAATTAAATTAAATAGTAACTCTTCAACACATCTGAAGAGACAAACCTATGATCATTCTCATTATCATGCGCGTCGCGGCAATCACTAGATATCATAGAGGAGATTAGTTTTTGTTTCTTTTATTTCCACTGTACCCAAAAAAACCAAGCATATAGTGATAATTATTAGGACTAATGCTGATTCATCCACCTCAAACACTCTTTGCGAGTCTTTTTCAAGTTTGATATATAATCAAGCTATATATAATCTCTTTTATTGATTTGCATCTCAAACACTCTTATGGGTAAAGAGACAGAATAACATCACTCGAACAACAAGAAAATTAAAAACTGAATTAATCTACATAGCTTGATTAATCTTAATTTTCTAGAAGAGATGCAAATTTCACATTCCAAGAGAATTTTGAATTAAAAACAACGGTTATTAAACTCGATTTAATTTACCAAATTAATTTAAGGCTTGATCAAGTTTTTTTTAATCGGGTTGAATATTGACCCAATCATATTTGAATGAACCGGTAGATCAATATATAATAATAATAATAATAAAAAAAAAAAACATTGGTATTTAGAAGACCTTCAAGATTATTTTAAAAAATTCTTATCTAAAACAGCATCCTTTGATATTTAAAAAGAATTATTCAAAACATTGTTATTTCATTTGAATGATAGTCTTAGAACTATCATTGGTGAGACTAAAACTAGATGAACCATCTCTCTAGTGCGAAACTAGAAATCATAATTAGAAATTAATCTCGAAGAACATGTGTAATCCATCCAAGAAGGTAACAGGTGCTGGTGACACATGCTCCTCTTTATTATTAGCCCATGGCATCATTGATGGCTTGCTGTCACCATTCTTGCTCTTGCTTGCACGGTGACCTATCCTTTCTGAATTCTCCGACTCCTCTGCTATGTGACCACCTGTCTTCTTGATCGTGGAAGAGGGCAGAGGCACCCCATAATCATCACCAAAGTAATCAGCACAAATTGCACTTGCTGAACCAAAAACAGACGACATTATGTCACAAAAGGCTATAATTTCCAAGATCTTGAAACAAAACTTGGCGCGTGTGACAAGAGATTGGAATTATGTGACCTTAAATAGAAGGTACCTTGTCCGAAAAGAAATAAGATTTGCTGCAAGGGACTTAAAATTAAGGTCGGTCATGTACTTGTCAAACACTCTTTCTTAGAATATTCCTGAATTACTTAGGAAATTTCCTTGAATTAACTTCCTGGCATGCACATGTTTGCCAACTCGATCCCGTAGCTAATTAGAACAACCTAAATTTACTTTTATTCGTTTAGGGTTTAAAAAATTTCCCACTTGGGTATAATCAAGCAAGACTTAACTAGCAAGAAACTACAAAATTTCTCGATCTATTTAATTTAAGTCAATTCATTTTTTTAGAATGTGATTTTGCTCGTACTTGAAGAATAATAGAGATCAAACGTGAGAAGAATAATTAATCTGATGAAGAAAAAGGTTAATTTTGTGTCCAAAATAATTGATTTTAGCCTTGAAAATGGCTAGAACGTGTGGATCATGTTATTCCATGGATATCATGATGTCTTTTTCTTCTTCTTTTTTGGAATCATGCTTTTCAATTTTTAACATCAGAACTTTGAATTCTATAAGAGTAAAGGATGTCAAAATTGCTAGCTTCGTCTCTGATATATCGATGGGGCCACTTTGATGGAAGCATGCAAGCTTTTAAAAACATCATGCATGGATGTCAAAATTATTTTTTCATGGGTATTTTACAAAATTAAAAGCTCCCTTGAAATCTTGATTTACAAATTTAACAATTTAGCTATAGATAAAAACTATGATAAATATCAATTTAGTTATAGACACACGATTTCTATATTTTATTAATTAGCTGTTATTCTAGATGATTGGTATCTAATTGATAAAATTTATAAGTTTTTGGCTCAATCATGAGTGAGCATATATATTTGAGATTCAATTGGTATTTCTTATGAAAACTAATGTTATTAAATTAGGTTTTTTTTTAGATTCAAATCTTTAGGTGATCATCTAAAAAAAAATTAAATTTCTCTAAATATACTAGATTGATCTAGTGGATCCATTCTTAAATTTATTTTTTTAAAAAAATAATTTTTATTAATACACAAGCTAATCTAAAATAATTTTACGGTTTGGATAATATCCATCAAATTTTTGGATAATTTGTTGGAATACTAAATTTAGTTTGTGCATATTACTAAAAATATTGAGATATTTGGGATTGAAAGTACTTAAATGAACAATGAACTAGCTAGGCTAGTTTTTCTTTTTCTTTTTTCAATTGGCTTTTTTGGCCACCTAATTTTTTTTTAATTTGATTCTTTTACATTACGTTGGTTTATGATTGGACTTGGTGGTTTATTTTCAGTAGGCTTAACAAGAGTCATCATGGTATTGGTAAACAAAGCTAACACTCGGTTGATGCTCGATTTGACAAAATCAAAATCAAAATCAAAATCAATTTTGTTGATTTTTTTCTTACTAAATACTTCCAACTTTATTTTTTGGCATTTGATTTTATTTTTTTTGGTAACTTAACTTCTTTTTTTTTATTTGATCCCTTTACATTAGGATTATTTAAGGTTGGGCTTGGTATGGGGTCCTCATGTTGTCAATAAAAAAAAAAAAAGCTTGGTTGATGCTTTATTTTGAAAAATCAAATTAGATTTTGTTGAATTTTTTTTTTATTAAATCCTTTTAGGTTATTCTTTTTTGTCACTTGACTTCTTCTTCTTTTTCGATCCAATCCTTTTTTAATTATATTGATATAGCATTAGGTTTGATGATTTGATTTAGTTGGCTTGGTATAGGGTTCTTGCAATGTCAGGAAACAAATATGATGCTCGATTGCTGCTTGATTTGGTAAAATCAAGTTCAATTTTTTTGATTTTTTCTAATTAATTCCTTTTATGAAAAATTTCATGAGTTATTGGTGGAATTTGTTATAGAAAAACAAAATCCAAAAAGGAGGACCGAAATAGAAAAAGCTAGGAATCCACATGTTCAATCTAAAAATCAAACAAAAAGTTATTTCAATCCAAAAACTTATTTTATTTATTTATTAATCTCTAAGTTGAGAGAGAAAAGAGAATCTTATTAAAAATAATGAAGGAGAGAAAAATTGTTGGTTAGTCACTCCCCAGCAACCAAAACAAATGATATTGGTGTTGATGATATATATTTATACTAATTCTTTTTGTTTTTTTATAAAATGAAGAACTCATGACAAAAAAAATAGTTTTTTTTTTAAACAATATATGAATAAGAAATGAAGGAAAACTATACTAGAATATCTTTTTGATAGAGTTTAAATTATTATTTATTTATAATAAAAAAATTATTACTTTATAACTAAATAAAAAAATTAAAGTGTATGATAGCTAAATATACATTTTTATCTTATCTTTTCTATTTTATCTTTGGCTTAAATTAATAAAGATTTTAATATTTATTAACATATATAATTTATTAAATTCATATTAATTTTTTAATTTGCAGTTAAGATTTTAGTTGATAATAATAATTAAAAAAAGTTTAATCATTTTTTTGTGCTGAAAAAATTTCCTTCATCCCTCTCGAAGAATCAAAATACTTATAAAGTATAAACATGAAAGAGAGAGAGGCACACACCAAGCATGTTTGTACTTTGTATAATAAAATACACAAATAACATACCTTTTTACCGCAATGCGTCATCGTAGTCGCAGCTCTCCTTCCAATTAATAGGGGAAAAAAAAATTAGAGAATCTAAATTGAACGGCATCGAGCTTAGGCAAAACCATCACCCTTTCCAACTGCCAGCATGTCAGCAACCGCACCTTTCTCTCCGATCAAAGCCACCCTCCTCCTTTAAAAAAAAAAAAAAAAAAACAAAGCCAATAAAATCACTAACCTCCTTACTTACCCACCTAATTCCCTACACCACCTAACTCTCTAATCACTTCTCAGACCTTTAGTCGCAGACTGACCCAAGAAAGGGTCTGGAACATTGCCCGATCGTTATTGCATTTTTACCTGTTTTTTTGACTGGATTTTAAAAGTATATTTAGTTTAGAAAAATATTAAAATAATAATTTTTTAATAATTTTAAATAATTTTAACGTGTTAAAAACATAAAAATATATTTTAATATTTTTTCAAATAAAAATTAATCTTCAGTATGTTTGGATTAATTATTTTTATTAATATGATTTTTTTAAAATTCTATTTAATATTAACCTGATTGAATTTGGATTAGATTAATTAACGGTCAATATTTGATCTTTTTCTATATTAATATAGGTATCCGGGTCAGTTTGCATGCATCTCGACTAATTTCACGGGCCTTAAAGTTAACAATCATGTAAACCTCTAGTGACCCTAATATTTGTAAGACTTAAATTGGTGACCTCTAGAAAACAAAATCATGACCTGATCAGTTGAGCTTGGGGTAAGTAAAAAAACTGAAAAACCGATTAAACCAAAAAAACCGAATCATGAAAAAAAAAACCGTTTAAACTAATTAAAATTTTAAAAAAACTAATCGGTTTGGTTTTATTTTTATAAGTCTAAAACTAAAAAAACTGAACCGAACCCAAACCAAAAAAACAGAGCCAAACAGGAAAAAAACCAAGTCAAACCGAGAAAATCGAGTCAAACCAGTTTGAACCGGTTTTTATTTTAAAAAACAGAATCGAACTAAAACCGATTGGTTTGAACTGATTTTAATTTTTTTAAAAAAAATCAATTTAATTATTTATTTATTATAAAAATCAAACCAAATTAAAAATAATTATTCTTTAATTGAGCCATACTCTTCATAATGATCGGTGAATATTTGATTTTATTCACTAGAAAATTAGCATGGATCAAACCTCATCGCATTTTTTATGATGCCACGTTGACAATCTCATGGATTATGGTAGGTAGTAGGAGCAGGAGATAAGACCGATTAAAATAAGAAATTAATATTAACTGAGTGCTAATAAATTTACATTAAAAATCCACGTGAGACGGATCTTAAAGCAAAATTAAATTCCATTAACCTGGGAAACCCTCCACCGCTGTATAAAAAGGCCAGAAACATTGTTAACGATGGTCACAAAACTAAAGAAACACAATCTCTCTCGACGTCTCGTTGTGGTAGAGATCCGGCGAGAACGACTCGTCGGATTTCGCCCATTTTAAGTCTTAAAATCTCTTCTTTACTCAATCCCACATTAAAAAGAAAAACCCATCAAGAAAACATGAAGGGTTCGTGCACTCTTGTTGCTTCTGTTCTTACTGTCTCCACTGTAGCTTTATCATCATCAGCCCCACCTTCTTCTCCTGTGGTTGAGGTTCTTTTTTTTTATTCTGGGTAGAAGATATTATAGCATTTGATGGTTAACTCAATGTAAATCCTGACCGTTGATATGTTTGTTGTTTTGAAGGGTTCATCAAGATCATCTTCAATGGAGAAAAGTGGTGGGTCTAATAAGGAGAAATTTGCGCCAAGATTTGACGGATTAAGGTTTATCGAGACCCTTGTCACGGCTCACCGATAATTACTGAGTTAACCATTATAATCTCTGTTAATTTTGTTATTTTGAGGGATTAAGATGTGATTAAAGAGAGAAGGATTTTTATTTTTATTTTTATTTTTATTTTTGTGGAATGGTGTTTACTCGGTGACCTTGTGTTTTTCTCTTTAATGTCATTGCGCTCTAGTTGTTTTGGATTTTTTATATATATTTTGTAATCTGACTTATAATTATTATTGTTTTTGTTGCTAATTTGGTATAAAAAGAAATAATTAGGGGGTCTGGCATGTTTTTTCTTTTTTTAATTATTATTAATTTATTATTATTATTATTATGGGTTACCTTTATGTTTCCTGGCATTGATTTGTCGTGCATGGGAGGAAACAGCTACCTGTGGGTTGGGATGTGCTGTGTGTCTTAAAGAGGGCTGGTTAGTTTTTTTGTTTTGTTTATGAGCTGTCAAATTAGGTTTTTGTAAAGAAAAAAAGATGGGAGATCAGCTGTGTGTGAAATGATACGCTTTAAAGGGGAAGGCAGTGATTAGATTATAAAAGATTTGACATTTTTTACATTGGATGGTTAAGTTTAGATTAAGAGATCGTTTGCAGTGATGCCTTTGATCTTGGAAACTTTTTTAAAGGGGTGTTTTGCATTGTGTTGACTTGAAAAAAAAAATGTTGTTTTTTTATAACTTTAATTTACTGATATTAAAAATAAAATTTTAATATTTTTTAAGGAAAAATTAATTTTAAAATTACCAAAAGCACAAGTTATGGTAAGTTTGTGGGTTTTGTGTTTTAAAAGGTTTTTTTGGAAAAAAAATAAAAAATATATATTTTTAAAATTATTTTATTTATTTTATGTTTTTATATTGTTTGGATTTTATAAAAAATTAAATATTATTTTAATATTTTTAAAAGTAATTATTATCGTAATATTAAATAGATATTAATATTATATTAACTTTTGTGACTGTGATTTATAATTTTTTTTTGTTTTCTTTTAATCCAAGTTTTTATTTTAATTTTGTGGTATTAACGAAAAGGTTATAATTTTTTTAAAATCCAATTTTTCACCGAGAAGCATAAAAATCAAAAAAGCATCTCCAATACAATTAGTTTATGCAAATATTGGATGGAGAATGACCCAAAATAGGCAACCTAACAACCAAATTTGTGATTTAAAGCATGCTGGAAAGCTTCATCAAATTAGGCATGTCTTTGTCTTGTGGGTTCAAGCTGGTGTTGGGCGGTTGCTGCTTTAGTGCGTTTTCTTTCTTGCAAAGGAAATCAAGAGTGGGATAGAAGGATTTGCATGTAGACAGGAAGAAGAACATAAACAGCTGCTGTGATGGATTCATGGCCATGTTTAGCACATTGCTGTTGATATTTCTTTCTTCTTACACAAACCTTGACAAAAATGGTTAAAGTGTTGCCACGAATGGTAGACGATGAAAGAATCTTTAATTGTTTGGTAAACTTGGTTAGAAAGTAATAGATGGTTAGGTACAACATGCTGTCTTGTCTGCCTTCTCAAGGAGTTCCATACATTAATCGCTCTTATTAAACCTAACACCTTGTCAGCTCTTTCTAGGTCGGTCCGAGTGAAAAAAAATATCAACTTACAGTTAATTGACATTTAAAAAAATTAAAATAATATTATTTTAATTTAAAAATAAAATGCTTGTAGTTTGAATTAATTAACATAACCTCTGCTATGTTGCAAGTCTATTTATTATATTTTAAAAAAAAAATAGTGCGCACATAGTTGAAGCCGCACGTCTAGACCCGTGGCCCATGCAAGGTTCAGGCCATTGGTGATGTCCCCTTGCAAGTTCGTGGTCTCTATTAAAATAGTGCGTACATAGTTGTTGAACCTGCCAGTTCGGCAGATTGATCAGAGAATATTTGGATTTAGAGTATAATTTGAATTATTTTTTAGTTAAATTGAATAAAACATAGATTCACTCAGTTGATTTTATTTAATTTTTAATGATTTAATTAACCTGTTAATCAATGCTTAGGAATTTTTTTTAAAAAAAATAATGTTATTTTTAATAAAAATAATTGATTTATTACTCACAGTTTGATTCAATAACTTAGTGACTCAAACTCTTTTCAAGATCAATTCAGAAATCAAATAAAATAAGAAAACTATATTTATGTTTTAATTTGACCTCAAATATGGGTTTGTTTTTTTTTTTTAATTTGAAATAATACTGCATATTTGGGTTCATAAAATCGTACTTGATACTCTATTATCTTACAGCTGAAACTTAAATGCTAAAATTGTGGATTTTACTGTAAATTTTATCACAAAGCACTCTTAATTTAAATAGTTTTATTTTTTTAATTTATCCTTTAATATTAGATTTATTATAAATTAAATTTTATAATTTTTTTCATTTTATTTTTTATAAAGTTATCTTAATCTTATGATCTAAACCGTGAGTTTAACTAGTTGATTCGAGTTTTTTTTTTTCTAATTGATTTTTTTTTAATTTTATCGTTCTGTAATGGGTTAATTGAGAATTAAACTTTGTGATTTATTTCGGTTTGTTTTCTATGAGATTATCTTCATCTCATAACATGGATCACGAATTTGATAGGTTAACATTAATACACTCGAGTCTTTTTCTTATTTTTTATTAATTGATTTTTTTAATTTCAAATGCATCGTTTAACATTAAGTTTATTGGAGATTAAACTTCATAGTTTGCTTCAATTTGATTTGTATTGCTTTGTCCTAGTTTTATAACTTGGATCGCGAGTTTAGCGGGTTAACTCAAGTTATTTTTTTATCATTTTTTTAATTGATTTTTGTTTAATTTTACCATTCAACATTGAGTTTATTGAAAATTAAATTTTATAATTTGTTATGATTTGATTTATACGAGGTTATTATGGTTTCATAATCCGACATGCAAATTAGCAAGTTAACCTAAATTGACCTGAATCAATCTAATAAATTATTGTCTCAATATTTATAGAAAATATGTCATCTTAAATATTTAATTTTAGTAAAACTATATTTTTATTAATTATTCGAGTTGTTTTTTAATCTATCAAGTTGACTAAATCATATAAAATTTATTCCCACACGGTTTTAAATTTTTAATCTACTAAAATATTAGCAGCAATTAAATATTTTTTATATTAAAAAAATTGTTCTGTCACGCAGCTTAGCCATGCATAAAACCCAAAGTGCCATTGCCATTCATGAATCATGGATGCTGCAATATTTTTTATTTTGTTTTTCTAGTTCTAAGCAAAATTCCACTGTTTTCCTGGGCAACTTGCAAGATTCATGTGAATAGTTTGGAAGTTTAGAGTTTCGGAGCTTGTAGTTGAGACACTTGCCACTCCTGTGACCGACAACATTGATTTCCTAAAAAAAATGAGTGAATGTTATTTTAATTAGTATTTGATTTACTTCTGACTATGGAGTTTATACTTTTCTTGGTCTATTTTTTCTTAATTGGTTTTAAGAACTCTTTCAAGTTAAGTTCAATATCCCAACAATAAAATTCTATATATTTATTTGGTTGTTATGTTGTTAATTTGTTATAATATTCTCAAAATCTAAATTTTCTAAATTGATTGTTGTTAACTTATACATCATTGTAGTCATGTTTATCATATTTGTTAGACCCAATTTAAAAAATTAATTTAGGAAAGGATATGAGTCATCGGATTACTAAGTTAATTATTTTTATTAAAATAATAATGTATTTTTATGTCAACTTGAGTAAGTTTAGATTGAGCTTAATTAAATTAATCATGTCATTAAAAACTTAATTAGATTAATTTTTATTAAATTAAATGTTAAAAAATAAAATAAAAATAAAAACTATAATTTTTAAAATGTAAAAAAACCCAATTCAAACACATCTAAGTTAGTATTTCAAATCTATAACTTGATCATTATATTAAGATAAAATTAAAAGAAAAATTATTTTTAATATATATAATTATAATTTATAATAATTATCACAGCTAAGAGCCAAACAACTTATTCTTAGCCATTCAAGTTACAACTATAAGATAATGAAGTATTCAAGTCTGAAACCCCATGGGCAGGATTATTTCAAAAAATAAAAAAAATTTGAGGCCAATAATTGTCTTTTTAAAAATACCATGAAATAATGAGGGTCACAAAGACTCACAGGCAGCCATCAGTTCATGTAAAGGCATTTTAACTGAGACCACAAGCTTGCTAGCGGACATCAGCTGTGGCCTATACCTTTCATGGGCCATGCAGCCCGATGTGCGACTTCAAATCAAGCCATATGCTTGAGCCACAAATGCAAGGGTGGTTTTTAAGAAAATGCCAGCTGGAAATTTTGACCTTTCCATATCAGTATAGAACAATAATCTTATTAATTAAATAACTTATAGATGTAGTTTAATTAATTAAATTATAATTTATTTATTTTTAGAAATTATCAGTTTAAATTTTATAAATTTCAGGGTCATTAAAAACTTACATGGTTGTTAATTTCAAGACCCGTAAAATAAATCGAGGTGTGAATAAACTAACCCGAATATTTATGTTAATTTTTTAAAAATAATCTTATTAAATGATCATCTTCAATAAATCATCCATGTTTGTTTAATTATGTTTTATTGTTAATTAATCTTGCATCTTCCTTCTACTATTGATGAAAACAACCTAGTCTTGCCTTGCAGGTTATTCTTTCAAACAAACACATTGATTATTAATTGATCTCTTTGACAAAAAAAAAAAAATTATGGTTCTTCTAAATGGTTAAAAACTCAAGCAACTAAAGAAATCTCTCCTCCGTTGGTTTAGCCCATACATGCTCTACTTAGGTATTGTTTGTATTTGCAGTTACATCATATTTAAAAAAATAATAATTTTTTTAGTTTTTTTAATTATTTGATGTATTAATATTAAAAATAATTTTTTAAAAATAAAAAATATATATATTATTTTAATATATTTTAAAAAAAAATACTTAAAAAACAAACCACGATGACGTCAAATATTATCTTAGATTGTTAGTTTTAGGTCCCGTTTATTTGTTGGAAAGTTTTTTTTGGAAAGTGAATTCTGCGAAAGTGAATTTTAGAAAAGTAAATTATTTTTCGATGTTTAGTAGTGTAATAAAAAATAAATTGAAAAATACTTTTTAATATTTGGTTATGTCATAGAAAATAAGTTGAAAAATAACTTATCAATATTTTATTTTTTTTAAGTTTATTAAAATAATAAAAAATAAATTTTACAAATTAAAAAATTAACTAAGTTTTCGAGAAAGGGAAATAAGCATGAGCACCGACAGCCAGGAGATTTAGCAAGAAAACTTGGAATTCCCACTTGGACAAACACAGCAACAGTTATAAATATCAGTGATTTCTTTTTCCCTGAAGCAGCTGCAGTATTTCTTGAGTAGCTATCATTTTCGTTAACGGATCATAATATTTCAACTATTTGTTGCTGGATTTTGTTTAAATTGGGGAATTAGCTCAACTAACAGAATCTTTAATAGTAATCAGAGGTAAGATGTTGCATTCTTTGGTGAGTGGAGGAGTAATCTTTCAATCAGTTTAACTAAATTTCTTTTTCCTTCTATGAATACGCGTTCTCAGGTCAATTTTCAAGAAATTCCTCTCTTGTTGAGTCATAGAAACACCATTCGTATCTACCTACATGAATACATTTCTAATTTTTTTCAAAAAAAAAAAAAAACCAACCTTTTTTGCAACCTCAGATTTGACCTGAAATGATAATTCATGGAGTCAACCCATTTAACAAAGGCCGGCAAGGGTTATTAAAAAACCACCCCTTTTTTTTTTTTTTGCTTATTTTATAAATTATTTTAAATAAAATAAATAATAATTAAAAGAATAAGGACCAAATTTGATAAATAAAAAATTTTAATAAAAAATAATAAGAAAAAAATAAATAACAATTATAAAAATAAAAACTAAAGTTAATATAAAAAATAAATTTCAAGAGATGAAATTGAAAAATAAATATTCAAATAAAATATATATAACAATCAAAAATTTGAGGATCAAATTTGATATATTCAGTAAATAATATGATATTTCTAAATTTTTCACAACTTTCAGAAAGTGTTTTCCTTCTAAATTTTTCAGGAAAACACTTTCTTGGAAACCAAGCTAAATTTTTCTTTGACTAGAAAGTATTTTCTATTAATCAATTTTTTAATAATAAACAAATACAAAAAAATTTAAAAAATAATTTTTCAAAAATAATTTTTCAAGAAACAAATATAACTTTAAACCTTTTTCTAATCATAAAATGGGTAGTATTTGTCTCGAGATAAGGATGCGTCCCTTTGAATATGTGCATGGTGATACCTCACTTTTAAGAAGTAAGAAGAGGCACAAGATGATTCGGATCACAATTTCTGATTCTTTGAGACTTGATGTTAATGATGAACTTTTGAATATTTTTTTTGGTTTTTTTTTTTTTACAAGGAAATGATTAAAGCTAGATTATTCGGATAAAGAAGATAGTTATAATCCTTGACAATGCATCATTAGCTACTTCACCAATTGTATCAGATTTTGGATTTTTTTTTTTTTTTTTTTTATGAAGTGCGTGATTTTTCTTTTTTCGATAGCTGTAGTGAAATTCTTTTTCTTGATGATGTAGCTTAGAGAACATGATGCTGTCATATGCATAGTTCGAGATTTAGGTTGAAAATTGGGTGGATAACTTACATTCACTCGGGTTTATTGAATTTTTAATGAAAATATATTTTTTTAAATAAAAAAATAAAAATAATATTATTTTAATTATAAAATTTTTAAAAAAAATTTCAAACGGTCACACAAGCTGATACATTAAGTTATTTAAGTTTAATTAAATCAACTCTACAAACATTTTAAAAACAGATCTAACTCAAGTTAAATTAAGGCTCAACAAGATAAATCTATCAAATCAAATCAGATTAAATAATTATTGTAATGCTGTAATACGTATCGGATGAGAAATTTAAAAGTATATTTGATAGTTTGATAGTGGTTGTTTTTCAAATAACTTTTCATACTGAAATGTATGTCAATAATGTTTTTTTTTATTTTTTAAAAATTATTTTTGATATCAACACATCAAAACGATTCAAAACATACAAACCGTATTAAATTTTAGCAAAAAAAATAAATAAATTTTTAAGAATACAGTACAATTCCCAAACAGTGTCTTATTGTATTGGTAGATTTTATAATTTGTTATCATATAATGGTTCAAGAATTCTATTGAACATGGAATTTAAATCCTTATAATAAATGCCATTTTTTTTTTGCAGATGAAATGGAATTTAGGTCCTTACAATAAGTTAATGGATAGACTTTCTCCTAAGACACTGTTCTTCAATTCCCTTTATTACATGAATGAAATGACATATTATTTATTGCACTCCTAAGTAGACAAACAAGAATGTTTCACCTAACCCTCTATTACTCTCTAACCAAGTTTACTAGACAATTATAGATTCTTTCAATATCTACCATTCGTGGCAACACTTTAACCATTTTTGTTAAGGTTTGTGTTAGAAGAAAGAAATATTAACAGTAATGGGCTAAACATCATCGTGAATCCATAACCAGCTGTTTGATCTCAATTTTGTTTTTGAGATGTTTGTGAATTCGGGCAATAATTATTTTTTAAAATGTATTTTATTTAAAAATATATTAAAAAAATAATTTTTTAATTTTAAAAAAATTATTTTTGACATTAAAATAAAAAAAATTAAAAATACTAAAAAAATTAATTTGAAGTAAAAAATATAAAAATATATTTTTAAAATGCCAAAACAATTTTATTTTTTTTCATATACAATTCCTTAAAAGATTTGGAAACACGGTCGTATTTGGAGTGTAATTCATGTTTCCAAACTAAACTTTCATTATGCAAATCCTTTTTTCATTAGGCAG
Source organism: Populus tomentosa (assembly GCA_018804465.1). Classification (NCBI taxonomy): domain Eukaryota; kingdom Viridiplantae; phylum Streptophyta; class Magnoliopsida; order Malpighiales; family Salicaceae; genus Populus; species Populus tomentosa. The sequence goes on along the minus strand of CM031969.1, from coordinate 43,524,282 downwards.
AGATATCATATAAGGGGATAATTAGGGGTAAAAAATTTAAATATTTCTAGGGTTGTATAAATATTTTATATATGTGGCCTTTACAAGAAACAAAAAATTTTAATTTTAACACCCCTAGAAAATTATCCTAATTTTGGTATTTATAGAAAATTATCTTAGATCTGCCCTCTTTCCTCCTACTGTTGATTTCCTTCTTTTGCATAAGAAAACATACCAAAGCAGCAACTACCATACACCAACATTACCGTTGTAACCAGGCAAAAGAACAGACTGTACGCAGAGCCTATTACCATTTTGGTGAAAACATATGATTTTGATGAAGTTTTTCAGCAAGCATGAAATCACGAATTGAGTTGTAAGATTGCCTATTTTAGTGTAGTGTTTATAATTTTTTTTCTAAGATGAATTTTGCTTGAAAATATATTAGGATAATTTATATTTAATTTTTAAAAAATATTTTTAATATCAATATATCAAAATAATCTAAAATTATTAAAAAAAACATTAATTTTTAAAAAATATTTTTTAAAAACAAAAACAAAGATGTTTCATGTCACACTCCCTCCATTAATTGCCATAAACTAAATGCAACACCGAACTCAACAACCACAACTCTTAAAAACTTCCTTTTTGTTCATCACATTTATCAGAAAAGAATCCTCATGCATGCATCAAACCACTCAAACCACAAGTCAACTTCCACAAACTATAAATCTCAAACCACATTCGATGCCCTAAAGAGGAAAGTAGAAGGAATTGAAGCGCCTAAACAACACAGCTACAGCAAACCCTTGACCAACGCAAGCCCTTTCATTGCAGAAACCCATTTTCGTTTTTGTTCTTTAAAACTTACCCAATTGAATCTTAATAATCTTAATCGAAACTTACCCATCAAATGTTAAAAAAATTCAACTTCCAGAATGTGGCAAAAAAAAAAAAAAAAAAAACTTCTCTCCAATGTCTCTCTCTCTCTAATAACCTTTTCTCTTATTTATCAAGTTTCAGGAACTAGAACATGGTAGAACTAAAATTTTCTAATCAAAATGTAAATATTAAAACTACAGGGAAAAAAAAAACTCATATTGCCTATAACTTAAAAGGCATAGCTCTATTACTACCTTTTCTTCTCTCACATTTAACTGTAAATTGTAATAGTGAGATTGTTATTTGAAAAATTTCAGTTTGATTTTTTAATTTTTCACTTTTATAATTAAGTTCTTTTAAGCCCAGATTGAAGTCTAATTACATATGTTTTGGAGGGGGTTGAAGATTGAATTGAAAGACAGGGACTGAGTGAAGGGATTGAAATGAAAAACACGAGTAATATAAATAATGGTTTTAAAATTTATTTTAAAATTTTATTTTCATCTCTTATTTTTTTTAGTTATTAAGTGAATGATCTCTATAATTTTAAAAACATATATTTTGATATTAAATTTTATTTTATTTTTTTTAGTTTTTTGGGGTGGAAGAGAGAGAAGAGATCGTTGAATTCTAATTTAAAGAGAGAAAGTTGTTGTTGGGGGAGATTTAAGCTACCAAGACGGTCTATTTTTATGTTAAAATATTCCAAATAATAAGGAGGGTTAATATTAGTTGTTTTTTTTTTTTTTTTTACCTTGAAAACACCTATGAAAAAAATATAAACTTGAAAAGTTTTTTTAGTTTTGGGTTAGTTTCGGGTTTTGAGGTAATTTTTTAGTATTTTTTAGTATTGGTTTAACAAGGTTTATATAATGTTTTTTAATTGTTTTGGATAAAAAATAGATTAAAAAAATCATGTTTTTTTAGCCACACCAGTGATTATATATATAATTATTGATATATTTGATTAGATACTTTTAAGATTTTTTTTATTTATACTTTGAATTTTATTTTAAAATAAAAACAGCTTGCATACCCAGGATTGTTTTTGAAAAGAAACATTTATGACCCACGGCGGCTCATGGATAAAATAGCTAGTGTGTGTATATATAATGTTGTTAATTTGTTATAATATTCTCTATTGTTGTTAGGTATTAGGTACCATATATACAGAATTAGAGATACAAAATATAAAAATCTAGTTTTTTTCCCCTTTCAATTAAATTTTTTAATTCCAAATGTCAAAATCTAGTTTTTCAATTATATGTTTTCAATTCCAAATGTCAAAATCTAGTTTTTTTCCCCTTTCAATTATATGTTTTCAATTCCCTTGGATTCGTTAGAAGATTGAGTGGATCTTGACATTAAAAAAATGAAGAAAATAATTGTAAGCTAAGGCATAAAAAAAGAGCTGTAACCAAAAAAGGCCAAGGAAATGATTACAATCCCAACGTGAACCACAGTTTTTTTTTTCTTCCCGTTTTTTGTATTTTTCTCTCCTTATTATAAGATTTCACAGCTAAGAGCCATACAGTTTTTCTCTTACCCTCATATTTTTTAATTTGATTTAAGATTTAACTTTCCCCTCGATTCTCTACCGTCCATTTCGTAATTTTTTAATACAATAAAATCTGACTGAAAGCAACATTGATGGACACCAGGTTTGGAAAATGTTGACACTTGCAGGCAAAAACTGTAGGACCCACTAGCCAAGACATGACACACTTCAATGTCGTTTCTGCCACTTGATTCCAACCCTTCAAAAAAATCTAAACTAGCCCCTACGGACCTCAAATTTGTAGCATATTCTTCTTGAATCAAAATAATCATGCTTCCATGGTGGGTCCAAGTTTTCATGTGAATTATTGACCGTGAAATCAATCTCAAGGTTCCTGGTGATTTGGAAGTGACCGTAACCAGTACAATGATGCCATGTGTCAGGCACGAGTTACTATGCAAATGCTACAAAAGCCCTTGCCTTTGGTCACAGAATATACTGTGAATCACTCAATTCACTTCTGGACCTAGCTGACCTGAGACCACTCTATCATTCTAGTAACAAACTTCTCTTGTTGATCTTGTAAGTTGTTGATTTGCTTAACGTTTGCATATGTTTCTGATTTTGTTAACAACTTTTTGAGATTTTTGATGAATTGGTTTTCTTATGGTTTCAAAACAAAATCAAAGTCTAGAGATTTTATTGCTAGTTTGTTATTGTTTGATTCACAAAGGTTGTAACTTGTATGCTGGCTAGTACTATATATCTTGATCATTCTTTGGCCTTAGTGTCACCATTTTTTACTTGTTTGTAATTCTTTCAGGTTTAAATTTCTTAGTTTGATCAATTTGTAGCTTTTTTTTCAAGCACCCCAGAATTGTTTTCCCTTTTGGGATGATCGACTTGGAGTGTCTAAAGAATTTGACAGGAATTTGGTTTTTGTTTTTCGGTTTGGATTTGCAGAGCAAGAGAAAACCATGGCAAGCCTGACTGCTTCACACTTTGCGCCAAGGAACTCATATGTGAACAGCCATGGATCAGAAACAACGGAAAATTTTGTTCAAATTGGGTTAAGGAGCCAAAGCATGACTCACAGTGGTTTAAGGTCACTGAACATGGTGGACAAGCTGCAATTTAAGACTCAAGCATTTGCAAGGAAGTCTGTCAAAAAGGCCTATGCTAATGGGAATGACACTCCTGGAAAAATTGTTTGTCTACAAGGAGGAATGACTGTGGTCTTTGTTGCCACTGAGGTAGCTCCTTGGAGCAAAACTGGTGGTCTTGGTGATGTTCTTGGCGGACTTCCCCCAGCAATGGCTGTGAGTAGAGGGTTTCTGATACTTAGTTTCATCTTTGAAAAATGTCAGGCACGGCTTGTGTTTGATCAATTTTACTGTGGTATTGTTGTGCAGGCAAGAGGCCATCGGGTTATGACAATCTCTCCACGATTTGACCAGTACAAAGATGCTTGGGACACTTGTGTAGTGGCGCAGGTAATTTGTCATAGTTTTACTGTGTTTAAGAGGGCTTATCTTTACTTTCTGTCTGTGCTTTGTTTCCTTGCCTGTGAAGATGGTAATTTTTTAGGTTGTTTACTAAAATGATGAGCTTCTTATGGGCAGATTCCAGTTGGAGACAGAGTTGAAACTGTTCGGTACTTCCACTGCTACAAGCGTGGAGTTGATCGCGTGTTTGTGGATCATCCCATGTTCCTAGCGAAGGTTTAAATTTCTGATGATTGCTGATTCTTGTGTCTAAAGGCTGTAGTTCTTGCAAATTCAGATATTTGGTTGTCTTTTCTCTTGTTTGCTGTTTCTGACTCTAAATTAACTGGATGTTTAAGGTTTGGGGCAAAACTGGATCCAAAATCTATGGTCCTGCAGCTGGAGAGGATTTCCAGGATAATCAACTGCGGTTCAGCTTGTTCTGCCTGGTAATTTTCCGTTCCTTTTTCATTTCATGTGCCTTACTGTAACTTGAAATCGTTGCATCTTGAGAAAGTATCAGAAATTTAGAAAATGGTGACAACAGAATTTGTTTTTCGTCTAAATCCTCTAGTTCATATGCCGCATGGTTAAAATGTTTCATAACTTGCATTATAAATATAAACTAGCACCATATCTTTCACAATTCATCTTGTTAAGCTGTGTAGAAGCTGGATAATGTGTAGATATAATCAAAGCATGTGTCTTCCAGTACAAACTTTCATCCAAGTAGACCTGACTATGTGCAAGTTTCCCCATGCTATAAGTTATTAACAACGAGTTAAAATGAATTGCTGAACAAAATTCATGGTAGTTTCCATCCAGTAATGGTAGTTGATCAGCATCATTATTGTGATAATTTTTGTTTTAGTGGATGGGTAAGTATATCGCAAATGAATTCTTTTGATTGTTTTTCAGGCTGCTCTTGAAGCACCAAGGGTTCTGAGCTTGAACAGCAGCAAACATTTCTCTGGACCATATGGTTTGTACCTCTTTACGAAGTTGTGAGAATTCATTTTCCTATGAAGAAATTTCTCCAATGCATGTTCTTTTCTCACATAATGCAGGAGAGGATGTTGTCTTTGTTGCCAATGATTGGCACACTGGTCTCCTCCCATGTTACTTGAAATCAATGTACCAATCCAGGGGAATTTACATGACTGCAAAGGTATGGCCACTGAATTGAGACATTTAGGGTTCTGCTTGGCTGGGATGTCCGACTGCACAGTAGCTGACATTGTTGTCAATTCAATCATGACAGGTTGCCTTATGCATCCATAACATTGCTTACCAGGGCAGATTTTCCTTCTCAGATTTCCCACTCCTAAATTTGCCAGATGAGTACAAGAGCTCTTTTGACTTCATGGATGGGTGAGGATTTTTAGCAGTTGATGCTTTTAGATGAATTGAAATGTAGTTTTATACAGGTTTTGTGTGTCTCTCCCCTTTCCAAATACTGAAGGATTTTATGTTGGCAGGTATAACAAGCCAGTGAAGGGAAGGAAAATCAATTGGTTGAAAGCTGGTATATTGGAAGCACACAGAGTTATAACTGTAAGCCCTTACTATGCCCAGGAACTTGTTTCTGGAGTTGAGAAGGGTGTGGAATTGGATAACTACCTCCGTACAACTGGCATTACTGGGATAGTAAATGGTATGGATGTTCAAGAATGGAATCCTGCAACAGATAAATACCTAAGCACCAAATATGAGATCACAACTGTAAGTGCTTTATAATATGTTTTAGTACCAAAGAATGCAAATCTGAAAGATAAAGTGGGTGATTTTTGGGATCTTGTTCAGGTCTTATCTGCAAAGCCATTATTGAAGGAAGAACTTCAAGCAGAAGTTGGATTGCCTGTTGACAGAGATATTCCTGTAATAGGCTTTATTGGTAGACTGGAAGAGCAAAAAGGTTCCGATATTCTTGCTGCTGCCATTCCAATGCTGGTTAAAAACAATGTGCAGATAATAGTCCTTGTAAGTGTAAACTTCATCATCCTTTTCTCCTAATTTATGATGCTGTGATTGTCTACAATGTTTAATGATGAGATCTGTTGTTTCCTTCAGGGTACTGGCAAAAAATACATGGAAAAACAGATTGCCGAGCTTGAGAAGAAGTATCCTGATAAGGTCAGAGGAGTGGCAAAGTTCAATGTCCCTCTGGCCCATATGATCATTGCTGGTGCTGACTTTATGATGATCCCCAGTAGATTTGAACCTTGTGGTCTCATTCAGTTGCATGCTATGCGATACGGAACAGTAATTCCCCTTCTCGTTATGGAGCTACTGTCTTGATTCACTCCACAATTTTAGCATGACTTGGAAACTTCTAGCTACTTGTATTCGTGAAATATGACAGCAAATAACTGATAACTTTGCTGCAGGTATGCATTGTTTCCTCCACTGGTGGACTTGTTGACACTGTCAAAGAAGGTTACACAGGATTCCAAATGGGAGCCTTCAATGTTGAGGTAAAAGCACAGTGGCAATTACTCTGTTTGATTTATTCGTTTCCTCTATCCTTGATTCTAAAACAAGATATTTTGCAGTGTGATGTAGTTGATCAAGTAGATGTGGCTGCAATTGTTGAGACTGCCAGAAGAGCTCTTGCAGTCTACGGCACTGCTGCCTTCAAAGAAATGATCAAGAATTGCATGTCCCAAGATCTTTCATGGAAGGTTAGTGACTAATGAGAATACAAGAGCCTCACTCACCTGCAACAGTAATCGTTTTTAGTTCCTGGGATCAAAATAATGAAAAAATGAATTTCGGTTTGATATATGCAGGGACCAGCCAGACTCTGGGAGAAGATTCTGCTAAACCTAAATGTTATCGGCAGCAAAGCTGGAATCGAAGGAGAGGAGATTGCTCCACTTGCCAAGGAGAATGTCGCCACTCCTTGATCAACGTGGATAATACTTAATGGTGTCTATTTGACTACGTAAATGCATATTGATAAATTCCTACAGTGTACAAGACAGTAACAGCCATGCCAATTGAGAACTTGCTGGGATTCTAGGCAGTTTGGCAATGGATGGTTTTTTGGAAAGGCCAGACGGTGTTCGAGTCTGTATAAATAGAATTTGTAACTAACATCTGTAATGCCAGTTTAAGAAACCAGAAAAGGTCTCTCAGGTTGCCAATGCTTTATGGGGGTAAATAAATATTTATCTTCTGATAAAGGTGCTTTTGCTTCGGGTATAAATTGATAATGTCCACTAACAAATGTAAGCTTGTAGATCTTTACAAGTCTGGGGATTAAGTGCTTGTGGACAGAAATCTTCTCTCTGAATGCATTGCAGAAATCTAGATGAGCTGGCTGGCGAAAATTCCTGGACATGGCATGTGAACGCAACGAACCTTACGGATAAATCAGCCAATAATACAACACAAGAACGTGGTATCCAGCAACAAGCCGCACACTAGGCCTGGAAACTTTGGGTATTATAGTCTAAAGCTAATATAATGCCATACCATCTGAGAGGTAAATGGGATTTTGTCAGCCATGGTTGATGGATAAATAGTTTACAGGCGTAAACATCTTCACAATTAGGCTTACACAGCAGAAAATGGACAGAACGGTACTTCCAATCTAAATTGGAGCTGTGTCTTAGCATGCAAAAACTAGTCCGAAGATGTTATTAGGCCATAAAACTAGTAAGAGAAATTCGAATATCAGAGCAAAAGGATTAGCAGAGAGTCATGATTCCGGTCGGAGAAATTTTGTGCCATCAAAACTTTATAATGGAACATGCATTGAATTAGATACAACAAACCACAGAGTCACAGATCCTGTTTTATTTCCTTTGATAAATTACTAATGCATGCAAAATTCATTAGGAACCCACCAAGCATATATTACAGATGGAGAATGCAACTATGCAAGCCTGTGATTGAGAGGTTTAGAGCTAGTTCAGTTGCTTCAATATATCATTGGAAATGCAATTCCTATATCTTGTTAGTAAGGTTGGTTACCACCCAAAGGAGGCAGATGGATATTGCAACAAGTCCTGACCAAACATATACAACTGTTGATGTCCTCTCCTGTCTTCCCATAAGTCCTTTAGCAGAAGGATAGAGGTGAGCTAAGACCCAAAAACTGAAGAACACCTCTCCTAACAATTGACCCCATTGTGGATTGGCACCATATATAGTCCTACAAACCCCAACAGCTATGCCAATCAAGTTAACTGTGATTGGTGGTATCATTAGAAATGACCATTTGATAGTGTAGAGATCGGCGAAATCATCATCTTCATCACTGGCTGATTTCGATGTCAAAGCAAAAGAGATCTCAATTCCTGCAATGACTAGTCCTTGAAGCACAGCAACTATGTGGGAGCTTGCACCACCGATCAACCAAAACTGCTCATTTCACCACCAGCCTTGGAGTTTGATGCCTGCCCAATATCAAGGAAAACCACACTGCCACCTCATGTAAGCTATTATTCCAGGATTCATGATAGTATTAAGGAAGATCACACTACCAACATGAATTATTATTGCATGATCAACTCATGCAATGACAGGATTCATGACAATATAAATCAATAATCACTACAAGCTACAATCAAGGATTAGTCACTGTAAAGCTAGGATCGGTTTCTTATATTTTTCCTATTACTATAGCTAGAATTAGGGATCAGCTAGAATCAGGGATTCATTTTGTATTCTTTCCTTTATAATTGTATTCTTTTCTTTATAAGCCTTTTATACTCAGCACTCTATATTTTGGATATATATTACATTCTGCAGTTTGAATGAATAAAGTAAAATTCAAAACTTTTGTCTTCTCCTTTATGGTATCAGAGCGTTTCAATCTCTAACGAGTATCGTTTCTAATTCTTCACCATGTCTTCTTCCGCATCCATCAATTAAACCCCTGACCAAATCATCACTATCAATTCTGCTACTGCCATCAATGAAAAACTTACAACCTTCACCTTTCCACAATGAAGAGCACAGTTTGAAGCCTTACTTATTGGCTATGATCTCATGAATTTTGTTACTAGTGATCTACAGTGTCCTGCAATTGATACTGAAAACTCTGTTGTCTCCAAAGCTGCAAACTCTCACCGAATTCGGCAAGATAAATTGATTCTTCATGCATTGCTAGCCTCAACATCCACCACCATCACATCTCTGCTTGCTTCATGCAAAACCTCCTATGAAGCTTGGAACAAACTAACATGTTTGTATGCAGGAAAATCACGCACCCGCGCGATGTAATTGAAGAAAGATCTCACCCTCAATCATCGTGGCAGTAGGACTGTCACTGAATTTCTCCAGGCAATTAAACTCACAGCTGATGAACTTGTCAGGATTGATCATCCTATTACTGATGATGATCTGACTCTTTATGTTTTAAATGGACTGGGTCCAGACTTTAGAAAAATTGCTGCACCAATAGGAGCTAGAGAACATCCCATTCGGTTTGAGGAGCTATATGATTTGTTAATTGGCCATGAAAGTTATCTTCGTCGGTTGGAACAACAAACCATGCAGCCGCTAGTTTCAACAACAAATTTTACTCAACGCAGGCACTTCCCTGCTGGAAATAATGGACAACGTTTTTACTCCAAAAACTGTGACATCACCAAACGAAACACATACAATTCAGGTTTTTGCAAATATAAACCCAAGTGTCAGCTATGTGATCAGTTGGGTCACATGGCTAAAACCTGTTCCAAACGCAATTCATCTGATTTTTCTGCAAATTGTGTTGCATCCTCTAAAAGCAAGGATTCGAAATGGCTAGTGGATTCGACAGCCTCTCACAATATGACGACTAATCTTTCAAATCTATCTATTCATTCTAAATATGATGGTACAGATGAAGTAGTGCTTGGTGATGGATCAGGTTTGCAAGTATCTCATACTGGGTCATTATCGTTCATCTCTCCCACCCGTATTTTTCATTTGAAAGACACTTTATGTGTTCCTGAAATTAAAAAAAAAAAAATTATGTTCATCACTTTACCAAACAAAATAATGTATATCTTGAGTTTCATCCCTCTTATTTTTTTGTGAAGGATCGGATCACAGGGGCGACACTACTAAAAGGTGCATGTGAGGATGGTGTGTACCCTTTGCCAGAAACAATGACTATGGCTTCCAAACCTGCTATTGCTTATGTTCATGAACGCACAACGATAAATGGATGGCACAAACGACTTGGTCATCCATCTTCCAAAATTTCTCAACATCTTATTCGTACCTTTTCCTTACCTGTTAGAAAAACAAAAGAAATTCATCTCTTTGTGTCTCATGTTCTCACAATAAAACCCACCGACAAACATTTCAATCTCATGGTTTTGTTAGTACAGTGCCCCTCAAATACATTTATACTGATGTTTGGGGTCTGGCTCATGACACTGGTATTGATGGTTCAAAGTACATCAGGGATCTTCTTGCTAGAACTTGCATGGATGGAGCAAAAGATGTCACTACTCCACTGTCAACTTCGGTCTCTCTGAAATTAAATGATGACTCAGCTGTTGTCAATCCTACTAAATATCGCAAGGTAATTGTAGCATTTAATATCTTTCATTCACTCGACCCGACATCAGCTTTGTAGTCAATAAATTGTCACAGTTCATGCACTGCCCTTCTACAATTCACTGGACTGCCACCAAGCGGTTGTTGTATTATCTGAAGAATACAATTTTCCATGGCATCTCAATTCAGAAAAATGTTAACCCTCCTCTTACATGTTACTCAGACGCGGATTGGGCTGACAATTTGGATAATCACAGCTCTACTTCAGCTTATCTCATTATGCTCGGTTCAAATCTCCTTTCTTGGAGTTCCAGAAAGCAGCGTGCAATTGCACGATCATCTACAGAGGCTGAATATCATGCGCTTGTCACCGCTGCTTCTGAGTCTATGTAGATTCTATCACTCTTTACTGAAATAAAGTTTTCTCTTCCTCAGCCTTCACTGCTCTTATGTGACAATCTCGGTGCAACCAATCTCAGCTTCAATCCTGTTCAGCACTCATGCATGAAGCACAACCAAATTGACTTACACTTTGTTCGGGACCTTGTTCAGAAACATTCTCTTATTATTCGCCATGTTCATACGAATGATCAACTTGCAGACTTGCTTACCAAACCACTCTCCAAGTAGCGCACAAATTTTCTCAAGCACAAGAACGATCTCACTGATGGGAGCCCATTCTTGCAGGGGCGTATTATGGAAAACCACACTGCCACCTCATGTAAGCTATTATTGCAGGATTCATGACAGTATCAAGGAAGATCACACTGCCAACTCACGTGAATTATTATTGCATGATCAACTCAAGCAACGGCTGGATTCAACAAATTATTATTGCATGATCAACTCATGCAACGACAGGATTCATGACATTATAAATCAATAATTACTGCAAGCTACAATCAAGGATTAGTCACTATAAAGCTAGGATCGGTTTCTTGTATTTTTCCTATTACTAAGCTAGAATCAGGGATCAGCTAGAATCAGGGATTCGTTTTGTATTCTTTCCTTTATAAGCCTTCCATAGCACTCTATATTTTGGATATATATTACGTTTTATAGTTTGAATGAATTAAGTAAAATTCAAAACTTTTGTCTTCTTCTTTACCCACTTGATTTCAAGCCAAGTAAGTATGTTGTGTGTAATGGCAATGACTAAAAGGTATAGTAGGAATTCTATGTTGATAGTCTTTAACAATGAAGTGACCAGATAAAAAGGAAAATACAGGAAGGAAATAGTAAGCTATAAGGAAAATGGAAGTGAAAGGGTATAGTCCAACATTGATGTAAGCAACTCTCTGCAAAAAATTCAACCTGGGGCCAGCTAGTAAAGCATTGTTGTGTGAGAAGAATATCTCAACAAAATCAGTAGCCCACCTCAAAACTTGGTGTAGCGTATCGGTGAGATTAATTGGTGCTGTCCCACGAAAGGCGTCCATGTTGTAATCTGTAGTTTAAATAAATAACAAATGAGAGAATTCTAAAAGAGAGGAAGTTGAAGCTAAAAGAAAAGCAAATATTATAAATTAAGAATACCTATTTAAAGGCTTGCAACCAAATTCAAAATGCTATGAATTCTCAACAAACATGAGAGATTATTAGATTACTACTAATAGCAGAATAATAGCAAAACTTGCAACAGACTATGTTACGAAAAATAAATCCAAAGACTAAGTCTAACAGCTATCTTCAGAGGCAGATTCTCATAGATTCTAACACTTCTCCTTAAGATTTGCCTTGGACAAACCAAGTTTCATCCTTAGAAATTCCAGCCTTGAATTAAGGAGTGCTTTAGTCATTATATACTTCAGCACCCTCTCGGCAACTCCCATGTGAACATTGTTAGGTGAGCTCATAAACCTTGATAGGAAACCAGCTGGGAACATGAAGTCAGGTCTGGTTGATGTCAAGTATAGTAGGCTACCTACTAAACTTCTATATGCAAAGGGTTCTTCAAGTTTCTCACCATCATTCTTTGAAATCTTCTCATTTTATGCCAATAGAGTTGCTACTTCTTTGCATGATTCAAGCTTAAATCTCTTGAGTATATCAACAGTGTATTTCCTTTGAGAAACAAAGATACCTAAGTTGTATTGATGTATTTCCATTCTAAGAAAGTAGTTTATAATGCCAAGATTATACATTTCAAAAACATCTTGCATTTCTCTTTTGAATTCTGCCAGCAATTTGACATTACTACCAGTCACTAGCATGTCATCCATATATAGTGAAATTACCAATTGCAGACCGTCTTCATCTTGTTTCAAATACAAAGTAGCTTTATTTTCACTTCTCTTGAATCCCAATTGAATCAGATAAGTATCAATTATATTGTATCAGGCCCTTGGTGCTTGCTTCAAGCCATAAAAAGCCTTGTGTAGCTTATATACTTTGTGTTCATGACCAGTAACTACAAAGCCTTCTGGTTGCTGAACATAGATTCTTCAAGGAGTATCCCATTTAGAAAAGCAGACTTGACATCTAAATGATACACTTTCCATTCCTTTTAACCCGCAAGTAGAAGTAAAAGTCTAATGGTATCATGCCTAGCAACTGGTACAAAAGGTCACTATAATCCACTCCAGCAACTTGAGCAAAGCCTTTAACAACCAATCTAGCTTTGTGTCTGAAAATTAAACCATTTGGATTGAATTTGGTTCTGAAAACCCACTTCACACCAATTTCCTTTTTGTTTTGAGGAAGTTCTGTCAATTTCCAGGTTCCATTTCTTTCAATGGAATCAATTTCTGACTTCATAGCATCAATCCAAGCTGGAAATCTTACAGCTTAAATGTAGCTTGTAGGCTCAGCATGTACCAGATTACATCTTTTATATATATCAAACAAAGGTCTCACCTTAAGTATTGATGTATCTAAAGTTCCTTCAATGTTTGGTTGATCTCCAATTCCTCCTACTGCTGGTTCAAGAGCAGTTATGGTTATGCAATCAACTTCCTTTAAGTCCCATTTCCAACAGGAATTCTCATCAAAATGAACATTTCTGCTAATCTAAACTTTAGCTGTACTTAGATTGTATATTCTGTAACCTTTTGATTTTATCGCATATCCCACAAAAATTCCTTTTGTTAGCTCTTTCATCAAGTTTCCCTCTTCTGGAAAATGGCACATGAAAGTAGCACAAAGATCCAAACACTTTGAGATGTTTGACAGTAGGCTTAACACTAGACCATGCCACCAATGGTGTTCTGTCTTGAACAGAATTTGTTGGTAGTCTGTTGAGCAAGTAAACTAAAGTGTTTATAGCTTCAGCCCATATAAACTAACATGGATTTCAGGCTTAACACAGAAATGGTTGTTGATGTTGCTTCCTAAGCTCACAACTATCACAAGTTTGGTCACTAACATGGATTTCAGGCATATCAATTACCATACTAGCATCATGCATAAACTTTAAAGACTTTAAGTTGAAATGACCATATCTTTTGTGCCACATAATACTTTCATCAACCTTGGTATAAAAGACGTGCCCTTTAACTGCATCAAGCTTTAAATAGAAGCTATTTCCATCCATTTTGAGTTTTGCTATCTCTAATCCATGTGTATCAGTGATAAAACAAAACCTTTCATTAAAGGAGACTGCATTACCATTTTTTAGCGTTTGTTCAACACTAAGCAGATTTTGATCTAGTTCAGGAATGTAAAGAACATTATTGATGATCTATGTACCTCTTTTGGTGTTGACAGCAATCATTCCTCTTCCTTTAGCCTGCACAACATCACCATTTCCCAACTTGACTTTTGGTTGAATTGATCTATCAATGGAAGAAACAATTGCTAGATGTTTGGTCATGTGACTAGTGCAGCCACTGTCAATGAGACAAATATTCTGTTCACGAGAACTAATAACTTATGATGCCATAAACAAGTGCTTGTCATCCTCTTTTTCTTCTTCTAAAACATTTGATAATTGTTGAATATGTTGTTAAGATTGTTTCTTTTTTGCTCTATAATATTTCTCATTGTGGTCGAGATTATTGCAGAATGTGTGCTTGAAATAAGGTTTGTCTTTATACCAACAATCCTTCTCAGCATGGTTGGTTCTTTTGCAATGAGAGCAAGGTGAGTAATTTCACTTTCTTGAAGACATTTTAGTTTTTCCCTTGGTAAACTTGAAAGACTTATTTCGTTGCAAGTTTCCAGAACTCCTTTCCTTGGTGTTTGCTTGGAAAGCTCCTTCAATAGCCTATCCATCTCTCATTTGGACCCTTTGCTCTTGTACATGAAGTTTGCTGGTTAATTCTGTAATAGTGAGATTGTTCAGATCATAAGACTCTTCTATTGCAGAAATTTTAGCTTCAAACTTCTGTGGTACTGAAACCATAATTTTCTCTACCACCTCATGGTCTATAAAAGCCTTACCAAGAAGCCTCATTTGGTTTACAACATCCATTAATCTGCTAGAGTAATCTTTGACAGATTCATTATCTTTCATTTTCATCAACTTAAACTCACTTTTCAATGCGAGAAGTCTAATAGTTTTAACTTTGCTACTACCTTTAAATTCACCTTGAAGCTTGTCCCATACCTGTTTTGGTGTTTCCAAGTCCATTATTTTGGTGAAGATGTGATTTGCAAGTCCAGAATGTAGGTAGGTGATGGCTTTGTCCTTTTTGAGTTTTTCTTCTTTATGTGCTTTCATCTGAGCAATTATGGGGTTTGTTGTCAATAGTGGTGGATCAGAATCAGATACTACAACATTCCACAAGCCTTGAGATCTTAGATAAAATCTCATCTTGACAGCCTAAATATGATAGTGTTCACTTTGAACATTGGAATTGCAAATGCAGAGTTGCTTGAAGTAGACATAGAATCAGTAAACAAAATAAATCACTAGTGTTTTCACTCACCCTCTCTGTATTTAGCACTCAACCTTATCGTGTTTAACACTAAAAAAAAACTTGTCTTACAGCCCGTAGGATATAAGCTCTGATACCAATATTGTAACCTGCAGTTTAAATAAATAACAAATGCAGAGAATTTTAAAAGAGAGAAAGTTGAAGCTGAAAGATAAATAAATATTATAAATTAAGAATACCTATTTAAAGGCTTACAACCAAATTCAAAATGCTATAAATTCTCAACAAACATGAGAGATTATTGAATTAGGGTTTAGGGTTTAGGATTTAGGGTTTAGGACTAGCAAAACTTGCAATAAACTTTGTTACGAAAAATAATTCCAAAGACTAAGTCTAACAGTTATCTTTAAAGGCAGATTATCATAGATTCTAACAATCCCCACGTTCACTTACATAGTAAACTTATTGCCAACCTCTATTGTGCATCTTGTAGCCAGTGACTATATCTTCAGTGACTGAGCCTGTAAAAAATCAAGTAATGGTTACTAAATTCAAGGATGAAGATCAGGAATCTGATCCACCCGTGAATGCAGCAACAGGGACTTCAAAGGATCATAACAAGCAATCCTATAAAGATCAGGAATCTGATCCACCCGTGAATGCAGCAACAGGGACTTCAAAAGATCATAACAAGCAATCCTATAAAGATCAAGAATCTGATCCACCCGTGAATGCAGCAGCAAGAACTTCAACAGATTACAATCCTCCATGAACACAACAACAGAGGAATGACTGGAACCTAAATTTAGGAAGATATGATCTTGTGATTTAAAAGTGTATCACTGTTACCAGCTAGAATAATATACACGTTAGAATTTGCCAATGTAATGTTATATATATCAGTATGTGTACAGAACTTGAATATTAAGTAAAAACATCTAATTCTCTAAAACATGATTATTTTGAATTTTCTTATATGGTATCAGAGCTACAAAAAGACTAACGTCTAAATGTCTTCCTCAAATTCTCTTGCAACTCCAACCTACGCTTTTGTCATCTACATGCCTTCTGTTGCTACTGTCAAACTCAACTATGACAACTTCCTCCTCCAGAAAACATAGCTTGTACCGTATTTCAGAGGACAAGATCTATTTGGTTATATTGATGGTAGCATTCCAAAACCACCTAAAATCATCTCTGTTACTCACCCTAAAACTTATGTTGTTTCTGAACGTCTAAACCCAGCCTACTCAATGGGTTCGTTAAGACAATCTCATCCTCAACACCCTTATGACTTCCCTATCTAAATCGATTCTTGCTTAAGTTGTAAATTATACAACTTCCAAGGCTGTTTGGAATGCATTGGATGATACCTTCTCCTCTCGATCTCGTGCGCGCATTTTGCAACTAAAGGCAGCAAGACAACCACTAATTATTTTCATTTCATTAAAAGGCTCACCGACAAATTAACTATTGCTGGACAACCACTAAATCATAATGATATCATTACATATATTCTTGTAGGTCTCAGCCATGAATATGACAACTTTGTGGCCTCTATATCAGCATACCTGATAATATTACCCTTGAGGAAATCTATTCTCTCTTACTAACTTTTGAAGGCCTCCTATCTTGGCATCAACTCACCCATGCCATCCAGCAACCTTCTGCAAATATTGCACAACACTAATACACATTTCCAAGACGTGGTGGCTTTCGTGACAGGGGGCGTGTTCATCGTGGTGGCTATAATTCCAACAACAGAAACCATTATCATCCTTTTATCGTTTACCAGATATGCAGTAAAATCGGACACTCTACTAAGAAATGTTATTTTTTATTTGATTTATCTCATCAGGATGCACCTCCTCTACAAGCAAAACACGAACTGGTAGCTATTCATCATGGTTCTAACAATGCTTGGGAAACTACATGGCATGCAGATACAGGAGCCACACATCACTTTATAAATGATGTTACTAATTTGACTCTTTAGAAATCTGACTATATTGGTGTAGATAGTGTGCAAGTCGGAAATGGACAAGGTTTACAAATCTTAAAAACTGGGTCTTCCATAATTTCTTATACCTTTGTTCTTAATAAAGTTCTTCTTGTTCCTGAAATACAAAAGAATTTACTGTTTGTGCACCAGTTTTGTGTTGACAATAACGTGTATTTTGAGTTTCACTCTTATCATTTTCTTGTGAAGGATTACTCGGGGAATGTCCTTCATCGAGGCTATCTTCATGATGGACTCTATCAATTCACCAATAAATCCAGCCTTCCTCAAGCTTTTTCTTGTGTTCGTTCCTATAAGTGGCATCGTAGACTTGGCCATGCATCTGCTCCAGTGGTCAATGAAGTCTTATCCACCCTTTCTTTTCTCGTTGAGAAAAATAAACACACAATGTGTGCCTTGAATGTCAAATGGTAAAAAGCCATGATTTGCCTTTTAAAACTTCTACATTTGTTTCTTTGAACTCTTTGGATTTAATTTTCACCAATGTGTGGGGGCCTGCATCCATGCCTTCCACAACTGAAGCTAAATATTATGTTAGCTTTCTTGATAATTATTCCAAGTTTCTTTAGTTATTTCCTATTAAACTGAAATCTGATGTTGAACAGGTCTTTTTAAATTTTCAAACATATGTTGAAAAATAATTTGACAAAAAAATAAAAGCAATCCAATCAGACTGGGGTGGGGAGTATCAACTACTAAACACTTATTTTCACCAAAATGGCACTAACCGTTGCCTAGCTTGCCCACACACTCACCAACAAAATGACTCTATTGAACGCAAACATCAACAGATTGATGAAGTTGGTTTGAGCCTGTTAGCTCATTCGAATTTACCTATGATATATTGAGAAAATGCTTTTCAAATCACTAGCTATATCATAAAAAGACTTCTAACACCTGTTTTACACCGCAAGTCCCCTTTCAAAATTCTTTATAGTAGAATCCTTGACTATTGTTTTATGCGTGTATTTGGTTGTGCCTGCTGGCCAAACTTAAGACCATATAACAAGAATAAACTCAATTTCAGATCTAAAACCTATATTTTCATTGGTTATAGTCTTTGTCATAAGGGTACAAGTGTCTAGATCTCTCTACGAGTAAAATCTATATTTCTCGCAATATTATATTCGATGAAACCCTCTTCCCTTACTCATAAAATATTGACTCCGTGAGTGATAAAAATTATCCTTCCACATCTGTTTCTCTTCCCCACTAAATCATTGTGCCACTATCCTCATGTCCAACAGATTGGCAACCTAACCATATTTCTACATGCACACTACTTGCACCTTTTATGTTGATTTCTACAGAAACAGATCAAATTCTACTTCTAGCAAACTCTACAGAAACAAACATAGCTCCATCTCTAACTGTTTATTAAACTACGACTCCAGTTTAACATGCTGATACACATTCAGTTCTTACCAACATTCACTCCATGGTCACACGGTCCAAGAATAATATTCAACGCCCTAGACAATCCAGTGACAACTTCATTCGTTATCCATTACTAGGAGCATTAACAACAGAACACGTTCCAACAACAACAGAACCCACATCATACAACCAAGCCTCCAAATCACTGTATTGGCAAGAGGCGATGAATAAAGAATTCTCAGCATTACTACACAATGGCACTTGGTCCTTTGTATCATCTCCTACATAAGCAAATATTATTGGATGCTGATGGATTTACAAAATCAAAAGGAAGGAAGATGGAACCATTGAGCGTTATAAAGCTTGATTAGTAGCTAAAGGATTTCACTTGTAAGAAGGAGTTGATTTCTCTGAAACATTCAGTCTAGTCATTAAGCATGCCACCATTCGGTTAGTTATTTATGTTGTAGTGTCCTATAATTGGCCTATCAAACAGTTAGATGTGCAAAATGCTTTCTTATATGGCGATCTATATGAAACTGTGTTTATGATTCAACCACAAGGCTATGTTCATCCTCAATATCCAAATCATATGTGCAAACTGCACAAATTACTTTATGGTTTATAGCAAGCTCCCTACTCTTGGTTCTCAAAACTTTCCACTAAGCTCCGGTCCCTGGGGTTCTTTGAGAGTAAGGCAGATACATCTCTCTATGTGCTTCAGAAATTTAATTATGTTATCTACATTATTATATATGTTGATGATATATTGGTAACTGGCTCAAGTGTATCTATCATCAACAATATTATCCATTCTCTACAAGCCACCTTTGTTGTCAAAGACTTAGGCAGTCTCACTTATTTTCTTGGCATCAAAGCACTTTGGTGCACAGATGGCATGTACTTGACTCAGCGTAAATATTTTGTTGATTTGTTTAAAAGAAGCAAGATGGAGAACGCCAAGCCCTGCACCAATCGAATGGCCTCCAATTATCGACTTAATTCTACAGATGGTACTCCATTTGAAGATACTAGCCTTTATCGCAGTGTAGTAAGCAACATACAGTATCTGGCTTTTACAAGATCTGATTTAGCATTTGTTGTTCACAAAGTTAGCAAATTTATGCACAATCCTCTGGACACTCATTGGCTTGCTATCAATCCTATATTCCACTACCTCAAGCACTCAATTTCAACAGGTTTGTTCATCACCAAAAATGTTGATTTCACCTTACAAGCATTCTCCGATTCTGACTGGGTGCAAACAGAGATGATCGCAGATCAGTTGATGCTTACTGCATTTACATGGGTTCCAACTTAATTTGTTGGAGCTACAAACAACAACCTACAATAGCCCGAAGCAGTACAAAAGCTGAGTACAAAGCAATTGCAAATGCTGCTGCAGAACTCACTTGGTTCAAATCAATACTTCATGAACTTGGTTTGCCCCCGCAACATAGCCCAACTTTGTGGTGTGATAATATTGGCGCTACTTACCTCACATCCAATCCTACATTTCATGCAAGAACCAAACACATTGAAATTGATTTTCACTTCGTTCACGGCCAAGTTTGCAACAAAGAACTTGTGGTTCAATTTATCTCCAGCAAAGACCAGTTAGCCGATGCATTTACCAAATCTTTGATGCCAATAAAATTCAGACAGGTTCAACTTAATTTGAATGTTCGTGACCTACCCTCCAGATTGAGGCGGCGTGTAGAAAATCAAGTGATGATTACTAAATTCAAGGATGAAGATCAGGAATCTGATCCACCATGAATGCAGCAACAGGGACTTCAAAAGATCACAACAAGCAATCCTATAAAGATCAGGAATCTGATCCATCTGTGAATGCAGCAGCAAGAACTTCAACATATCACAATCCTCCGTAAATGCAGCAACAGAGGAATGACTAGAACATAAATTTAGGAAGATATGATCTTGTGATTTAAAAGTGTATCACTGTTATCAGCTAGAATAATATACACGTTAGAATTTGCCGATGTAATGCTATATATATCAGTATGTGTACAGAACTTGAATATTGAGTAAAAACGTCTGATTCTCTAAAACACGATTGTTTTGAATTTTCTTATAGAGCCATATATCCATCCAAATGTTTTGGCCCCACTCAGTTTTATCCTCGTTCCAGCATGAGATTGCATCTATTGCCTCTGAAATTCTAGCTGCATCAGCTGGTTGTCTCGGAATGCTGCTAATATAACCATTTGCTTGTCTATCCTTGACATCTCGAAGATCATCCAGCAGTTGGATTCGAAATTGGGACTCTGGAGTTGAATCTAAGAAAGAGCCTGAATGTCCGAATATCTTTGGAAGTATATCATGGTTGCTTGTTTCTTCTTTACTGTCAGTGTCTTCTGTGGTCTTCTCTCCAACAAACAGGGGGGGATCAATCCTGAAGGCCATCAAGTGCGGTCAAGTTAATGTCAAAGAAAACTGTGTTGTGATTAGCATAGCGATCTGACAGGTCGATTCCTTCAAATCTCTGAGGAAACTGGATATAACAAATTCTGTCACCTCCACTATCCATCATGAAACATATTCCTTCTTTCATAGCTTGGGAATTATAGATGTAGTGGTCACAGTCAAGGATAAGAATGAAGGACCCGAGGCTCGAAGTAGGGCATTCATGGCCCCAGCCTTCTTGTTGTGATCATAGCCGAGACTCTTTTCGCGGGATACATAAACTAGCATAGGAAGACGAGAATCCACTTCACTAAAATCAAACAGATTATCAAAATCAGTAGCAATTCCTTGTACTAGTTTATCTGCTGGGGGTTCTAACAACACCTGCAATGAAGGAGCTCAGTTTTAGCCAGCAGACACGACAGTATCATGCATCGGCTAATTTACAGCTAGTTTGCAATGGACTTGCTTGTATGATACTGGCATGATCTCCTCTAGAATGCTCAGGTGCAGAAACCTTTTCGCTCTCTTTATAATGCCTGATGCATCTGCTCTCCTCCTCAGAATTACAGACATCAGAACGTCGCTGAATTATGTAAGGAAGGGCATTGATCTGAACTTTGAACTCATCGTACTCTCGCTTCATGTGCCTGTGCTCCCTTACGAAATCTTGACGCAGCTTAGTCTTACAAGTTTCTCGCTTCATGTTGAAGTAAGATTCAGGGTTCCTTGGACAGATATCATGTTTCCGGAAAAAAGGGACCCACATTTCGCTGCTCTGGCCATAGACTCAAAGGTTAGAAGAGCACCTCCATCATCAGAAATGTAACAAGAAAGTTTCTCTACAGGGTAATCAGCTGCAAGAATGGATAAGATAGTGTTTGCAGTAACAAGAGGTGGTTCTTTCTCAGGATCTGCAGTAGAAACAAAGACATCAATCCTTGGAAGATCAGATTTCTTCAAGACTTCAAGATTAGCTGACTGATTAACAGGAAAGAGCTTGGGAAGCTGGTCAAGTAACCAAGTGAAAGAAAACCAGGTTTCACAGATGACAGACATATTATGCATCCAAATTGCATCATCATTTGGGTGGTTGATCCTCCACCCCAAAAGCAATCCAAGAGACACCATCCGAAGAATGCTTAGGAGCCTGAAGGATTAGTTTATCAGTCAAGAGAGAGGTTAAAAAAATCAAGATACAACATAGCAGAAAAACAGATTAATGTGAAGCCTCTGCAAGTTCTGATACATAAATGGTAAGACTAGAAAATCAATATATTGCATCAGAATTTAGCAACATATCCAATGTTTCAGAAACATTAGATATTGTATTCCAGAAATCTCAGTATCTGTAAATTTTGCATTAAAACTTGCCAAGCTTTCTTGTGCCCCACATTTGGACTGCCAAGCAAGCCTTAAATTATTTTCTTACGACTAAAGCATCATCATGCATGGTGATAAGAGCAGTGAAAGCTACTGCTTAGATTGACTTGCTATTTGGCACACATTAAACATGTTTAGCTTTCCCAAGACATCTAACCATAGTCTGTATTGCAATATCTTCATGATTATCTAGCCATGTTGAGGCTAGCCCAAGTGAAATCCCAGTTTTCCATGTCAAGATTCTGTTCGAAATACAGCACCTCGTTCTAATAACAATTAGCTTCTAATTGCTACTCGTTGTAGGATGATTCTGTTTACAATTTGCACTTATACAGACAAGTGGACCTTATCGAAATCAAACTTCATTAAGAAATCAAATTTTGAACATTAGAGGACACTAGATCATAAAAATCATCTGGACAATCCTCTGCCCATATAAATTTGTCTTTCGTATGTTAAAAAGAAAAAAGTCCTTCTGTTCCACTGCAAATAAAGAGTTTTTTTCTCATGTTATCACAAAGAAGAAAAATATTTTCTAAACTAGTACAATTAGAAAACAATTCTCAATCTAACATGTGCAGGTTTCACTGCTAATTTAAAAAATATTTTTATCGTGGAAAAAACCTCTTTAATAAAGGGTTAAGAGAAAGATTCCCCATCTATTTAAAAAAAAAAATAGCATGGCAAATTAAAAATCTAGGGAAATAGCATAATTGAGAAAATAATTAGTAAAAAATCTTTGTACGGTTCAAAAATATCACATTTATAGTTTGTTGTTATTCAGAATAATATCTAAAAAAATATATTAAATGAACAAAAGAGGATGGAGAAAAAAAAATTCTTACAGATACATCAAAATTTTGATTATAAAATCACTTGTATTATTAGAAAGATCTTAAAGAATTAAATTTAACAATACCAAAAAAAATCAACTACAATGACTCAAGTGGACCACACTTGCTGTCAAAGACAAGTGAGTCACTCATCACTCATCATATTTAGATGACAAGTATGATCCACTCGGATCATTATTAGTGACTTTTCTTAGTATCGTTGGATTTATTTAATCAAAATATTTTTATGTTATTGATGATGTTGTAATTTAAGTTTTAATTTATTATATTCTAGATAATTTTTTTTGTTTCTCTCTCCTCTCTCTTACCCATATAATATATTTTTTTATATCTCTATTATGAGTAGTGACAAGTTATAAATATTATATTTTCTAACCACTGATATTTACTATTTTTTTTACTATATTATTTAATCAATATTAAAAAAACATGTGCTAATAAAAAAAAAATAGCCTAATCTTTCCCTAAAACACTCCCCTAGTTTTCTGTTCCTTTTTAAAGTTGGTAAAGTTAAAGACTGATGTGAAGCCTCTGCAATAAATGTAAGTACTTGTACAAGTACGAATAGAAATAAAATGGTCCCTCATGTTCCCCACAGAAACTTAATTATTATTATTATTTAAGAACACATAGTAGAGTAGTGCTCATAAATCAGGAATCTAAAATCTAAAAATGTTAGTGTATTAAGATTAAGATTTTTTTAATAATAAGTCTGTGTTGAACAAATTATTCGAGTATTGACGAGAAATGATTTCCTTTAGAACTTGAACTAGTTACATGACCCGTGCGATGCTGCGGGTCAATAATTTTTGCATAAAAATATATAAAAAAATTAATATATAAAAGTATGAGGTCTTTTTGTAAATCTATACCCAAGAGTCTTGGGTGTGGCTGCAGCGCCTGACCCAAGAGTAATATTTATAATATTAATAATAACATTGAACTTGCATGACCCAAGTTTAAGTGGGTTTGACTGCAATACCAGACCCAATAGTCTTAGATGCCTTTATATTAAGAAACTAAATAAAAAAAAATTAATTTAAAAAAAGACAAAAAAAATAAAGGCATCAACTTTTTCACTGTGGACTGTACTATGCAATCCACGGTAAAAGGCATAAAAAAGGAAAAAAAAAAAAAAAAAACAAAGGCACACTCCACGGGTTAAATTTTTTTTCTTGCATAAAAAATATCAAAAAATGCTAAGATCTAAGAGTGTTAGGTCTTTCTGTAAAGATATGCCCAATAGCCTTTGATTTAGTTGCAATGCTTGATCCAAGAGTAATATTTATAATATTAATAATAGTATTAAACTTACATGACTCAAGTTTAAGTGAGTCTGTCTGCAACACCGGACCCAAGAGCCTTGAATATGGGCCTGGCTGCAAGGTCGTGTCATAAAAGTGTGATAATTAAATTGATTAATTAAAAAAACAAAGAAAAAAAAACCAACAGGAAGAAAAAAACTAATGAAGAAAAAGAAAAGAATTTGAATTAACTGGGTTAACCCTTCAAACCAGGTTAACCCGTCAAACATGGGATTCGCATCATGAAAGTTTGATAACTAAATAGAAAAACAAATTAACGGGTTAACCCGTCAAGCCTGGGATACGTGTCATGAAAGTCTGATAATTAAATAGAAAGAAATTTAACATTAAAAAACTAAACTAAATGAAAAAAAAATTAATTAAAAAGAAAAAAAAAATTCCGGGTTAACTCGTCAAACCCGGGATCCGTTTCATGAAAGTCTGATAACTAAAAAAAAAGTTAACATTAACAAACTAAATTAAACAAAAATAATTCATTAAAAGAAAAAGAACACCAAAAAAAGCAAAAAAAAAAACCAATAAAGGCATAAAAAACAAAAAAACAAAAAAATATTAAAAACAAAAAAAAAAACAGCTCAGCGTTTCACTGTGGACTGCACGGTGAAACACTGAACAGTTTTAGTATATGTTATTAATTAAAAAGCAAAAAAAAAAATCGAGGTTAACTCGTCAAACTCGTGATCTGTGTCATAAAAATATGATAATTATATAAAAAAATTAACATTAAAAAAAATTCATTAAAAGAAAAAAACACAAAGAAAAAAGCAAAAAAAAAACCCATAAAAGCATAGAAAACAGAAAAAAAATTAAAAACAAAAAAATTAAAAACAAAAAAAAAACAAAAAAAAAAAACAAAAAAGAAAAAGAAAAAGGAGAAGACTGCTCAGCGTTTCACTGTGGACTTGCACAGTGAAACACTGAGCAGTTTTAGAAAGAAAAAGTTCGATAATTAAATAGAAAAACAAATTAACGGGTTAACCCGTCAAGCCTGGGATACGTGTCATGAAAGTCTGATAATTAAATATAAAGAAATTTAACATTAAAAAACTAAACTAAACGAAAAAAAATTAATTAAAAAGAAAAAAAAAATTCTGGGTTAACTCGTCAAACCCGGGATCCGTTTCATGAAAGTCTGATAACTAAAAAAAAAAGTTAACATTAACAAACTAAATTAAACAAAAATAATTCATTAAAAGAAAAAGAACACAAAAAAAAAGCAAAAAAAAAAAACCAATAAAGGCATAAAAAACAAAAAAATATTAAAAACGAAAAAAAAAACAGCTCAGCGTTTCACTGTGGACTGCACGGTGAAACACTGAACAGTTTTAGTATATGTTATTAATTAAAAAGCAAAAAAAAAAAAATCGAGATTAACTCGTCAAACTCGTGATCTGTGTCATAAAAATATGATAATTATATAAAAAAATTAACATTAAAAAAAAATTCATTAAAAGAAAAAAACACAAAGAAAAAAGCAAAAAAAAAACCCATAAAAGCATAGAAAACAGAAAAAAAAAATAAAAACAAAAAAATTAAAAACAAAAAAATTAAAAATAAAAAAAAACAAAAAAAAAACAAAAAAAAACAAAAAAGAAAAAGTAAAAGGAGAAGACTGCTCAGCGTTTCACTGTGGACTTGCACAGTGAAACACTGAGCAGTTTTAGTTTATTGTTAATTGTAGTGATGATAATATTAAAAAATAAAAAAGTAAACATACTTTCCATCAAGATTAAACCCCAAAATTAATATATTACGAGTGTGTGAAATATATCAAATCGGAATTCACCCTTTGCATAATCTAAATTGCAATTCATGTTGATGCCAATGAAAACATCAACAATTAATTATATAGGTTAATTAAGAAACCCTCTAACTAGATTAATTAATGAGGACTGTATTTTAGTTATTAATTAGACAAGTTAAATGATGGAGTTAATATTAAATTAAAGAACAGTGGCATTGAAAATTATATTAAAAAAAAATTAAGAATAAATAACAACGAGTAGTGTCGTTTGTACTTTGTATATATACCAAATATGAACCGGGCATTGCCAACTCCATCCCTACTTCTAGGCTTCTACAAGAACCTGAAAGCCCTTGCTGAGGTGGTGCCAAAATAAATAAATAAAATGGAGGTGCCTTGAAGATGGTTCCTAGCCCTTAACTCACAGCCTTCTGGAGAAAAAAGTTGCTCCTAATTTATACATGCACCACCGTACATTTTCTAGTATTGCTACGGTCCAAATACTTTTATGTTCGAACTCTTTTCAAAGCATGTTTACTTAATTTTATATGGTAATAAAAATCACACTCACAATAATTTTCTTGCCTTGAAAGCATCGAAGAATTGTGTGTGGAGAAGAAGGAATGTATTTAAATAGTCAATCTAAAAACAATAGGTAAACTCGGGACTATCAACTGATAAGTCAAGTAGTTTTAATTTATAACAAAGTGGGCCGTTGAAAGTTTGCTCAAGAAAAGCCAGGGAAGATAACTTGAAGGGATGTGTGCTCAAGACATTGTATTTAAAGAGAGTTTTTATTATTATTATTATTATTAATGTGGATATCCGGTAAATTTATGTATATCTTAATTAATTTTACGAGTTTTAAAATTAACTACTATATAAACCTCAAATAACCATCATATTAGCAATTATAATATTTGAACTTAAAACTATGAAAAGAGCAAATCTTTTTATAATTGTTATCTCTTATCATTTATCATTGTTCACCTAGTAGAGGATTATTTAAAAAGAGTTTTTGTTTTTTAATTTAACGTGGGTGTCCGGGCCAGCTTGTGCGCACATCGACTAATTCCACGGGCCCTGAAGTTAACGACCATATAAACCTCCAGTGGCCATTATATGAGCAATCCAGGGTTCAAACCTGAGACTACAGAAAAAAGCAAACTTCTTGATCCCAAGCTCTTATCACTGGATCACCACCTAGATGGTTTTTTAAAGAGAGTTTCTTGAATGGAGCCATTGTTGAATCCTATTGACTTTGATTTATGAACAGTGCTAGTGGTTATGGATAACATAATTAGTAAAATTATTTGGCATTACTTTAAGTGACTTTAAATAGAATTCCTCTAATATTTATTAATGAGAAAAATATTTATTATTGATGAGAAAAATCTAGGAAATATATCTTCCAAGGAAAAAAAAAAAAGGCCCCGCATATTAGTAGATAAATTTAGAGTGATAAATTGAACCAACATGCAGAGAGTTTGAGGAGAATAATTATGTTAAAAATTCTAGTCAAATTATCACTCACATAAAGATTTAAAATAATTTTTATACATTTTTTTTACATGCATGCATGCATGTGTGTATAACTATTTTTAATATTTATAAACTACTCGTTTATAAAAAAATTTATGACTTAAATAGTTTTTGAATTTAGAATAATTTTCACTACAGAAGAGTTTTTTAATGAAAATATCAAACTGATAACAGAAACTATCAAGTTCTTGTCTGATATATTTTATTTTTTATTTCAAGTGTTTTTGAAGGTGGAGATTTTGGTAAATCTTAAAATTTTTTATTTTTTTTGTGAAGCTCACAAGTTTAGCTTTTATATATATATATATATATATATATATATATATATATATATATATATTTGAATTTGTAAAAAGCAATTATTATTGTTATTATTATTATTAAATAATAATAACAATAATAATTGCTTTTTACAAATTCAAATACAAAACCTACCCTAACGGCCCTTTACGACCTGAAGAAAAAGCTTACATGTTTTAATGGAATTTTGTTAAACGAAAAAATTATCATAAGCTGAAATGTCACCTTCAATAAATTTGACTGATGAAAGCAATATTTTACCTCTCTGCCACTTGTATTATGAACCATATATACCTCATAATATTAATTGGCTGCTTAATAAATGGCTAACTCATCAAAATTATCTCAAAACAAAAATCGGTTCTTACCTATCTATCACAATGATCATAAAGCCTTTCTTTTTAATTCTTTGTGAGTCATAAAATAATGTAATACAGTTTACTAGCTGGTACACCTGTTATACATTATGGGGTAAGATTTCATGTTAATTAAAAAAAAATTAATGATATTTATGTTTAATAAAATAGATTGAAAAATATAAGAAATAATAAATTAAATAAGAATTGTTAACGATTGATTAAAAAAATCTTCGCTATAAAAAATAAATAAATACAAATAAAAATATTTTATTTAGGTTATTGTTATAATTTTTATTTTTATTTATTTTTTAGGCTAATTCTACTAATTACGAATATATGATTTTTATTTTTATAAATGAAATGTGTCAATATAACATATTTATCTAATATTTGAGATGAAAAAACTTAAAAATAAGTTAAAATAATATAGAAATAATTGAGAATATCAATTAATATTTTAAAAAAAGTTAAACTAAACAATTTAAGAGAGAGAAAATAAAGTCTAAGAGAACAAATGAAAATTTAAAGAGAAAGTCATAATCGAATGAATCTAGAATTGGAAGGTCAGGCCCCAGCACTTGTTTTTTTTTTCTAAGAGCGAATAAAGCATCATTTGCTCTGTAATTTGTCATCCATGACAACAATTTTTTGTCACTTCTAGTGAGAAAAATTAGGGTGCAAGTATTTTGATAGTAAAAATCTGTTTTTAAATTTGTTTTTATTTAAAAACACCTCAAAAATATTATACAAACCTTAATAGTCAGATATTAAAGCCTAAAACACCCTTTACTCACTTTAATAACATAAAATCAAGGCTAATAAAAAAAAACTAATTATTAGTTCCTAATCTATGTTTTTTGATACGTTAAAGACAAATCAATTGACATCAAATTTAACTGTATTGATTGTCAAAATATGATTGGTTAAATATATTTTCTCTCATTATTTTTTTTTTAAAACTCTATTTTTCATTTCTTAATATTCAGAGATCTAATCATAAGAAAAATAAAGTCCTAAATTGAAACTGAAAAAATCCAAAATAACAATAACTAAACTTGTATAATTTAAAATTATAGGGAAGAAATTGTTTTTTTATGAGTTTTATTTATTTTTATTTGTGTTAATTCTATACTTATTCTTTCAAATTTATCTTGATAATAAATTTACATTGTATTTTATAAATTAGATTTTAATTTATTATTAAAAATACTACATCACATCACATCACATCACATTATATTCCCAAAACCATAGGAACATAATTTGAAAGGTATAATTAAAAAGAAAGAAATTAAATTTGATTACCAATTTGAAAGGAAAAAAAATTACAGGCCAAGGATAAAAACAATTTGCTATAAACGATGATGTGAACAATGCCTATCTATTTTAGTTTATTTGTTAGTGTTAATAATGGGTGAACAGGTTTTCGGGCTGGACTATTCTAAAGCTGGTTAGCCCAAACTATAAGAAGATGAAAAACTGGTTAGCCCAAGTATGGTCAAATCTGGACTGAGAAAGTTTGGTAGCCCAAACCCTTCCAGACCAAGCCCAGGCATCTTGATACTTCCTAGTACTTTCTCTACTTCATGTATTATAAAATTATTTTTGTAATAAAAGCTTTGAAAAACTCCTCTTTTTTTTCTTTTTTTCTTTTTTTATCACCGATCATGCACCTCTCACGTGTTGTCTCACATAGTAACGCTTTTCTTCTCATATTTTCTTAATTACGAATAATGTTGTAAGGAAAAAAATTTAATATATTAATCAAAATCTTGATGATCTATTTATATGATCATTCTAAAAATAATTTAATTTAAATAAGTAAAAATATATTTTAAAATTCAAAATATCTATATTTTTTTTTTCAATTTATTCGGCGTATTTTATTGGTGGTGGTCTGATTTGTTGTCGATGGATCTCTTTTTTTTGTTATCTCTCTTCTCCATAAAAAATTATACTTTAATTCTCTTGGTTGCTGGTATTTCAACTCTAGTCTCTATTATTTTGATTTTTTATTTTTTATTTTGGTACTTGTGTAGAATTTTTTTTTTTAATTTCATCCTTGAATCTCAATTTACTAAATATTATATTCTCCAATTAGGTCCTCATTCTTTGGATTTTTAATTTTTTTCTTTAGCTATTTTATAAAAGTTTTATTGGTTTTTAAATTCATCATTCAATTCAAATTAATAATATTATATTTTTCAATTTGTTTATCATTGCTTTGATTTCTAATTTTTCTTACCAGTTTTTTTGTAAAAGTTATTGTTTTTTTTTATTTCACCCTTTTAATTACAAAATTATTTTAATTTTTTATTTTAATTTTAATCCTTATTTTTTGTAGTTTTTTTTTACTAATTTTTTTTATTTCACTATTCATTTAAATATAAAATTTATATTTTATTTTAGCTTTGATTCTCATTCTTTTAATTTTTATTTTTTCAAATTTTTCTATATAATTGAATTTTTTTATTCAATTCAATCCTTCAATATATAATTGATTAGAAATAGTACTTTATAATTTTTTCAGCTTGGCTACTTCAAGTTTAATGATTCAAGTCACGGATTTGAAAAATTAACATAATTTTTTAAAAAAAAAACTTTATTTTTTTTAATTTTTTCATTGAGTTATTTTAATTACATAATCTTGATAACAAATTTGATAAAATATCTTAAATTAACTCGACTCTAATTAACATGATTATATGTTTGTTATGAACAGTTTTTCATATGTTTTTTTATCCCATTTCAAAACTTAAACATCATTTTTTCCATAAAAGTAATCTGTTTTCACAGTGAAATACGAGCATAATTACAAACTACATCAACGGTCATTTCAAAAAATAAAAAACAAAAAAGTGAACTGTAATCATGGAATGGTGACTAACATTGACGAGAAATCATTGAATTCTAGCTATAAAAATGACTGTCCACTTTGATTGTTTTATTGGACAATGCGTCACCTTGCTTTGTTTGAACTACAAGCATTGTGTAAAAAGGATAAAAAGACAGCCGAGACGGTCAGGCCATGTGAACAGCATGGATGGACACCAAAAGACAATAATTTTTCAATTAAAGCAAGAAAAAAAGTGCTAAATAAAGAGGTAAATCCTCAAGTTCCTTTTTTTTTTTTTTGAAAAAAATATAGTCTAACGGGCTTGCATTCTTAATGAAGCAGCAATTTCAAATCCTTTAGCTCCCCCATTAGATATTTTTCTATTTATTTTTACATTTTAAAAATATTTTAAAAAAAATTTCAAAAATTATTTTTTTTTTCAAATTAATATTTTTTTGTTGTTTTCAAATTATTTTAACGTGCTAATATCAAAACTAATTTTTAAAAAATAAAAAAATTATTTTAATATATTTCTAAATAAAAAAAATTTAAAAAAATAATAATAACTAAACTTTCAAAGAAGCTTTTTATAATATAACTTTTCTTCTAAATATTTTATATCTAAAAGAACAATATTAATTTAAACCCAAAACAATTATGTGATAGTGTCATTAAATATAACTTTTCTCCAATAATACAAATACAAGAGCAGCACATTGGAGATTCTTGTCAATGAAGGCATCAAATTAATGACATAAGGGTTAGGTTAACTTACATGATTGCTCGAATCATTAACATATTTTTATCGTAATGGCATCATAACTTGATGGCTACGCTTTTGTCTTCAATCATACAAATTCTTCGATTTCAATGATATGGGTGCATGAATAATCCTACACTGTAAATTACGAAAAACACAATGATGCTGTACATCTAAAACATATAGGGTTCCTTCTTCTTCTTCTTTTTCCAAGTTCTTTTCCTATCAATTACGATTTTTTCTAGCCTAATTACATTAATTTAGGCTTGAAACTATAGTATAAATACCAAATTGCTCCTCTCTCTTTTTTTTGGGTGTTTTTACTTTTTCTAATTTTATTTTTTAATGTGAGGTTTTTACTTATTCTTTTTCAATCTTATCTTTTGATTTTTTATTTATTTTGAATTGGTTTTTTAATCTTATAGTGAAATAAAATAAAAATTAATTAAACCCAATCAATTTTATAACTCGATTTACAGATTTGATGAGCTAACACGAATTAATTTAGTTGTGAATAGACTTTATATATTTAGATAAAACCTAGGTATCTTATAGACTTTAGATTTTACTTAGAGATACTTTTCCAATAAAACCTATCATAAAACCATGAATTTAAATATAAAATAACATCTCTTGAAAAATCAATAATAGCATACAAGTATAGTCATTAAACTCAACTTAATTATGTTAGTTGACTTAAAGCCTGATCTTAACTATGTTTCATTTTGAATTTCAAATTACTTGGAATATTCACTTATTTAAATTTTAGTGACTTAATAAGCTAATCCATAACTTAATTAACCCGATTAAATTTAAAAAAGAAACGACTGAATCAGCTTTAATTAAGAGATTATAAAAATAAGAACTGAAACAACTTCATTTTAGATAAAATAACAAGCCCCGATGCACGTGATAATCCCCACAAACCTTACAATTCCCGAGCAATATCCAACAACTATGGACATGAGACAGCATCGAGAATGCATAGAGTGGGAAGGCAACATGTTACCGAGGAATAGAAGAATAGGAAAGATCCAGTCAGAAACCGAAAGGCACTAAAGAATACTTTCCATTTGCTTTGCATGCCAGCCATGTTATCTTCTTCCATCGTTCCTTTCCTTTGTGTGTTCTTTGCTCTTTGGGAAGAACAAAAACAAGCCAAGGAAAATGGAGAAAAAAGCTATTTGTTTCAGCTGAAAAAGGCTCGCCAATTCAGAATGTTATGCATGTGAGGCCTGTCGGACAAGCACTCTTTGGACCCACACCCTCCCTCCCTTCCTTCACAGTATCTATCAAATCATTTTGTCATACACAGTGCATTATTTCCTTGGTTTGAGGTGAAATTTTTTTTGTTTGGTTTGATTTTTATTTAAAAAATTAATTAAAATTAATTAAAAAAAATAAAAATTAATTTAAACTCATCAATTTCAACTCAAATCAGTTATTTTAAAACAAAAATCAAAATCCAACTGACTGGTTTTGGTTCTATTCGATTTGATTTGATTATTTTATATTAAAAATAAAAAACTATATTATTTTTTAGATTTTTTTTTAATTTCTAATGGGTTTGTTTCTGTTTGGCTCGGGTTTTTTAATTTGACTCGGTTTTTTTATTTGATTTTTTGATTAATTTGGGTTCGGTTTTGTTTTTCGATTGCAGGTTTATACAACCAAAATTGAACTGGTCAGTTTCTTTTTAAATATTCTTATCGATTTAATTTATTTATTTTTACGGATCAGTTTTTTCAGTTATTTTTTTTATTTTCTTTATTTAACAGGTGTTTCAGCTTTTTTGCTCACCTCTATTTGGTTTTAGACAAACATCAAACTAGTTCCCGGAATATCTTCCTATCATCAATTAGGTACTACAACTCTCTCAATTGCATCTCCAGAACTTTAATGTTTTCAATAGGGCTCCTCATACAAAAGTGAGTGCGACTTTGCTTAAACCCAATTATTATACTAAACAAAACTTTCATCTTTGTTTGTGTTACAATTTAAAATTGGATATTTTTTAATTGAATCAAAGTTTTATTATTTGGTAATTTAAAATACATATTATTTTAAAATGTTGAGTTGAACAACCATTTGCGTGAGTCGGCCTTATCAATGTTTGCTGGAGTTGTTCATCCAAAGCACATATTTTTATTTCTAAAAGAAAAGTATATATTTTGGATATTAACTGTAAAAATATCCTCAAATCAATTTTCGCACATTGAGAAAATTATTCCCCTGTTGAGTCCTAAGCAAATTATTAACATTTAAACTAGTATAGCAAGGCTAAAAAATGGCTTTTATGAAATTAGACATGTTGCAAGTATGCATTAAACAAAATTTGAGTGATTGTAGTAAAACCTAACATGTTCAACCTTTAGTTTTTATGAAGATATTAATTTATAAAAAAATAATTTTATGATTTTTTTTTAAGAATTAGTTAGGTATTTTGCTTATTAACCTGTTTTTTTTTTAAGACAGAGTTAAATTATCAATTAGTTTAATATTAAAAAAAAATCCGCAAATATAATTTAAAAAAATATAATTTTTTTTAAAAAAAGTCAGACATGAGAAAAGAAAAAAAAACAAACATGTAAAAAAAAAATATTAGTATGATGAAAATAAAAGACGTGGGGAAAGCTACAAACAAATGAATCTTTTTTTATAAAGCGATAGACAGCTCTGTGGTGCATGTTATTTCCAAACCGACCAGAAAGCTATGCTTTGCGGTACAGCTGAGAGGAGCTGAGAGGCGGCTTTCCCTACATCTTTTAGAGTATTGTTAATGGAGATATGAATTTATAAAAAAAATTAATTTTTTGTGATTTTTTTTAAGAATTAGTTTGGTATTTTGTTTATCAACATGTCTTTTAGATAATAAAAAAAACATATTGAAAATATTAAAAATAATGTTTTTCAATACTTTTATAAAAAATAAATTGGTTGATAAACAAAACCAAACAAAATCTAAATTCAAACTTATATGATAATACGAAGAATATGTCCACTTATCATCTAGGTTAAACCTTACTCATTTATCATTCAAACCAAGACTTCAAGGTTGTAATGCACATATACAATAAAACAAGAATTTAATTCCTCATTTATCATTCACACTAAGACTTCAATGGTCTAATACACATATTTATACAATAAAACAAGAATCTGATTAAAGAATCTTTTAAAGGTTGGGAACTATATCAAGTGATTGTTTGATATTGTGATATATAATATTTTTTATGTTTGAAAATGTATTAAAATATATATTTTTTAGATTTTTTATATTAGTATATTAAAATTATTAAAAAATACTAAAAATATTAATTTAATATTTTATTAAAATAAATACATTTTTAAGAATAGAAAACTATATAACTAATTTGTGGTTTCCTCTTTGATTTTTTGCCCTTCTGAATCCTTAACATTTATCGTCGCCCCTAAATTGCCCACTATATAACAAGCTACTTGGACGTTAACTCCACCACTGTCTCGCAATCGTAAGCCAGGTTTGCACACTCACTCTCCACACAAAAAACCAAGAGCTAACGGTCCAATCTTTCG
The DNA here is from genome assembly GCA_018804465.1 of Populus tomentosa. NCBI lineage: Eukaryota > Viridiplantae > Streptophyta > Magnoliopsida > Malpighiales > Salicaceae > Populus > Populus tomentosa. Next base: position 43,488,636 of record CM031969.1, on the reverse strand, counting down.
GCCATCCCTGACTCACCAAGCCCATTGCTTTCACGGTTGCGTGCCACCCTAACCTCTGTCTCTTTCACTCGCTGATTAGGCCTAAAATCTCTAGATATTTTTGTGGTTTGCCCTCGAAAAACAGCTTTGAACTAGCTTCTTGCATCAGGATTTCAAGCCCTTTTGAGCTCACTCGACCACTCTGGCGAAGTATGGAGCACAGTAGATTCTACTACCATGTTTCGCTCATCCTTTCCATTTCAGGTACTTTCTCTTAGATCCCATGTTTCTTAAAGGTTTCAATGCCTTCTTGTTTTTGAAATGAGAACTAAAGCTTGCTTTTTTATATGCAGGTTTTGTGTTTCCTGTCATGGTGGGTTCTATTGGGATAAATTATGGTCAGATTGCAAACAACCTTCCAACACCAGACAATGTAATCCCTTTAGTGAAATCAATTGGAGCAACAAAAGTGAAACTTTACGATGCAGATCCAAGAGTGCTTAAAGCATTTGCTAATACAGGGGTGGAATTCATAGTTGGTCTTGGAAATGAGTATTTGTCAAAGATGAGAGATCCAGATAAAGCACAAGCTTGGGTAAAAGCAAATGTTCAAGCTTATTTACCAGCTACAAAAATCACTTGCATCACAATTGGTAATGAAATCCTAACCTTTAATGACACAAGTCTAACAGACAATCTCCTTCCTGCAATGCAAGGCATTCAGACAGCTTTAGTGAATTTGGGACTTGATAAGCAAGTCTCGGTTACTACTGCTCATTCTTTGGCAGTTCTTGAAGTGTCATTTCCACCTTCAGCTGGATCTTTTCGAAAAGATCTAGTGGGGAGCATCACCCCCATATTGAATTTCCATGCCAAGACGAATTCACCATTTTTAATCAATGCGTATCCCTTTTTCGCATTCAAGTCTAACCCCAAACAAGTTTCTTTAGATTTTGTGTTGTTTCAGCCAAATCAAGGGGTTGTTGATCCGAAAAGCAACTTCCATTATGATAATATGCTGTTTGCTCAAATTGATGCTGTGTATTCTGCATTAGCAAGTTTAGGATACAGTAAATTGCCAGTTCACATATCAGAAACTGGCTGGCCATCAAAAGGTGATGAAGATGAAGTAGGAGCAACCCTCGAAAATGCTAAGAAATATAACGGGAACTTGTTTAAGACAATTTGTCAAAGGAAGGGAACTCCAATGAGGCCTAATACAGATTTGAACATTTATGTTTTTGCTTTGTTTAATGAAAACATGAAGCCTGGACCAACTTCTGAGAGGAATTATGGGTTGTTTAAGCCTGATGGATCGCCAGCTTATTTGCTTGGAATTAATGGAACTGATGCTATTAGCACTAACTCCACCCCCACCACCGCCACCACCACCACCACCACTCCTGCACCGCGGTCGCCGGAGAGTACTTCAACTGGGTATTTGTCAATTTCTGCTGCTGTAAAGGTAATGTTCTGGTGCTTTTACTTTCGGCTCTTTTGTTGTTGTTGTTGTTGTTTTGTGTACCTAACTTGGGAAAGTGTTGTCGTTTGTGGCATGGTATGATTAACGCGTGAAGATAGAATGATGAAGTGTGGTTCAATATGATTGGTTACTGTTGTTTTCATTTAATCAATGATAAGGTAGTTTATTAGAATTAATTTGGCTAGCAAAGTCTTTATTATACAAGTAGCCCTAGTAGTTAAGTTTTGTTATCTATTAGGTTGTCATTGATTAGGACCGGAGTCTAATCTGAAGCCAGCGTGAATTAAGCACCGATGGTGACAACGGTTGAAAACCGTGTCGGCTCACATGGTGTAGGATTAGATGAGAAATATGCTGTAGATAGCTTCAGCAACTTCCACATGCTTAGAGTAGGTTTTATGGCGTTAGTTGCAATTGAAGCATTCGGATGTGGCGCGCTTCTTGCATGCTAAGGCACATGAATAAGAGCACGCACAGTACAGATGCAGAAACTGGTTCTGACATCTTGATATGAAATGTTAGCAAGCCATTCAATCCAATTGCTTTCGATTTGTTCATGTCTGGATCTACTGTAAGTTAAACAATCATGTTGTGAACTAGCTGCGATGGCCAACAAATGTAATTCCAGAAACTAAGAGACTATTGATATATCAACTATAAGATTGTTTTAGTGTTTTCCATAAAGAGTGTCAACTCATTGATTAGCATCTTGCTGTTGTCTTTTCTTGCAGGGAAGATGGAGCAGTTGCAGAGGCCAACTACTGTTTCCATTGCTGTTGTGGAGCTGCCTGGCCTTTAGACTAGCATTTTGAATCGTGCTTTGCTTTCCAAGCCCTCGGTAAAAAAAAAAAAAAAATAGAATCAGCCGTTAAAGCAAAAATGGATGGAAAGCAGGGATTTGGAGAGAATAAGAGGCAACTTCGTAGCTAGGGAAAGGTGAAGTTCTGTTCCTTTGCTTGTACTCTGCAAAATGCAAAGCATCATTCTTTATCATTAGTTGACTACCACGAGCGCACAGAGTGCTAATCTTGTTGGGATAAATTCCATTCCCAATGAGCCCTAATAGCTCCTCAGCTGGGCCCTCGCTACCCACTTTTATTGATATTTTCTTTAGCTATCACTGCCACAATTTCTGGTAGAAATTTCCCATGGGCCATTGCATGGGTCCTTCACCAACTTTTTTTATTGATCATCGTTGCATTTGTTGGAGGGGGAGCTGGCTCATAGGTGTTGCTGATAATTAGGGTTACTTTCTACTCTTTTTAGTAGGCAACGAATTTTTCTTTTTTAACTTTTTGCTCTTCTCTTTTACAGGGGATGATGTTTCCATGCCTCAATAATTTTAGTTTGCTAGGTTTGCTGATGGAGTTTGGTAGATCAGGGAGGGAGAAAGAGTGGACTGCATTTGTTGCTTCAGATAGACTACTGATGATTAATTTGCTGTAGTTGTATTCCATCTCCTTTATTTAGTGTGAAATGAGTATTTATTAAATTTTTTATGCCCAGAAGATCATCTTTTTATTCTTAAAATATTCTTGATGTCGTAAGATCATTAAAAACCTATAAAAAAAAACCAAGTGGATCAATCTCTTATTCGATCGGATCCTAGGTTTCCTAAATCAATCTGTGCTATAATAGTGAAGAGAAATGGTCAGCAATGCTCTTCTTCATGTTCCTGTTACTAGCTGATGACACCCACAATGCACGATAATGACAGCATAATCAATCAGATTTGGATCCCACAAGGCAGATATTTAAGGTCTTTTGAATGTTTTAAAAAAAAATTATATGATAATTTTGTAATATATTAAAAAGGTGCCCTTGTTACTGTTTATATAAATATTAAGCATCATAGATTGGAGCAGTGTAATGACAGTCTAACACTTAACACAAAGAGTTGTAATGGTAGTGGGGAAGGGATGGGATTGTTTTTTTCGTTGGGTTGCATTTGATATTAAAAGAACAGCTGAGGAGAAAATTATCAGTATAAATTTAGATGAGGCTGTAGGCCACATGAAGTGGACACTTGGCGCTAGCGCTGCCCATGTAAGGACAGCTGGCGCTGTGGCTGACTACCTTGCGCGAGGCAGATTGAGGGGCACTTAGCACTTAGGCGGCTCAAGTATGCAAGGCAGATCCCAATACCACTTAGTTCTTGGATCTTGACAAAGGCCCGATTGTGCTGGGAAAAACCCGAGCGCTACCTGGCACTTGGGGGCTCCATTGTGAGGGGCAAACCCCAACACCACCTAGCGCATAGGTATTAGCAAAGGGTCCAATTGGTTATGACAGCCCAATCGTCACATGGTGCAAGGGCAGATCAAATGTCACGTGGCACTTCCTATTATTATTATAATATTATTACTTATAATAAAAATAGTATTATTTATACCACAACTAATAATATTATTTATACCACAACTAATAGTATTTTAGTATTCATACTATTAATTATAAATAAAATAATAATATTTACAGCACCAATAATACTTATGAATATTTTATATTTTAATAACAATAATAATATTTTTTAACACAAATATTATTCATTATACAAATAAAACTATTTTATATATTAATACTTTTAATTATAATAAAAATTAAAATATTTATAACAAAAATAATACTATTTTCTATAGTAATACTTTCAATTATAATAAAAATTAAAATATTTCATCAAGACCTAGAATGAGATCACGTTATAAATAGTATTAATATAAAAAATATTATTATGCGTTATAATCATCAAATTCTTAATATAATTATTTATATTATAAATATTATTTTTATTATAATTTTAAATATTTAGATAAAAAAATAATATTATTTGTATTATAAATATTATTATTTTTATTATAATTAATATTATTAATAAAATAATTAATAAATTTGAAAAAACAATTATTAATAATATTAAAAAATATATTATTTTTTATATTACAAATTTTTATAAAAATAAAAAATAAACCCGCTGCTGCGTAACACGCATCCAACTAGTACTGTCTAAGAACGAAAAATCAACGAGGGGATTCTTATTTCAGATTCAATACCCTTGATCTAATTTTACAGCACTGTGAATCTACACCTGTGATTGTTTTATGCCACGTCGATAGAAACCAAAAGGCACGGTGAGTCTTCTCGTTGTGTAATCCAATAACTAGGGGAAGTCTGGGTGTAATGCAAAAAGGCAAGAAAAAAGGGCTGCGACCGACTAATATTGATAAGAGGATCAATAAGCTGCCTAAAAGAGAGCCAAAATCTCTCCCCAAGAATTAAAAAAATATGGTAAACTAATTGCCTGCTACGTTTTGCAAATTCTTTTCCTTCAAGGCAATCCATGAGTTGAGCTTCCTCTAATGGTAACTTGCAGGATTGCTAGGCGGAATTATGTCCCATGGAGCTGGCCAAAGTGGTATGGAACATTATGATCCAAACCCCAGAGCGACCACATAGCAATTTAAGAACCTGCTTGAACTTGTGATGTCTCTCCCGATTCGGCCTTCGATTCAGTCCTGACTCTTTGATAGAACAAGACATAAGCCGCTGATGTCTTGATGTCATCTTCGTTAACTGGAGAAACTCGGCTATCGTCGAAACTGTACCATCTATTCTCATCAATCAACTGCACAGCAGGTGAACAAAAAACTTAAGAACTCGGAGAAAATCAGTGTCTGAAAATTCATCACAGACATGCTATAATTATGATGATGGGCCTTCTGGGTATTATATAAAATCCTAGAGTAGTTTGATAGGGTCTAAGATGACTGGACTAAGGGGCAACTGCTGCACCCGAAGTCTTCATTTACCTTGGCAAATGCAGTATAGTGCCCTCCACCTAGACCACCATAATGGTTGCTGATGGCAAATAGCTCGTACGTGAAAGAATGTCCATCCTTCTTTTTCACATATTTACTCAAATCAAGATTGTGAATAGGGAAATCCACAAAAGTATCCAGTTTGTTCTTCAGGTATCTGCTGTATGAGAACCGTTTCAAGTGAAAAACAAGAATATCTGGCAACATCCACAAGTCAAGTTTCTTGGTAGCTTGTCTGTGTTCTTTACAGCTAGGACAATACCTGCACCAAAATAAAGTGCATTGTCACAAATATAGTTAAATGTGAAGAGCTTTCGCCGGGTATCCAAAGAATATTCTCACAGGAAATGTAAGAACAGACTCGTTTTGTTTTTAAAGAACCATCATACCACATGTCATCGGGCCCAAGAGGCTCTTCTGTCAAGAATGCCTCCAGGCATGAAAATAAAGAGACAGCTTCCTGTCGGGTTTTCTTTGCTGTATACCCAGTCTTGTGATAAACCTCGGGGAGATCCTTCAGATAGCTTGAATCGTATAATTTCTGTTCTTTCTCAGTCCACTCAAAGACAACCTTTATTTGATTTCCAGAGTTTATGACAGAATCCTTAAAGATTGGCTTGCAGCTTGAATACCGATCATCAGTCAAAAAGAGCTGGAATGATAATTCCCGGCTAGATGTGTCCTCTAGTTCTGTGTCACCCATGGATTGGTCTCTAGGTTCACATTGACCATTGCAGCTACTTGATGTTTCAGGATTAGCCTCTGAAAGCAAACCATTCTCCTTGCCGCTATGAGCCATAGTAGGGGAACATGCTCTTTTCAAAGGTGAGAGAAGTTTACAAGCAGCTAAATAGATATCAGCTCCAGTTGGTGAGTCATCATCCATGTAAGTTATCAGAGGTGTGCCAAAAGATTTCCCAACATTTCCCTTCAGTAATTCCAGAGTGGACCTGTGAAACCAGTGCATAAAACTTCATTTCAAAAAAGTGAAAGAAATGAAGAATAAGAAGAAATAGAGAGAAAAACATAAATAAACAATGGCCAAGCAAAGCATCCAGCTTCTCCCCCTGTCTACCCACTGTTGGACCCATTCCCTGCTGGGAAGAACACATCCTTACTAGTTCAAAACCATAATTTAAAACATTATTTGCCTGCAATTATTTATCGGTGATGATGTGCAACACATTATGGACATCCACTTGGAATATGAATGATCACTATCATTGCAACAAAACATATTCATGACTAATCCCGTGGCACAACTACTAACAAGTAACAACAATTATTTATCAGTTCTCCAATAAAAAGACTTAACAGCCTCTGAGGAAGTAACTCACTTATCCCGATGAATAATTTCCAATTTCCTTCTTCCTGTTCCCTTTCCAGAAAATCGATAGGCCACAATACGATCTTCATCCTTAATAGAGACCAATGGTTCAAAAGGATTTTCCAGCAGACGATAAATCTTGTGATCAAATACCTGATAAGAAAAGGTCTGACACTTTAGCCACTTAACAGTGTAACTAGAAAGAATGAAGTTAAAGAGAAAACTTCTTACTTCTGCCAGCAGAAGGCTTTCTCCACCTTTCAAACAGCATGCAGTTCCCAGTGCCTGGCTAAGATCTCTACAATTACCATGTTTTAGCACTGAAATGGTGTATGGCATTGGAAGGCCACTTCCATCACCATAAAACACTGTTACTGTCATTGACCGAGTGACAGTTGAAGGCAGTGGCAACGACAAATACATGAAGGGGTCAAAAGTAATTGAAATTTTGCTGCAAATTGGGCAAACCAGCGTTGACTTATATTGACCCTGAGAATTATTTTCCAACATAGCCAAAAGGTCAGCGACTGAAAATAATAATCCATACTAGATTTTGAGAGCTAAACTTTGAGATGCAAAACTGAGTTACATTTAAAAAACAATATTATGGGCCAATTTCTCATCACCAATTCAAGGAAACAAGTAGAAAACTAAATGATATTAAATATTCATAAGAAATGAATTGCATTCTTAAACAGGTTTGGAAGTCTCACTATGTCCTTACTAATCTGAATATTGGCATATAAGCTGGTACTTCTAGTTCTACAGTTCAGGCATACATAAGCATCAAACAAAGACAGTAAACCAGGTTTAAGTAGCTAAGATCATTGTGTGATGAGGACCTCATAATTAGATGTTATAAAAAGAGCTCAACAACAACCAAGACTCAGTCCCAAACTAGTTGGGGATATTACAAAATGAGTTCATTTATGAAAATTCTATTGACACTTATTATGCAACCATAGAAACTGACGAAAATATAACACTTCCTTACTTGGCAAACATCCACAATAACTGAGTCATTCCGAGCCTTGTGATTTCTCCAGCACTCCTCTGCAATTTCCTCGTCTGGTTCACCACTCCAATCCTTCATTTCAATGTAAGGCTTCTGCTTGACACGATTCAAATCTTCATGCAGCCCATCCAGCAAAAAAGCAAGAAGTTCCTAAAAAAGAAAGGATTCCATCAACAATGGAAATTGTGAAATATCACCTATCATCATTCAAGACAATGAGAATTAACAATTAAAAAACAAAAAAATCAAGTGCCAAGGCACAGCCCATCACTAGTCTGTGTGTCTAAATTATTGTACAGGTCGCTAACACATCATATAATTAAGAACCCAGAGTTGTGAATGCATGAGAGAAAAATTGAGGATGCAATCTTTTCTCATTCATAGTTTTGATAAACACAAGGACATGCAAACACTTGGACCAGAAATATTTGGAGCTACTAAAGAACTTTTTTTATGAGAGAGATCCAACTTTTGTTGGAGTTTTGTGAAAGGTGGGATTAAGACTTGAGACCTCATTCCTCTTGCTTTTGCAAGAGTACTACTGAGCTATGCCTACAAGCTCATCGGTAACAAACAGAGCATTTAAAATTTGAATTATGCTATTAATATTATTGCAGTAACATAAGAAAGTAGAAATCAGAGTACTAACTTGAGAATCATGTTGATTATAACCACTGAATTGAGGAGCAAATAGTGCTAGTTTTCCCTTAAATACACGCGGTGCAACGGCAGTCCGGCCTGAGGACCACAGTTTCCTCAACAAGTCACCAAATGCAAGTGCAAGTTCACCCTACACAGCTAAAACATAAGTTAGCAATAGTGTAAGAATAAAGCTAGTGTCCTTCAAAAAAATCAAAATGGAAAAGCCAGCGGATGACAATAAATAAGCAAAGCCACCTACATGCATTCCTAATGGATTCTGTGTGTTGATTTCCTCAGAGTAATCTTGCAAGAAATACTCAACAAGTTGAGGTGTGTGGACTAAGCATTGCAAAGCACTATTCATAAAGCAAGTATTTCCCATATTCTGCAGTCCTGCCAAACCTCCCTTCTCTACTCTCCTAACAGAGCTAGCACCAAATCCATTGTCCATATCTGTGAATGATGAGTTTAAGGCACTTCCTGGCTGTAAGTTCAAGCTATAACTACTAGAGTGACCATTTGACATGACCGGCCCCCCTGCAATCGACACGGGGGACCTTGGAGGTTCCAAGGTTACCACTGCTAACTCATTCCCTGTCGAATCCTTTCCAGATTGAGAAGGAGAACTATCTTCTTTCAGCTCCAAAAGAATCTGTGAAAAAGAAGAGGATGCATCAACCATGGTAATCAATCAACTCCCATGACCAATGGGAAGCTAATCCCACAGCAAAAAAAGCACTAAATCACAAAAGAATTACGCATCCATGCACGGCATTACAAATGTCTATTTAGATTAACAAAAGTTGTGCAAGTTGGGTTATCATCAGTGAAAAGTTGGTTCCAATAGTGCATTAGTAATCTTCATTGATGTTTTACATCACTTAGGCAATGCCTAGAGGAAGAAGTTGAAGTTATTAGACACGACAATAATTTTACTTAAGGAGTTAAGTTAATGCTTGTCTCTTTAAGAAAGCTGCAACTTAGAATTAAGACTCTCGTAGTAATTATGTTGGACTTTCTGGAGCCTGGTTAGAATGTGAGTCAAGTTCTAGAACTGTTAAAATCTCTTATGAAATAGAACTAAAGTTGATCAAATTACTAAAAGTACAATGTGGCAAAAAATTTAAAGATGGAATGAAAATCAGAAGCATTATTAACATGCTGTCTTAAGCATTTACCAAGAACTAAAGTATTTTGTGCAATGTATAATTCCTCAAAAGATGCATGTGTGTGCTCAAGTGTATGTCTGTGTTTCAACTTTCAATTATAAGACAGCATAAAAACTCATTAGTACTGGCCATGATAAAAGGTTTATTTTTTCTTGAAAAAAAAAAGATAGTGGGAAGTTGCAAATTATTGTTACATTAAACCAAAAAATCAAGTACCAGAATTGAAACCAGTTATCCACCATATATACAATGATACCAGACTACACACCTCTTGATCCATCTGCAAGTTTAATTCCTCCAAGGTTTGGTTTGAATCGCTCAACTGTGAACTCTTTTGCTTATTGAAGTAATCCCATATAGAGGCCTGCTAACATGCATTAGAATCAGAAAATCAAGGGGGAAAGGTAAAAAAAGAACCAGGCCTTCAGCATCCAAAAAGAAGTAAAAGTAAATAGAGCAAAAACCAAAACATAAAACAAACCATTTCACGCTCTACTCTTCTAACTGAGCAAACCCTCTCATAGAGCTCTTGCAGAGAAGCCTGAAAAAGAAAGCAAGTTAGAACCTGGATAGTCTACAAAAGATAACTTGAATAAAAGAGCTTCGTTCAACATAAAGAGGACCTTGAATCAATTATTCAAAAACTGCAAAACCACACTTTCAGAGTCATTTCTGCAAATATTACAAAAACTCAAACAAATAGATCATCTATAATCAGAAATTCAGGAAGATAAAATACAAATTTGATAAACCCAGTTTTTCTAGTCAACATCATATCATAACCTTCAAAGCCATAGACTTGGCAGATCCTTACAAAACCAAGAGTCACTCAAATATCTCCTATGCATAGAAACAATAAATTGAATCCCCACTATGATGCAATGCAAGTGTTAACTTGCACTACCTGCATGTTTGTGCACCTATTATATATGCCCTGCATCAAAGTTGATGCAATTAAACAGTTAACATGCACCAACTTCATTGTCATTGGAAGATGTCAAAAAGTGACAGTAGATGCATGGAAAATTGATGAGGTAATCACAATGATGTTGCAGTATGTAATATCTGAGACGTTACTCAAACAATAAGAAATTTGGCAATCTAGTAAACCAATGAGCCGAAGACTCACCCAGCCAAAGCCATGATCTAATGAACATTAATTAAACACATAAGAACTTTATATGTGAGAAAAATGATATTTCATGCAAATAGCAACGTGTTGAACAGAACCATCTTAAATATTGCGATGACAGAGTAAAGAAAAACATAAGGAAAAGCAAAAAGAGAATGACATTACTTTTTTGCTTATCCGTATAGTTGATTCACTATCATCTCTGGGGTCAATTAACTTGAGGCGAAGTGGATAGACCTCCACATTGAACTGCTTTCTGTTAAAAACACCCTGAGAGATCATCTTTCTTGGCAATGTTGGTCCTCCTTTATACCTAAAAGAAAGAATAAAAAAATAGGATCAGCTCACAAAGACAAATAGTAGTTTAAAAATACAGCCAAAAGAGCGTGTGTGTGTGTGTGTGATTGAGGGAGGGAGGGTGGGAGGGAAGGAGAGATTCAAGTTAAAATTTTAAACAACTAAGCTCATTCATAGATTCTGCATCCATTCAAAATTCAATCGCTAAGTTACTTAGAGATTATTGCAGAGTGTTTCCATACAAACTAGATAGAGAAAAGAAGCACTGTCTACATTCACTACAATGATTTAGAAAATTAATGATTTCGAACAAACTTCCAAATCACCTGTGAGCCTGCAGCTAAAAATATCAATACCAAATATTAAAGTAGGCTAAGATAGCACAACATTTTGCGGACAAAGGATTAAAAAATAAAGTCATCATAAATTTCCAAATGTCAAGCCCCAAGCCTTCAGGTGGTAAGATAATAACACAAATAGACCTTATCAAATTCCTACTCTACAAATGTTTGATTCAGTCACTCAAAAAGCCTAAGCCATTGGGCAGCAAGACCATAACACATAAAATCATAACAAGAACCAAGATCCCTACCTTACCAACATGGAATTCAACCACTAACAGTAAAAGTCAATCCAAGTCAGCATACTTGTATAACACTCAACAATTACTACCAAGCTGTTTATAACTTCCAGAAATGTACCAAGTATACATCACTTTTTTCTACATATTTCATCACATCCAAATTAATGAATTTCCATTTTTATTTTGGCAAGTGAAACAGTCAATTCAACAAGGAAAATAAATAAGAAAAATTCCTTACCACTGGACAAGCTTCTCCCAAGCTTTCTTAGGAACTAATACATAGTCCTTTCCTTCCAACAGTGCTCTAACAAGCTCCAGTTCATCACCCTCATTACCACTCCCACCCTCAATTATATCAGAGTTATCAATTGGCCCAGGTCTTTCAACATCCAAATCTTGAGACTCCAAAGATTTCCCATTATCCAAGTTGTCAACAAAGCCTTGACCAACATATCTCTCCCATTTCGAGAACCACCTAAACAGAAAAAGAAAACCCAATCACAACCATGCAAGTTCTTAATTGAAAAAACAGCTTCAATTATTAAGAAGTGAAAAAGAATCACATTATTATGGTAAGCATACCTCAAATCCCTAAGGCAATAACAATGTACCCTTATCATATTTAGGCTACCTAACTAGCCTGATTGTAGCTAAACCAGTCAAGTTTGGTAAAAAAGTAACAATGAAAAAATGAAAATTTTCAATAAAATTGATCAACCTCAACACGTGCACAAAACATCAGCCAACTTAAATTACAGTGGCACATGCCTTTCAGGCAGTACGACAGCACACACCATATCTAGCATGCCTAACTAGCCTTAATAATAGCTGAACGGGTTGACATTGTAAAATTATAAAGTTAGTTTCTATTTTAACCTAATCATTCAAAAGATCCCTTAAAATACATGCCTTACATGCCCAATCAAGCATAACTGCAGTACCTTTCAGTAAAATTTTGCAATCATTGAACATGCCTTTTCAGGCAGCAACACAACACACACACCGTATCTAGCATGCCTAACTAGCCTAAAATAACTGAATGGATTGACATTGTAAAATTAAAAAACTTAGTTTCTATTTTAACCTAATCTTTCAAAAAATCCCTTAAAATACACGCTTTGCTTGCCCAGTCAAGCATAAAAGCAATATCTTTCCATAAAATTTTGCAATCATTGCCAAAAAGGTTTTTTCTCCATTGGATAAAGAATAACCCCTCTATTCAAAGAATCTATAAAAACACATGTATTATTAGCCTAACCAACCATTATCAGCATGATTTCCATGAAACTTATCAGGCACAACACGTGCACATATCTCATTGAAATTAAGTTAAAAAAATAATTAACTCCCCAAGATGAGTTCGAAAAAAATAAACACATGCAGATACAAAACGCAAAAATGTAGCTAGAACTGATTAATCATTGCAAAAGGGTTTTTTTTTTTTTTTGGATAACCCAGTTATTCAAAGAATCTCTTGAACACATTCGTTACCTACCCAAACAAAAATAAGATATCCACAGATTTTAAAAAAAATACAGAGATTAAATCATGCAGCTCAAAATACACTAAGAATTACAATCAAATCTAGAAAAAGATTTAAAAAAATACAGTTCAAAATTAAAAAATACAACGATTAAATCATGCAACTCAAAATCCAATAAGAATTACTAACAAATCAACAAAAGATACAAAAAAAGAAAGTTCAAAATTACCTAGAAGAAACAACAAAATACAAATTCCCTTCTTTCAAATCACGTTCAGCTTCACGATTCAACTCCTCAACGATCTGTTTCTCTTCTTCAGGCGTACACGGCAAACAACTTCCTCCTCCTCCTCCTCCTACTCCTCCTCCATTCTCCATTAAACAACTTGAATCAATCATCGTCATGATTTCTCTCTTAATCTTCTTAATCACTTTCTACATTCCAATAATCAAACAGTGATTAGTAAACATTAACATCTCAAGAAAAAGGAAATGGATTCGGATTTGGAATTTACGTACTTTGAAATTCAATTTCGTTGAGATCCAGTAGCGGATTTGAGAGACTGCAATTTTCTCTTCTTCTTGTTTTTTTTTTTTTTTTTGGGGGGGGGTGGATTTGAAATTCGAGAGAGAAGGAAACCCTAGATTTATGGGTTTGATTTGTTATTATGAAGAGATTACGGAGGAATTTATGAATAGCAAGAACTTAGAGAGATAAAATTGAAGAGAGAGAGGGCGGGGGGGGGGGGTGTCTTTTCTGTCTTCTTATAACTTGAGGCCACCATGAACCGTTTTATAGAGGGGGAAAAATAATTAATTAGCTAATTTCGAGTAAAATATGTTTTAGTCTATATAGATGCATAGTTTTTACACTCTAGTTCTCATAGATTAATGCTCTTCAATGTTAACCCTAGATTTTTTGTTGAATGGCTACTTGAAGCTATTAATGAATGCTTGTTTTTTAAAGTTTTTTTTAATTCAATTTATATTATTTTTTTCTTTTTATTATGACATATTTTTCTTGAAAATATATTATTTATAGTATAATATTTTACAAAAAAAAAATAATGGTAACTAACATGACTATACTGGGATGAGATACACGATTATTATTAGAGGTGAGAAAAAAATCAAAAAACTAATTAAACCAAGAAAACTAGAAAATAAATAACCAAAAAAACCAAACCGTGAAAAAAATCGATTAAAATTTTAAAAAAAAAACCAACGGTTTGATTTGTTTTTGGTTTTATAAACCTTAAATCGAAAAAACTGAACTGAACCTAAACAAAAAAAAAAAAATTAAGCCAAACTAGAAAAAACCGAGCAGAACCAGGTTTAAACCCACCGGTTTCGGTTCTTTTAAAAAAAAAATTTGATTATTTTTCTATATAAAAACTATACTGAACCGAAAATAATTACCTCTAATTATTATATATATTAATTAAGTTTTGATGCATCTGTTAAAAAGAACCTTAATTTTTTTATTAAAAGAAACCCTTTAAAGGTAGGTTAACTTTTGGTTGGTGCTAGCTATTTAATAGCAAGAGTTCAAATTGAAACCATGCGGAAACTCTAAAGTTGATATTGAAGAAATTTAAACTATAGAGACCAAAGTGGAATATTGCAAAGTCTGCAGGGATTAGAATAGTTTATCATGTGATTTTTAAATTTTTATTAAAAAACTCTAAATTTCTTGTTGTATTATTTATTTATTTATTTGTTCTGTTTAGGATTTCCTTTAAAAATGATGGGTGGGCCATTCATTAATCATCAATATTCAATACTATTGACCACGGACTGTGTTTTCCTTAAATAGTTTTATTAAGATTTCAAACATGCTAAATGACCCTTGATTGATGTAACAAAATGGAATTGATTATTTTGATTTCTAAATTTTATATTATGGATTTTGTTTTTTAATTTATGGAAGGTAGGAAAGATAAAGTTTCAACTACCTCACATGTGAGTGCTGAGCTCCCTTTTTGGCCGAGAGATTTCTAGTAGATTCTTTTGTTGTTTTTAATTCCATTATTATTTAATTAAGATTAACTAAACAAGTTAATTCAAGATTTAATTAATTGATGATTTATTTAAATTTTTTTTAAAAAAACTCATGACCTGATTAAAAGTTTGTGTTGACTTGAACCAGTTAAAATCCAAAAAAATAAAAATAATATTATTTTAATTTTTTTAAAATAAAAAATTAAAATAACTTGAATTAGTTCAATTTTACTCATAATAAGTGACTCAATACTCTTGTGTCAAGTGGTTTTAAAAAATTATGAAAAGGGTCATTTTCTTGTTTTTAAATATTCATACAAATAAGAGGTTGAATGTGAACAGCTTGGACCCAATTAAAGAAACAATAAACCTAGTAAACATAGAATATTTATCAAAATTCAAATTTGGAAAGCCTCCACCATGGTCTGTCTTTGTGCGAAAAAGTAGTTCATACCAAATTTTTAGTTTTTATATGTTGCATAGTATATATTTCATCCAAGTAAAATTATTTGGATTTGTTTATTTTGGCTAAATCCCAGTTGACACATTTAAAATCCCACATTAGACAAATAACTCAATAAATAATAAAACAAATCCCATCACAATTGTATTAAAATGAATAAAAATCAAGGTTGAGCATTGAAATTGTAGTTTTCTCATTAAACCTCTGAAAGGGAAGAGAGGCAAATTGGCCGGCAAGGAATGTTGGACAAGAGAAGAATCCGGAGACCAGAGAGTTCACATCAAGAACAAAATGATTCGCAGCTTCGCACATCAAGCAAATCTCCACGTTACTTGTGGTTTTTGATACATGGAATCCAAGGGATTCTTTGCACCTAAGTAAACCTGCTGATTCTAAAGAAGCTTGCAAACGAGCTGCTTCTTTTCTAAATTTTGCTGAATCTACTCTAATACAATGGCTGCTACGCCTAAAAGATGGCCTCTTTTAACATATTGCTACAAAAGCTACAACAATTCATATGTACACTAGCATTACAAGTTTGGCTCCTGCAAAGTGGTGGCCAAGACAATTAATGACCAAATGTAACTCGGTAAGGTTGCGGACACATATCCATTCACAAAATTACAAAAGGATTCCGAGGCATCCTCCAAAACTAAATGACATGCGGTAGCTGCACAATATTAACCCCATGTGGTGGACGCAGGACTTGGCTGAAACCAAGAAGCAGCTGCTGTAAGGAGTCACTGTTATGAGGTTTCTGTATCATCTGAGCTAGCTGTGGCCTCACTTCCAGTCACACCTGCTCCGTTGTCTTGACTCTCATCCTCACTAAACAATGTCTCGTTACTTGAATTAGAAAATAGGCCACTATCATCATCAGTGAGCATGTCTGCCTTCTGCCGTTTCCTGACATCCTTTATACCTCTTCCTTGCAGTGCCAGTCGCCTTCGTTTCCTTGCTTTTCGCTTGCCCTTGGGAACCTCTTCTCTTTGTGACTCAAGCCTTTTGCTTTCTCCTCCTTTGGCAGTTCTTACCTCGTCATAGTCATTATCTTCTGATTCATCAGGATCAAACTTGCGCCGTTTTCTACTTGAATTTGTCTGGTACAGAATGATCAAAAGCCAGAGATTGATAATTAAGAAGCACAGCTGATCCAAGGGCACTAAGTATTAAGCAAATTCAAGGTGATGATGATCCATAAAATCCTACTTGAAATTTGTAAATGATAACCGAATGAAAGTATCAGAATCAGTATTACAGCCATCCAGTTACCTTACTTTCCCCGGTTGGCTTTTTTAAAATCCATGTGGATATATATGGATATGCAACACCACCAGCATTACTTAAAGACCAGAGTTGGCCAAAACCAAGGTCAAATAAAGGCCTTCCCAATGCTTCTTAGGCACCAGTATTAGACAATCAGAAAGATCAAACCACCAAGGATTGAAATGACTGAAAAACATGCATTGATTGTAAACGAGAATGCATCACTAATTATCCCCACTTACAGTTTATCAAAGCATGTGATACAGTTGAATATTATCTAATTTGGTCAAAAATCATCTTTACGTATGGGTTGATGGCATGCTTTAATGGCAACTAGCATAGAGACTTTGCGCAGTAAAACACCGTTTCATGTGATTTAAAAACAACAAAAAACAACAGTTTGTGTACCTTGGGACCACGATCCACCAATCGAGCCCATTCATGTCGATTCCTCAGGCAATCAAGAACAGCCTGAGATGGACTTGAATATGCATAGCGTTCTCCATTATGCTTCCTCAAGTTATGCCAGTGCTGCAAATGGAATCGCAATGAATGAAGGAGATCTGCTTTGTTTTACTCAGGATCAAAGAGTCACGAAACAAACATGCAGAAAATAACAAGTGATTAATTAAATAAAAGTAACCATACCGGTAAAACAGCATTACAGAGCTCCTCATATGTCATGCGCCTGCCTTTACTCATGATCTCGTTGATTAACCCTATGGATGATGCAAGGAAAATGAAAATTAAGTTATTAACCAAGCAATTAAAAAGAAACAGCCTCATTTGTTGTTATTATATCCTTTTGGCCCTAAACTGACCTGGTAGAGTGCGATGAACAGGAGCCCGAACAGTGCCTGTCTCCTCATCAGAAATATTCCTGGGTGAATTACGTCTAGATGATAAATGATGGTCATTAACCTCAGTAGAGGAAGATGGGCCACTGTTAGCAATTGAGGTGGAGGCAGGAGGGATATTGTTCTTGACAGAATGTACTGCTGTCGGGGATCCATTATCCCCTCTCTTTGACACTGAGTCAGCTTTATATCCTGTATCATGCCTCCTCTGATCAGAAGAAGATGGCCTGTCAGTCTTTTTAGCCTCATCATCAGGCTCCTGATTACGGCGAAACCCATCTTTTGATGTATCCTTACCTTTTCTTCTAGAAGCCTGAACAGTGATGAATCACAGATCATTTTCAAGCACCACTGCATAACCTATGTTAATAAGGAAATACTAAAAGAAAATCTTCTTGTTGTGGAAATACATCTTACCGAGCTATGATCTTTTGCTCCAGAACTAGATGTGCGCTTCATCAGTGCACTTGTTGCAGTTGGAGAAGCTGAATGTGGTAAACCACCAGCATGGCGAACACGTGGAACACGAGGTACTCTAGGAGAGCTATTGAGTTCTTGATGTAAAAGCAAAGCAAGCTGTCACAAAAAGAAAAGAAAATGAAAATGAGAACAAAACCAACCATATTTAGAAGGGCTTGCAGTTTGTTTTCACCTCTTCATCACTTAAAGCTGCAGGAGAATTGATAGGTGCGGAAGGATTCGTTGACAATGCATGACTTGTCTTAGAAGATGACTGGCCATTAGACTGATTAAGCTTTTCAGCTCTTAGGGGTAATCCTGATGCTGTTGCCTTATTTTGTGCAAGTGAAGCGGTCTCAATTTGCAGTGATCCAACAGTATCACCAGAATTCTGTGCCAAAGATGCTTTGGGGGACAAGTAATGCATGGAATCTTTGGAATCTGAATTGGTTCTCTTAGGAACAGATGTATGTGAAATCTTGCTTGATTGCAACAATTTTGAAGCAGAGTTCATAGAGGATTTTGGACACTCTTTTACTGTTTTTGTTGACAAGTCAAGCCTTTCTCCGTCTTTCACTATCTCACTTGTAGCTCGATCTTTCTCAATGCTAGTACTGCTGTCAGGTATAACTTGTTGCTTAGTGTTAGAAATAAAATTCAACGTATCTGGAGATCTAAAATTGCCAGAGGCAGGCATTTTGGAGTTCATCACAGTGGATGAAGTAGAAGTTGACTTTCCAACACAGACAACCATTTTACGGTGATTGGGTAGTGCTGGAGTGCTTGAGATAGTTTCACCTGATTTTGACAGTTCTTCAGCAGCCTCTGTACCATTTTTGGGTTCTGGAGGACATTGTTGCATTTCCATTGAGCCTTCAGATCTTTCCAATTCTTGTTTATGCTGACAAGGATCATCAGATAACTCGTTAGCTTTATCCATGTGACAAAGAGGGACTGCTTCCGTATTTCTGTCAACCTCTTGAACCTTATGGTCATTTGATGAACCACCTGATGTTGCATCATTCATATTTGAATTTTCAGATATGTTTTCATAAGATATCCTTGCATCTTTTGCATCACCATGAGGAGACTGACAATTCAAGACCCCCTTAGAGTTGTCATCATCCACTTCTACTTGAACACTAGGTTGTGCAAAACTTGGAATTGCATCACTGTTACCATTAATCTGATTGCCTTTAACTTCTGGTGAAGCCCTAGCTGGGTCTCCAACTGCAGGCACATCTCTTCCAGTGGAACCCTCCACTTTATCATCTAAATTTCCACTTAGAATGTTATTGCCCTATAGCAAGCACAGACGAAGTCATTCAAACACAGCAAGTGAAATCTAAAAGCATAGAAGTGGACGTACAATTACACCCAAGAAAAGAGCTTTGTTGTAGGTAAGATGTAAAAGTCAATCAATAAGGCACAAGGAGGAACCACCATATTGTAGAACAAGAGAAACTACTATTGTGCATATCTAACAGAAGTAACCTGTCAAATTTAAGAGCTCAAAAAAACAGGCAAGGTGTCAAAATGTATGGTTTAAATCCGGGTTTGCTGGGGTAGGAGCCAGTTGCATGATGCTGATGGGACTGGGAATGGTGGGGTTTCCCCTGAAGCTTGGCTGGTGCACAGCTATCAGAGCTGAAATGTCAGCATTTCATGTGGACTTGCAGGAGGCTTGTTATTGAGACTATCATTGCATTGTGATGGGCTTGGATTCAATGATAAGAGTTTGGTGTCTTCAAACTGGATGGTGCAACTCAGTCACAATTAAGGCTCATAATGACCAATTAATGGATATGCTGTTAAGAGAAGGGTTTGGAAACTTATGTATGTTATGGTTAGGGGAATAGGAGTGCTGCTCTTATAGTAACATTGGGGTTGAGGCAGATGTAATTCCTTTTTGGTTTGAGGATTTGCCAAAAGGAACAGGGCCTCTGTTGTTTGATGATTCAAACAAGGAGGGCTGTTCCCCTTGTTTACTTTTAGTGTTTCTGTCCTCTGAACCAATTTTCATACAAAAACATAAAAAAGCAAAGAGCCCAAAAGGTTATTCAAAAGAGACATTCTTACTTCCTTCTAGCATAATGATTGATGCGCTGCATATCTTGAAAGACCACAAATTTAAACAGTATTTCAAATCACTAGTTATGTATGCTCTGGTCAGAACTCAGCTTTTGCTAGATTCCACAAATTGTCATTTCTCATTCCCTGTCAAGGGATTCTAAACTATTACCATCACTTACAAATGTCATTCCTTGGCTTTATTCTAGTAGTCTTGTTTGTTTTCTGGATCAGTAAACTACTCCCAAGAACAATCATCGAGAGACAAAGCACAGTACTATCCCAGGCAAAACCAAAAAGGAGAGAGAGCAAGGCATACCTCTTGTTTTACAGGCATTCTCCCACAAGATACATTAAATTCTTTGGGAGAACTCTCAACTGCAACCAGAACTGCATGGCTAGACTTCTCTTCCTTCAATCCAGATCCAGTTGAAGAATCAGGTCTAGATATGTCAGGTGACAGTGCCTCCAAGGGCAGCTCAACCACTGCCAAGTTATTCTTGAGCTTCTCAACACCATTTTCTACTGCTATATAACTATCTGACTTCTGTTCTTGAATATCAGAGTCCTTTAAATTCTTGTTCTTATTACTTTGAAGTTCACTCTTGAAGGACTTCAGAGCTCTGTCTTCATAAAACTCCAACGGTTTTGCATCACTGGTGGATGTAAAAGCTAGTAATAAGAATAAAAACAAGAAAGAATTGGAGTCAACAAGTGTGTGTCTACTACTACAAGATGTGACCTAATGCCTAAACTTCATGCCATTAATGTGAAATAAGTGCACTTGGACAGCTCGAAAAAGGAGAGATAAACAATACAATTAGGAAATAAAGCAAAGCAAGTCATATCCAATCACCTGATTTAAAAGCATGAAAAATCCTCTTCTTTTCCTCCATCTCCTTCTCTGCAGTTCGAGCCTTCTTCTTCACACTCCAATCTTTGGACATCCCAAGATCTTCTTTCCCCCGCTTACCTGGATTTGCAACAACCGGCTTGAGTGCACTTCTCTCCCTTCTCACTGCAAAATTAGCACCCCCAACTTCTCCATCCTCACCATCCCACTTCTTCATCTCTCTCGAATACACCTTCCTTTCACAACCACCACCCTCATCCCTCTCTCTCATGCCACCTAACTCTGCCACCGGCATCCCAAACACGCTCTCCTTCGACAAAGAAAACAAAACTCCTGCACCCTTATCAACCATATTCTCATTCTCCTCCTCACTCCTCCTGTTCTCCACCTTCCTCTGCTTCTCATCCCAACACGGAAACTCCCTGTACTGAAAACTAAATTTCTTCGGAACATATCCAGCACACTTCCACAACTCTGGCGTGAAAACCTTCGAAAACCCACTAAACAAAGCAGGATCCCCACCCGGAATCCCCTGCACGTGAACTCTTTCCTCCATCGGAATCTCAGTCCACAACCTCAACCCTTTCCTCGGGTGACACACATTCCCCCCACCACCATCACCACCATTCTCTAAACTAACCGTTTTCGTCGTCAATTCGACTAATAACTGCGCAACCTCAGTCTCATCACTATCATCATTATTACTACTATTACCCCCCTTCTTCCTCCTCTTACATTTATCACAAGTAAACAATTCTTCCCCCTTAACATACTTTGAACATCGCGTGTGTACCCACACGCCACAATCATCACAATTCACCATTTCCTCTCCATCATCAAAGTTCACACCACACACACAATCTACTGTCCACGACCCATCCACCCAGTCATCATGCGGGTCATTCTGGTGGTGGGTCTGGAGCCGGTGCGATCGGCCCCCCTTCATTTTTTTATGCCCTAACCACCCCAAGAGAAAACAAAAACCTAACCCTGCCCTTAAAAAACCTAGTCACATGGTAAGTTTAAGAACTTTCCTGGGGAACTCGCCTGACGTTGAATTTCTCCGATGAAGCTGGTTTTTTTAGGATGTTTTGAAAGAAATTGGAAAATTTAAGGATTTGTTTATGTAAGGAGGGATCTGTCTGGGTGAGCAAGAGGAAATGAATGATTTTATTTTATGGGCGGAACTGTGAAGGAGAAGAAAGTTGAATTTAAGGATTCGTGTTTTGTTTTTTTTTTGGCGTCCGGTTTTTTTGTTTGTTTTTTTTTTTTTTTTCAGACAATTCTTGGGCTTGACTGAGGATGGTATGGGTTCGAGTTGGGCTATTAAGAATGGATTATTGTCTAAAGGGTTTTAATCTTTTTAATTGATTTATTTGGAAATTCAAAAGAGTTTTGGAAAAATTAAAGTTAATGTGGAGTTTTTTTCTGTTTTTATTGGTGTAAAATTATAAAAATTATTTTATTATGATTTTAAAATATTGTGATAAATTGAAGGCGATGAAATGGTTGAAATATATAAAATTTATAAATAAACTAAATCATTTTTATAAAATTTTAAGATTTTTTTTATATAAATTTATTATATGTTTTTTAGACATTCTTTAGAAACTAGTTTTGTATACCTATTTAATGTTTTACTAATAATTTAATTTTATTTAATAAGTTGAATGGTTGTAATATTTTGTAGTTGAACTACCTAGTTTTGTTTGGATTTAATTAATGATGTGATGTTATGATATTACTTAGCACAAACACTATATATTAGGTGATTATTTTTTGTTTGATTTGGTTTTTATTAAAAAAACAAATAAATTGAAATTAAAAAAAAAAAAAACAATCAAAACCCAACAGAAACCGGTTCAAACCGATCGGTTTTGGTTCGATTTGGTTTTTTAGGGGAAAAAACAGGTTCAAATCAGTTTTGCTCGGTTTTTTTCCCGTTTTGCTCGGTTTTTTTCCGATTTGGCTCGGTTGTTTTCTGATTTTTTTTAATTTGGGTTCAGTTCAATTTAGTTTCAGACTTATAAAATCAAAACCAAACCAGTCGGTTTTTTTAAAATTCTAATCGGTTTAATCAGGTTTTTTTGCGATTCGGTTTTTTCAGTTTTCTCAGTTTAATTATTTTTTCGGTTTATTTGCTCACTTTTGGAAAACTCCTGGAAAAAAAAAAAAAAAAAAAAAACCTCTTATAAATCCATGCATTGTATATTTTAATTACATGTGTGCTAAAAGGGTGATCTTTATAATGTTTATTGAAAATAATTTCTTATGTATGATGGTATTCCACCTTTTTAGAAATCTAAAAATCTCTTAAATTTTTGAAGATAAATATTTTTTTATAAAACTACTTTAATTATTTTCAAATTTATTTTTAATGGTACGAGTTTGAGGTGGGAAATGTATTCTACTTTCCCATCTTATATAACTATATTATAATTATATAAAAACAAATTAGTATATATTTGATATTGTAGTAATTTTTATTATTATGGTTTTAAAATATAGATTTATAAAAAGCTATAAACATAAGATATAAACACTTTCAAAATTATTATTAAATTAAAATACAATTTTAATTCTATTCCACCATTCTCTCAATTAAACTACGATCCTATTTGTTTTTGCGTTTTAAAAATATTTTTAAAAAAAATTAAATTTTTTTTTATTTTTTTCCTTACTTCAAATTAATATTTTTGAGATATTTTTAGATTATTTTAATACACTAATTTCAAAAATAATTTTTAAAAATTAAAAAATATATAATATTTTAATATATTTATAAATAAAAAATATTTTAAAAATTAATCACAATCACACTCATCCACGAGTCCATTTTTTACTATCACTTTTATCAAAACTTTAAATCATTCCTTAATTTTTGGGATCATGACCTGCTCCTATACTTCAAAACACATCAAATCATCAAGAAAGCTTTTCCCACGAGCCCATGCCTAGATGTTTCAACTACATGAATTTCCCCAAAAAATTATTATCTTCACCATTAACCAATCATTTTGTTTCCTCGGTATGTTCTTCTGCAGCCTAGAAAAAATCCCTATATATATATATATATATATATAAAATTAACTATTTGTACTCTAGCATGCCAATTTTTTTTTGATAAAATAACATAGTATAAAAAAACATTTAGAAAACTAATACGATTGAGAGAGTCACAAATAACATCTGTGATTTGCGAGTTATTATTTTTTCAAATTGCAAAATTTGAAAGACAGGTGATTCAATAAGAAGAGAAAGATAAAAAAAAAAAATACATTAAAGGCACACCAAAACTTTGATAATGACACCATTAATAGCGTTAGAAAAATATAAACAAGACAAGTCCAACAACACCAAGGAAGGCCACCAATGGTAATCGGAGTGGGACACATGAGCGATCCAAAGGCAAGTGAGCCTTGATATCTTTGGACAGCTCATGTGGTCAACTCTGTTCACTATTTGTGACCTTATTTGATGTTGTTGGACTCATCTTATCGAGATCTTTTCAACAGTACTGGTGTTATCATCATCGAAACTTCAGTTTGCGTCAAGGATCTCTTTTTTTTTCCTCTCTCGCTCCTATCTCTTCACAGATTACAAGGAAGAGAAAGAAAGAAACAAAGAAAACAAAAGAAAATGTCCTTAGAGGCACATCAAAGTTCTAACCATTAATGTTGCTGGAAAGACCTCGACTAGTCCAATGACATCAAAGAAGATCACAAACGGTTAACGAACTGGACCACACAAACAGTCCAAAGGTGTCGGGGCTCACTTATCTTTGGGGCACTCGTGTTGGTCACTCTAGTCACTGTTGATGGCCTTCCTTGTTGTCACTGAAGTCGATTTGTTAAGATCTTTTTAACGATACCGCTGGTATCATCATCAAATTTGATATGTTTTTGAGGTTTTTTTCTTTATTTATTTTCTTTTTTCTCTCTCATTTCTGTTGATTAAACCATGTGTCTTTTAAATTTTACAATTTGAAAAAGTTGCGAATGACACTTTGCGACTTATGAATAGAAGATATCATTTGTGCCTTTATAAACAATATTATTTTTCTAAATATTTTATTAAACTATGTTATTTTATTATATTTTTTTTTTCTTTTAGAATGTTAAAAGCAAAAAAACTCAAGAAACTATCCTAGGGATGTAAGAGTGTATTTGGGTGGGAGATGTGATGAGTTTTTTTTAGAGGTACAACCCTTTTAAAACACAAACCACACTTTTTAAAGTTAAAATTACATGTTTTTTGTGTGGATCCCATCAAAAACAGCTAAAGCCACCTCCAAACCAAACACCTTCTAAGATAAGATAAGATGTCCTTTTGCTAGTTCATATTTCATAGCCAATTGTCACTTTAGCGTTAGCTATCGAACTAGTACGGTGTTAACAACCTTACCTATAAGGCTACACTATAGAAAGCACTAACTCTACTCTATTATGGTAAGAAGTTAAGAAGACAATAAAAAGCATAGTTTTGAAATCCGGCCTCGCTGGTCAACCTGGGGCTCGACGACCCGGGACTGGAACCAGGCTAGGTTGAAGAAAAAATAAGGGAAGGAAAGATCCGGTGTGACCCGGCGACCTAGTTGACACGGCAAGACCCGGCTGCAAACTCATTGACTTTTTTTTTACTAAAACGACATCATTTTGATTTTTTTTTAAAAAAATTGACGCAACCGACCCAGCTGACCTGGTCAAAATCCGGAACCTAGGCGGAGTCTTAAAACTATGGTAAAAAGTGAATGCAAATAGTACCATATTTACCATTCATCCATCCCGCTTAGTCATTACATGCAGCATGTGAGTTTGACAAGATTTTATTTTTTAAATTCAACTCGATTTTGTTATGGATTTTTGTTTTTTTTTTCATCATTTAGTATTATATTAATTAAGAAATCGAGTTTCATATTATTTTTTCATTTTTTTTCTATAAGATTATTGCATTTTCAAAAATATATTCTGGTATTGGATTGATGTTTGATTTTTTAACTGTTTATTTTTTTTCATCATATAGTTAAATAAAAAATAATTAAAAAAATAGTTATTAATCCAAGTAAAGTCCGTGACCTAATTAACAAGTTGGACGTGTTGACTTAGGCTACTTAATTTATAGGTTTGGTCAATTCACTTCCCAAACTTGATGCATTTTGTTTTTTTTTTTTTTAGATTCTTGTCCATTAATTTTTTAATTGATTTTTTATATTTTATATTTTAGTATTGGATTGGTTGAGAAATTAACTTTATAGTTTATTTTTGTCTATTTTCTATAGGGTTATAATAATCTCAAATAAATATCTATTTTGGATTTGATATTTAATTTTACAAATGTCTATTTTTTATCATGTAATTAAATAAAAATAGTTTACAATAGAAAAAATAAGTTATTAAATCTAGTGTGGTTCATGACTCAGGTTGTGAGGGTGATTAAAGTTGATCCAATTTAGCGTCGTTTCAATTTTTATTTTTTAAAAGTTAATCCATGTTTTTATCACCATCTAGATTGTTTTTTGACCCGTTAAATTGATCAATTTATATTGGGTTAACTCCCTCACAGTTTAATTGAAAACTTGAGCTTGGCAAGGAGTGAGGTCAGGATATTTTAGATTTAATGACACTACTTTTCAATAAAATATGATTTAATTTTTAGATAATTTACAATAAAATATTATCATTTTTTTTCTTATGCTAGGAGGCATTCTTTCATTGCAACCTTACTTTTTTTTTTTTTAATTTTATTCAATCATTTGTATTTGTATTTTTTATTATTTTATTAAATAAAAAAATAATTTAAAGAAACAATGATATTAACTATAAGAGTCTTTGACCGGTTTTTTGATATCAAATTTGCACAATCACATTTATTTCTTAATTTTCTAATTTCATCTTTTGTTAAATATAATTTAATTTTTATTTGGTTTTCACATAAAATTATAATTTTTTTTTATAATACATACAGCTTTATATAATATTTTTTTTCTTTTAATTTTTTTAATGTATCTGTTTTTATTATTGTTTGATTCTAAACAAATAAAATTATTAAACACAACCAATTATATAACCTATATTATAACATAAAATATTTTAATCTTATTTTTTATTTTTTTAATTTAATCTCTAACTATCATTAACATTTTTTTTAAATTCATGTATAAGTTTTTGGGGTTTCTGGTTGAATTTTTTTATATTAAAAACGTGTTGAATTTGTTTGTGTGTGCGTGTATATTATTTTTGTTAAAAAAAAAAAAATCCAACGGACGGGTAAGATAGGCTTCTTTGTATGATGCAGTGTTACAAGTATAGGCTGACGGTCTAAAGGTGTGCAAAACAAAACAAAGAAGGAAGGAAAGACCAGTCTTCAACAATCAAATTCTCTCTTTCACTCACCATTCAAGATCAAAATGTGAAGAAAACCAGATCTAAGAAACCGATAAATCCAAATACAACACAACAAGAAAACACCGACAGCATCAAACACCACTGTAAGGAATTATAAAGTTCGGTTCTTTATTATTATTTTTTGTAAAGTTTTAATTTTTATTACACTTTGTTGTTGTCTCTATGATTTTTTTTTGGGTTGTTTTTAGTTTTCCCGTAGTGATCTTGAGGTGGGTTTTGTTTCTTTTAGCTTAGTCTTGAGTCTTTGTATTTTTATAGCACTAAAAATGGTTTATTTATTGTGTTTTTCTCGTGTTCTGTAGTTGATTTTGAGGTTTGTTAGAGAGAAAACATCATGGCTGTTGGAGAGAATGTTAGTGTTGATTTGGGGAATTTTAGGCCGGAGTCAAGTGTATCATCATCATCAAATGATCAGGATCATCACATCCACAACAACAATGTTCTGATTCAGCCTCTGTACATGAAGGTTTCCCAGGTGGGCCATCATCAGGCTCCTCCTTATAATCATCATCATCAACAGAGATCAAATGGTGGGGAGAGTTATAAGAGGGAGATTAGAGAGTTGCAGGAGTTGTTCTCTAAGTTAAACCCCATGGCTGCTGAGTTTGTGCCTCCTTCACTTTCCAACAACAATAATTTCGGTACAGTTAATGGGCTCAATGGAGTTAATGGGGGGTTTTATGGCAACAGCAGCAGCAGCAGCAGCAGCAACAACATCTTGGTTGTGAATGGAAATGGCTTCGACAGAAATGGACAAGTTAACGGAAATGCTGCTAGAAGAGTAAAAAATGACTCTGCCTTTTTAGCTAATTAAATAAGTATTTTTATCATAAATTTCAAGAAATAAAAAAATAAAAGGAATTTCGAATGCTTTTTTGGTGTTGTGTTTTTTTGGGTTAATTGAATTGACAAGGTTTAGTTGAACTAGGACAGACCTAGTTTTGCAAAAGATGAAACTATGTGGTTCAAACGCATGTTTTATGTTGGTTTTTATTTGTGTAGGTAGTTTTTCTGGTTGCCTGAATTAGACATTTTGAACATGAAATATGGAATTGGAATCTTGTGTTTTGTGGTTTTGGATTATTCAAGTAGCTTTATTATCTATTTGGTTTAGCTGAGTGAAGGTTATTGTTCAAGTGTGTCTAAAATGGTCAAATTAAAAATAAGAACTTTAATGAGAAGTTTTATTTGATTTTAAAGAGCTTTTATTATCCCTTCAGGTTAATGAACTTTAAAGGGCTTAATTTAATGCCTATGAATTCTAGAATTTGTTGATGGGTATTTTTGCTCGTTTCAGAAGAAAAATTATGGTCAAGTGAAACGTAGAATCAGTAGCAGGACAAGTATGGCTCAACGGGAGGATACAGTTCGCAGGACTGTGTATGTCTCCGACATCGATCAACAGGTATTTGCTTCTTTGCGATTGTTACTCTTCTTTTGATTTCTATGTTGGTTTCTGCATGCATCATCTATTTGTATTAACTACTGATTTATTGGCTTCTTTCATGGAATTAGGTTACTGAAGAGCAACTAGCAGCTCTATTTATTAATTGTGGACAGGTAATGGTAATCTAGCTGCTTATCTAGACAGCTTTCATAGAACTGTACTTTTGAACAAGTTCCATTCTCTTGTGCAGGTTGTGGACTGTCGTATCTGTGGCGATCCCAATTCTGTACTTCACTTTGCCTTTATTGAGTTCACTGATGAGGGTAATGCTAATCATGTGTGCTGCAATGACTCAATGCCTACCTTAGGATTCCATCGTGTGTGTGTGTGTGTGATGGTTATGTGCTTATGTATGCTTTGGTGGTTGGCTATACAGAAGGTGCACGGGCTGCCTTGAGCCTGTCTGGGACGATGCTTGGATACTACCCTGTTAAAGTGCTGCCTTCCAAAACAGCCATTGCACCAGTTAATCACACCTTTTTGCCCAGGGTGAGAATGCTTTGCTATATGGCCATTGAATCATTCCAAATTTCTGACAATAGACATTTGTGTTAGTTTGATTCTATATACCCTGCTGATCAATTGTTTCTCCAAGTTTAGAATGATGACGAGCGTGAAATGTGTGCAAGAACTATCTACTGTACCAATATTGATAGGAATGTGAGTAACTGGATTACCATCACAAAAATAATCCCTTTTTTTCCCGTGACAAGTATTGTAATTGATGTTAATTTCTGCGGCTAATTCAACTTAATATTCTGCAGTTTACTCAATCAGATATAAAACTCTTTTTTGAATCACTCTGCGGGGAGGTTTGTTATTGCACCTGGTGAACTTGAAAGCTCCTTTTCTTTTGGATGTTACAACACTGTTAGTGTGATTTTTTCGGTTTGGCTTATTTGATGCAGGTTTATCGCCTAAGGCTGCTAGGAGATCATCATCATCCAACTCGTATTGCTTTTGTGGAGTTTGTGATGGTAATTGCTTCACTCTTTATTTCTTATGCTGAACTTTCACTCTCTTTCAATAATAAAGATCAAATCTAAAACATCAAAACATAATAAAAAATTGAACATGCAAAATATTTCAACGTCTTTTTTTACATATAAAAAGTCCTAGATGTAAATTAAAAAGCTTTTGCACGGATCTAATTAAACAAATCAATAACCATTGTGTAAAGAAATAATAATAAAAAAGCAGTCATTAACAATAAACAAAAACGAAACTAAAAAATCTAAGATGTTTCATTCACCCCAATCATTAAAAAAAAAAAGGTGTTGCTTGCATCGGTAGACGATGTGTTGTCTGTGAATCCCTAGAAGCCGGTCATTGTGGTGGCCGAAAAAATGAGGTCCCAAAGTTTTTGGTAAATAAACCTATTTTCAACCCATTTTGACCCAAAATACCTCTAAAGCACTCCAGGAACCTTGCTAAATCAATCCATGGCTTTTAAAAACATAAAAAACCAACTCAAAACCTAAAATCAACCTGAAAACCAAAATCTTCCCAAGCTCAGATCTGAGTCAAGGAACCAATTGACACAGAACAATCGGGTGGCTGAAATTGTCACCAACAACTTTTTCTCTCTACACTGGAATCCGATGACTCTCTCTTCTTCCTCCAAAAAGGGATTGAAAAATGAGAAAAATGAGGTTTGGTACAAAAATTGAATTTTTAAAAATTATAGGGATTGATTAACCTAGTAGCTCAAAAAGATAGGGGCTGAAAATGAACTTTTAAAACAAATTTCAAATCCGTATCCTAGTTAATCTGTCCTTTTCACTTCAGTCCCCTGTCTTTCAATTCAACCCTCCCTTTTTTTTCCTACTTTGTCTAGTTTCACGACTAGGAAGATTAGGCTTGTTTCACTTGGTTGAGGAGGTGCTGGTGTAGAGACTACAATACCCTTTGTTGGTGAAGTCAATAGGTGTGGGTCCCTCTCAAGAGACAACATATCATGATTTAGTTAGCTTCTAACCCCCATCATCATTAATCCTTGCCCTCTTAGCATTAGAAGGTTCGATTGTTTCTGCAGTAACCTGCAGTTTTAACCGGTCGACCAATTCCTCTAGAGTTTGAACTGGTCGACCTTTTTCAAGGACAATAGCTCTCGAGACCTTTGTTGTGCTTAACCGGTCATCTGGTTTATGGGGCGGTTGAACTGATCGACTAGTTCCACCTATTCTGTTTGGATTATTGATTTTGCCACAACATTAGCAATTGAATAAGATGTAGCCCTTTCAGTCATAATAATTAGGGAGCTATAAGCATGGAGAGCATCCCCTTCATTTTTTTTTTTTTTTTATCTTGAGCATGTCTACCACCAACACGGTTGGGACCTTAACCAATGCCATGCATAAGTGGCCAATGACTTACAAATTTCAAAAGCTATTGGTTTCCATTCATAATCAACCATAATTGTGATGAGCTCTATAGATAACCTACACCGAAGCTGAAAAACATGAATCATAGGTAGTGAAACATCCAATTCCACTCAAACTCTTGCATAATCAAATTGGGTGCCACTAAGACTGTTCATCACAAGCTAAAGGGGGAAAGGTAATCCCTCAAGGTGAACCTATATTGACACTTTCATGATTTTCTTCTTGTTAAGAACAAAGTGTGGGTGCCACAGTTGGAGAATAATAGATCCTCCCCTAAACATCCACGACCCCTTTTCCATAACTGAGTTAACATCATCCTCACTTTTAAAACCAAATATCAAGAAACCTTGTTGTGTCGTTATGACACTCTTAAGACCATAATTCTTCCATACTCAAAATGCAATAAAATTGGCTGCATGATAGGGCATCTTATAACCTGGAAAGAATCCCACCAAGCATTTATTCCGTATGGATGTACTCTCATCAATGACATTATTCGAAAAGTCCAAAATGGTACCTATCTCTTGGCATGGAAAAAGGGCTATCTTGACACGGGTTATAGTGTTTGAGACCTTTACTTTATTCGCCCATGAAGTAGTACTTTGGGCTAAGTTAAGGGTGGTTGTGTTTTTGTGGGCCGTGGTGGTATTTTGTGTAGGGATAGTTTGGTTTTTCTTTTTGTGGGGTTGTTTAAGGCTGGTCTTGGTGTTCTGATGTGGTTGGTGAGTGGTTTTTCTTGTGGTTACGGTGCTTGTGGTGTTTATGGAGGTGTTAAAGGGTTTTTGGTGGCTATGGCTGGGTTGACAGTAGGCTGTTTGATGAACCGGTTGATTGTTTTCTGGTGAGCCGGTCGATCTAGATGATTTGTATCCATGTCTGGGCAGTAACTTCTAAACAGCACCACATACAATAGAGATACAAGTAGCTAAAATCCAATGGTTTTAGCTCAAGATAAGCAGGTATAGAATAACATATCAAAGAACTAGAGTGATCCAACAGCTAGATTAAACGCAATCTACAAAGAGACGATATATCCGATTAGATCCGAAAATTGACTGGAGGTACTCTGAGGAGTAAAAAACTTTATAGGAATGTTGGAATCTGATCTCCACCTTTTAGACCTGAGAGGACCTCTGGGCGAACCTCTGTGTGAAAAATAGGTGAAAAATAGATCTGATCCAACAATGAGAGTAGGCGAACCAAGCCGGTGAATATGGCTGCTCGGAATCAAGTTTCCCAAAAATACTTGCAACGACTATAACTCTCAAGTGACACCAAATAAACCAAATCCGTTCAGTGAGCTTACAAAGTAGGGTATGGAGCACAACATATCTGAATTTGAGCAAGATCTAATGGTGGCTGAAGTACTAATATCTTTGTCAGCCCATTCTCTCTCTTATCTCTCTTTCAGGCCTTCTCTCTCTTCTGCCCTTGTTTTTTCGTACTTGAGGTAAAAATCAAGAGTGGTCCCTTTAGTCGGGCTTTTGGTCAAATCTCCCCCTCTACCATGAAACTAGGATGAAACTTTTATTAATTGGTCATGCGTGGTACCTCTAACTTGATTTATAAGTTAAGTAAAATGGATGGTGTGTATTCGCTACATGTGGGTGGTGGTGATTACTAGAGACTTGTTAAAAAATAGAAATAAATGCACTGAATTACCAATTCAAAGTATTTTAAATATTTTAATATGAATTATTATATTAATATATACTGTTGAAAAACAAATATTGTTTCTTCCCAAACCCTCAAAAAAATGTTTCCCCCAAATTACTTATATTATTTTTATAATTTTTTTTTTTGATATTCCTACTGAAATTTGTCCTTCCCACATGGCCACTCCTTCGCCCCAGTGATATTTTTTGCACTATTTTTGTTATTTGTCTGCCTCCTTATGCTTGCTAGCTAAGATACTATCCGGTATCAGAATGGTTTCATTATTAGTTTAGTGATATGCAGACTCATTTTGTGCTTCTGTAAATTGGCTATCTGTATGAATGAATCTGTAAGGTAAGGTAGTGTTTGGCTGTGCGTTTCAACCTGCGTTTCGCCAAATTTTGAAATTTTTTTTTGTTGCTAAAATTGAGTGCGGTTTGTATTTTTTGGATCGTTTTGATGTGCTGATGTTAAAAATGATTTTTAAAAAATAAAAAAAATCATTAGCATGTATTTCGGCACGAAAAGCTATTTGAAAAGCAACCGCTACCACACTACCAAACGAAATATATTTCTTTACTCTGCAGGCTGAAAGTGCAATAGCTGCTCTCAACTGTAGTGGTGCGGTTATAGGTTCATTGCCAATAAGGTCAGATAGCAAGCTCTTCCTCCTCCCTCGAGAATTCTGAATCTCTATGACAGAAAACTGATAAATGCTTTGGTTGACCTCTGGTGTTTCTTTTTTCAGGGTGAGCCCATCAAAAACACCTGTGCGGCCCCGTGGTCCTCGTGTTTCTGTGCTTTGAAGTGCTTGGTGCTCCAGTCGACTTTAAAGCCAGCTTTTTTATATTTAGAAACGTACACCTGACCAATGTAAAGATGAACCCTTGTTTATATACCTTCATGGCTCCATCCTTGCCTCCTTTGCCCGCAAACGTTATTATCATATGAGTTATCTTTTGGTTATTCTAGCAATATATAGAGTTGGATGGAACTTCAAGGCTCTAGGAAGATTTAATGTATTATTCCTCTCAAATGTGGATTGGACTCGCCTTGAAGGTTGAACTTCGTCGGGCTGTTTCTGAAACCTTAAAAGACTTGTTATTATGAAAAATCGAATGGTTCCTGTAAAAGGTTGGGATGTTAACTCAGTTCCAACTTCACCTTGTTGATCTTTGAAATGACTTTTCAGTTGTTTGGGCTTATGTGGTATTTGTGCTTGAATGTTTTCGTTCTTTTTTTCAAATTAATCCTCCGCCTTGAGTTCTCTATAGCAGTCGATGGAACCTCAGGATACTGGCTGTATTTGTTCATATCGAACCTCGATTTCTCTAGACATTGCCATGTCAATCCAATAGTCATTGTAGAGGGTGGCAAGACCTGATGATTATGGAAATTGTAGTTTTGCTGCCCTAACATAGAATCACAACGCAAACGGTAATATTATTGTCCGAAACTACTAAATGAATTACAATTTAGTTCTGTCTGAGCAGAAGAAATCAGCAAGAACTTCAACTTGCTCCCAAGTGCTTCCTTGTGAGACCTCAAACGTGCAGAAGACATCTCAATGCCTTCCCATCACTGAGCAGCTTGAATGCTTCGTTTATCTTCTCGAACAGAAGTTCATGCGTGATGAACCCATCTAGATTCACAAGCTGGAAGCAAATTCAAGAATGAAATTCCATGATTTTGGTATCTTCTACGTACAAACTACTTGCTTGCTAATGAACATAAAATATGATGTATTGAACTGACCCCATTCATGCAGGCATTGGCAAACTCAGGCAGTTGGCTCTTCCCCTTGAAGTCGCCAAAGATTGTACCGATGATGCTCCGACCATCAAACAACTCCATTGGATGGAGAGGCAACATTTCCGGGGTTGGATAAATTCCTACCATCACTGTCTTTCCCCAGCCCTGCCATTGCAAAATCATACATGTCAGCATTATTGCCTCCTAATTCTGCTTTCCATTTTCGGGTTGAAATCTGTCTTTTTTCCCTATACAAGGACTTGAATCTGAAACCTCTCGATAAAGCGTTAAGATGCATCACCAGAGACAAGCATGGTGGTCGGGTGATGCGCGCAAATTGATTCGAGAATACATTTGGTTTTAACAGTAGCACACAGACACCCCCACACACAAAAAAGAAGAAGAAAAGAATCGAAAATAATGCAATGAAATGCCATTTAGGACTTACATCATGAGTGGACAAGAAGGCCTCTCGGAGAACCTTACGATCCCCTACACACTCAATGCTGTAATCTACACCCCCACCAGTCATTTCCCTGATTCTCTGGAACCATTTGCTAGAATGGTTAGTTCTTAAAATCACAAAATCAGCAATCAAACTTGGAGAAAATTCCATGCATATTAGTTGCTAACCTGGTGCACTGGCTTGGAACCGTCTTTTGGGTTTACGAAGCCAGTGATTCCCATTGCTTTGGCTGCCACCAGAACAAAAGAGATTGCCATAAACTAGGCTTGTTAGCTTTTCCCCAGCACATTCTCCTTTGAGAAGCATTTTTTTTCTTGTTGGAATTATTGGAGAAGAGCCTAAAAAATAGAGGAAAGGATACCTTTATTGAACTTTTCTGGGTTGGTATCAACACCTATTATTTTAGATGCTCCTCTGGCTCGTGCTCCTTCTGAAGCCTGTGAGAATTGAATGAAAACATGTTTTAAGTTTCGTTACTTAATAAAAAGAACTAACGAGAGTAGTTATTAAACTCAACCCGAATCCTATATCGGTTTAGATTCTATTAAAAATAAAAAAAGAATAGATTCAATATAACATGGTAAAAAACTCAAATAAAAACAAGTATAGTTTGGTCGAAATCCATTTTCTGTTTTCTTTTGATTATTTTTTTAAAAATTAAATTAACTCGGATTAATTAACTTGATCCATGACCATTTTTTCCTGAATAAGGTTTAATAATAAATATAACTCTTTGAAAGTAAATTTAATTCTCAAAGAAATTAAAAAGGCGAATTATTTTGAAATGACACCAGCATCTGAAGTAAACATGGCCAAAAATTTGCCAGACTTGCATGTCCCAGCAATATTTCATGTGGGGCTAAAATAGAAAAAGAAGAAGATGAAAGTAAATGAACTTACAGCAAGTCCCACCGTCCCCAAACCGAAAATTGCTACACTTGATCCAGGTTGTACATTGGCAGTGTTCCATGCAGCTCCCATTCCTGATCAGGTTCACCATCATTTTCAGATGTCCAAGATCCGAAAATACACATCCAAAGTGAGCCCCAAGAATTTTGATGTCTTACAAAAAAGAAAAATGAAAACTAAAATGCAAATGAATGCTACTTAGGTTGCATTCAAAGAGTAGATGAGACTGGACAAGATTGGACGGGGCTGAACGGAAATGGAGGGAGGTAGGGGGGGGGGGGTGGTAATTTGGCTATAAGATTAATAATCTTGGTATCTTACCAGTAGAGATGCCACAGCTTAACAAGGCCATCTTCTTGAGGGGAGCATTAGGATCAATCTTGACAACACAGGCAGAATCAAGCACAGTATACTCAGTGAAAGTTGATGTGTTGAGAAAATGGAAAATGGGTTCTCCATCCTTGGTTGAGAACCTGCACTTTCCATCATGTTCCATCACACTCTTGAATGGGTTCACACGATAAGTTTGGCAGAGATTACTAGTCTTAGTTTTGCAGTAGGAACAATGGCCACATTCTCCATTGAAGATTGGAATCACATGGTCACCTGCTTTCACGTCTGTGACACCTTCACCTACACTCTCAACCAGGCTGCAAGATTTATCCACATCCCGTTAAAATGGATATCAAATATAGAAAACACAACATTTAATGATCAAACAACACTAGGAACATGTCTTACCCAACAGCTTCATGTCCTAGAATTCGCGGAAACGCTTGCTGAGCTTCATTCTTTAGAAATTTTGTTGTGATTAGTTCTACAGGAAAATAAATTCAACCAAAGTGGATTAAGATTAAGGTTGTTTAGTGTCATGTTACCTCGCCTTTCCAAGCGCTTAGATCGGTTTGACAGATTGAAGTGTAGATGATCTTGATTCTGACCTCCATCTTCTTCGGGGGATCGACTCGAATCGTTTCCATAAGAAAAGGTTGTTTCGGGCCACGGATAATGGCAGCTTGATCACCATAACAACCGATGACAAAAATGAATCAATGAAGCAAATTCGAATCATGAGATCACACACAAGGTTGCAATACTTACCATTGCAAGTGATGACCTTTCCTGACGTCTCATTTGGATTGAACAACTTACTTTTCGTCACATTATCGTGCAAGCCATGCGTCGATCCTAGCAACTTAACAAAGGTTTGAGGTGATTTTGAGTTATATCTAGGCAGAGTTTGTGTCAATACTCTTCTTGCTTGCAGTAGCATTGCCATGTTTTGATGAATCTTGAAATGTTCGAAACTATCTATAACATGGATGTGTTTACGTGCATATATAATTATAATTTTACTGTTTTTTGCATAATCAAGATTAATACAGTCAAAAGTCCTTTCCATGGACGGGGACAAGAGTTCAACTTGCATAATACAGGAAAGTATATTTATTTTGAGAATGACAGAATACTAGCATTTATGTTGACTATTTAATATCTGACTTTTATTTATATAGTATCTCTTCACAAAAGAAGATAGAAGAGACACCTTGGATAAGGAAAACTATCCAATATAGCTTCTAAATAGTAGTTCAAGTTAATTTATAATATAAGAAAAAATAATACTTTTATGTTATGGATGTATTTTCTATTATAATAATTTTTTTAATTAAAGAACGGAAAGATACATTTTGCTTAATAAAATAAATCGAAAAACATTTTAACTACTAAATCAAAAAAAAGTTTTTAATGCTAATTAAAGACCGAAGTGGAAAGCTAATCTTCCTTATAAAAAGTAATTAATGATAAATATGAATGTAATTATTTTATCTCGGTTAATATTTTTATTTTATACTTTTATTTTATTTAACTTTGAGGTTAACACACCATGCATCATATCTATCTAAAATTTAAAAGGAAAGTAATTTAAGGATAAGTTACAAAAATCGGAATTCTAATTGCTGAATGTGATTGATCAAATACCTTTTTTTCTCCTTGCCCTGTCCTGGCAACTCTCTCTCCTCTCTCAGTATACAAGGACTGAAACATGATAAGAATAGAGTTTTAGATCAAAACAAAAAAAAACTTAGACAATAAGGACCTAATATGCATAATTCTAAACTATAGGGATTGACACTATACCATAAAACAGTTTTACTGACGGATTCATTCCGTCAATGTGAGGCACGCAAATCATTGGTAACATTTTTATCGACGAAATCCATCCGTCGGAATATTGATCGTCGGTAATTTTCCATTCCGTTGCTAATTCTGTCAGGAATTAAAAAAAAACACCAACGGTATTACCGACAAAATAATTCCATTTGTATTTTCAATGGTAATCACCGACGAAATATCCATCAGTGATTGTGGCATGGGCTGTAAATATTTTAGAACTCTTTGTCAAATACTGACAGATATATTCTGTCGGTAATAGTAATGGTAAACATTGACAAAATATATCCGTTGGTAATTGTGGCATAGGTGGTAATTTTTTTGCAACTCTCGGTAAAATACCAACAGCCGGTTTCCATCTAGAAAGCCTTCGATATTTATTTAAAATATTTTTTAAAAAATTATTTATTAATAGTAAAAAGACTTAATAGCCAAATAAAATTGTATTAAAATTAAAAATATAAAAATAAGGTTTAATGATATTCATCCAAATACTCATTACAAATTTAATGTGTTTAAAAAACAAAATTAAACTATAATAGCGGCGGAGCTGGAGGAGGAGGAGGCTGGTTTTTCTCGGGACCGTACGGCTAAAAAGGGGTTGCACATGTATCATCACCCATCCTTAATCTAATCTCCATGACCATTTAAAGGGGCTGATCATAATCCGTCGAGAGTCGTTCATATTGCTGTTTTAAGGCCATGAACTCCTCAGACTGGGTGTTCGATACTGATGGAAAGCTCCCAATGCTTGAGACTTACGGGCTGACCGCAAGTTTTTGGCTGTAGTGTTGAAGAGCCCGTAGACCCGATTTTTATCGTGTCCACCAGACGATTCTACCTCCATCCATAAATCTGGATCGAAATTCGGATGGGTCGAAGAATCGTCCCTATATCTCTCCCTCAATTGGCTATTATAGGTCTCATGAATTTTTTTAAAATCATCATATTCAATTCAAGAAAATAATAACTTATGAAATATAGTGATTGAACAAACATACCATGAAGTGCTGAGCACAGTTATCTACGAACTGCTGCACCTCCTTTTGGCGGTCTTGACTCCGCACGTGTATCTCTACGAACAGCTCCATTGGATTCGGCTCACATTCAAGAGATGTAGCCTGTAAGGAAAAAAAAGGTTGCAAGTTAAATATATTTACATGCAACAACAGATTAATTAATGATATATTTCATTTAAATTAATCTTACCATCTGCTTCGCATGTGCGTTGAACGAGATGGAGCTACTGGTGTGCGTGGTCACCGAACCATGAATTTACCGGTTCTGGTTGTCAGCGCCGGACTGTGAGCGCCGTAAGAATTGCTCAGAAGTCACGTGCTCAATATATGCCATGCATATATCTCCCGAGATGAATGGCGGTTTGAATTCCCGCCAAACCGCCACCTTATTCCATCCTTCAAGACCGTTATCCCTCGCATATCTTTTTGCTTTTTTTTTTTGGTGTTATACCAAAAATCACGCAACCTACTTCCATAGTAACAAATTAGAATTTAGAACATAAAATTATAAAACAAAAATAAATATTATTTTTGATGTTACCTAATTGCCGCGTGATTCTCCCATACCCTCACAACATTGTTGTCCGCGCTATCCCACTTAAATTTATTTTGTGTATATAAATAATTCATTTAAAATAAAAATAGTACAATATATAAAATTATAAAAATAATTTATTAAAAATAAGTTGGAAATGAAAAGTTAACACCTACCTGAAATCGCCGAAACCATGCATCGATATTAGGTCTCCACTCAAGATGTTTGGAAACCTGACTCCATTAAAATAATGGAATCTCCATCGACGATTTAAACTCCGATGTTATTGTCCTGACAGCCTCAATGTTTGTGAACCTGAAATTAAATAAAATTAATAAAATATTAATTAGTTGTTCATAAATTATGTTATAAGTATATATAAAAAATAAAACCTAAACAAACTTACATTGAGAGGTCATCCTTCTATTGTGCTTGGTACTTGCGGGTGAATTGACCGCGTTGTGAAGACACACTGCCTCTGCATTGTGAAACTACGCTAGAAGAGGTAGCATCACAAGTTGGTGCAGATGCCTTGCCGTGATCAGCACCTAAGGATATATCCTCCTCAATGCTAGAAGAACTAGCTGTAACTGTCTGCTGACGACGTGCTGTAGATTTCATTCTACGCATCTACACAAATTTATATGAATAATTACATAATTAACTTTGATTATTCAAAAACAATGTGCTCAACAGTCCTTGGTGATATAAATAACCTCTACAGTCTAGGTGTGATTGAGAAGTATCTAAGTTTTTTATATGCCACGAGAGTCTTCCCTTTACTAGTTCTGGGTTTGTAACGCGAATGCCCACATGTCATGCACTCGGTTAGCTCAATATTTTCAAGGTAGTATAACATGCATAACTTAGGGCACATGTTAATTTTTTGGTATTCTAAACCAAGGGGTTTTATCATGGACTTGGTAGCATAGAAGTTCTTTTTCAGCCTGTTCCCTTCAGGTAAAATGCTTCTCGCTCATTTAATAATCTTGTCATAACCGGCCTCACTCAACCCGGGATCTAACTTGATGGTGAACACCTATACTACAACTGATAATTTACTATGATTCGTGCAGCCATCTCATAATGGTTCGTCAGAATCTTTCAACAGATCAAAAAACCTTGCTGCATCTGCATTAGGTTCTTCTTTTACGATTGGACATTCACTGACATTACCTTCACTCATTCTCATTGCATCCATAAGCATGTTCCTGTAAGGATTACTGTTGTCATTTCCAACTTCATGCATGTTGCTAGCACTAGAAGATGACCTAACCACCTTTTCTACCATGCTCTCATTAGGAACAAATAGTTCCCCGTGTGCATACCAACACAGGTAATCCTTCATGAACCTTTTGGTTAGAAGATGTATCGTTACAACATCTTGATGAAAAAACTTTTTATTTTTACACTTCCTGCATGGACATCTAATACCGCCATTATTAAAATTCCTCGGGATAGATGTTGCAAAATTAATAAAACCCTGAACCTCGTTACAACAATCCATCCTCCACATTCCTTGGGGTGAGTCTCGATACATCCATAAACGATCATCCATGGCTTTTATCGAACCTCTATAAAATTATGATTACAACATGTATTAATTAACCATGTTACATAAATAAACATAACAAAAATATTGGTTTGCTCCGACATTATCCAACAAACTAAAAAAACACTTATGTTAAATATTCATTATTAATTATCAACTATCAACGTCCATACAAATTTATACATATATAAATTTACGGAAATCACAACTTGGCAATAAAATTAATAAAAATTAAAACAGACCCGTTAAACAAGCTATTATTTATTTCATCACAATACATCTAATTTGGTGTAATTCAAACAAAGTTTCAACAATTTACAAACAAATATAATTTGACAAAATCTAAAACAAACTATAACAACTACAAAATTATAAATTCATATTACAACTTACAAGTTTCTTTGACAAATAACAATCAAACAAGTATATTTGTTAACAAAAAACTATACTAAAAAAATAATAAAATTCACATTTAAATGTTAAAACTAAAAAGAATAGATTTACTTACAAAAAATGATAAAATCCACAAGAACGAATGTTATAACCACGTACAAAAGTATAAAAAACCTCAGTGCTTGTGCTGAGAAGAGGGGGAGAGTTGGGATGAGTGGTTAGCTGCAGTTTGGGAGTAGAGAGGTGGGATGAGGAAGAACGAGAAATAGAGTGTTGACAAAGTGGGTATATATTGACTTTTACCAATGGAATCACCGACGGATACGTTTCGTCGATATACCAGTTAGTGGTGACTGTGCCACGTCACTTTATGGAGATCCCAGTTTGAACTCCTCAGTCATTCCGTCGGTAAAATCATCTGAAAAAAATCTATGTCATCACACCGTTGCAATTTTCTAAAAATACTATATAATCCATTGGTGATATGGTCGGCATATACTGACAGACTTAATCCGTCGGTATATACTGACCATATTACCAATGAATATTTTCTGTTGGTATATACCGACAAAATTAGAGATGAAATTATTTTCTTGGGTAAAAATTACCGAAGAAAATATTGCATCGATAATTTCATTGGTTTTCGTCGATTTTCTGGTAGTGTAAATTGAAGTTTTTCATACATGTTAACAATTAAATTGAAAAACATTTATGTTAATTTTGGTCCTTGTTTTTTTAATTTTTTTTAACCATAAACTAAAATTATATTTTATAAAATAAATCTTTAATTTAACTTTAGAATATTCCATATATGACATATTGGATAAATGACATAAATCAATCTTTAGTTCAAGGCCCATTAGACTTTTCCTTGATAATAAAAATTTAAACTTGTAAATTTTTTATATAAAGGAACATGAAAAAGGGCTGGCTTTGGAACTGTGTGACAGGAGGAAGTTTTTGATTTTCATTGTTGAGTCTAAATAATTTATAATGTGTTTGTTTTTGTATTTAAAAAATATTTTTAAATATTTTTAAAATTAATTTTTTAATGATTTTGAATTATTTTAATAAGTTTATATTAAAAATAATTTTTTTAAAATAAAAAATATTTTTTTAATATATTTTTAAATAAAATTACTACTACAATCTTAAATATCTAAGCTGTCCCTCCGATTTTCAGCCTCATAAATTTCTTTTTTTTTTGGTAAGCCAGCCTCATAAATTTCACCGACTCAGTGTCAGCAAAGTTCTTGAATGTTCATGGTCCACCAATAATGGAGATGGGACAGCAAGAAATTAATGGCTGAGGTCTGCATTTATGAAGAGGGATAACTAAACTGGAAATTGTTTAGTGGACACGAGAGCTTTCATCACCAATATTTCTTTTTTTTGAATCCTGTACGTAAGAACATATTTACTTGTACTGGTATATTGTCTTTTTATTAATAAAAAAAAATCAGAAAATGCTCGTGAAGTTAATATTTTATTAGTTATTTTTTATATTTATTTTGAAAAAAATTATAAATATAACTAATATAATACTATAACTAATATTACTCAATACTATAAAATTACTGGAAAAATCCAGGGGATGCTGGATCAGAAATCCAAAATTTACAGACCAACTGATCTGGTACCATGACAGCAATAATATGAATCCAAAAATAAAATAAAATTATATCATTATTTTTTTAAAACTTACTAATTTCAGTCTTATAAATTATAAAACTATTAAAAACTTATATAATTATTAATGTCAGAAATTATAAGATTAATTGAGATACGCACAAAATAATCCGAACATCATATTAATAAAATAAATAAATAAATAATGTCATTATATTGTTAATCTTTGAATTATTGTGGGGCGATTGGCAATAAACAATAAAAAAGGAACTATTTTATAAATTTATATTTTGATGTTTAAACCTTATAAAAAAGAACTGTTTTATAAATTTATAATATAGGCAAGAAGACAACTTTATTTATTACCTAAAAAAACTTATCCAATTGTTTCACGTGAGAGGTGTCAGGAGGTTCATTATAGTATGAATTTCATATTTACAAAAAAAAAAAAATCTTGTGATTACCATATCCACCTTGAGGATAATGTTGAGAAAATATTCATTCAGGTCTTGTGATTCATTAAATCTTATCTTCTTCCTCGAATGCTTCGTCCAATATTTATATTTTGATTTTTAAAAAGCTATATCAATATCGATTCTATAAAAAAAATTAATAATTTTAAAAATAATACATTAACAAGTAAACATGTTGAAAAAATATTTAAATTTTGAATTATTTAAGACGATGCTGAAAATAACATAAATATATTAAGAAAAGATTTTTCTAGGTTTTCGTTATTTTTTATTTTTTTCTTGAAAATATTTTAAAGATAAAATTCGTCTGTGATCATCTCCTGACCCATTTTAGATGGGATTGAAAACGTCAAAGTCTTGATAGATATTACAAAATTAGAGGATTAATGCTTTTAGATTGTATCTATATAAAGATTCATACTTTTTTTGAAAAAAAAAAATCGATAAAAAGATTAATCATGCAAATAATATTGTGATTAAAAATAGGGTTTGACTTGATTGTTAAGGGGTATGCTTCCTTCTTAATTACTGACATTGAAACCTTAAGTTAGACTATATAATAAATAAAATCCTCACAAATCTTAAAGTTCAGACTGACTAGACCCCTGAAAAAATAAAAAACTTTATTTTAATGTATAAAAAATAATCAAGGATAACTTTAACAGTGAAAATAAAAATAAAACTTCATTAGTTTAAATGTATAAAAAACAATCAAGGATAACTTTAACACTGAAAATAATAATAATAATAATAATAATTACCATAGTTTTCATGCACTAGAAAGATGTGGGTATTAAGGCTTTGTTTGTTTGGTATTGCTGTGTGACCCTTTTTTTTTTTTAAACTAATTTTTTTAGTTATTATTTTAATAATTTAGACAGTTTTGACATGCTCATACCAAAAATAATATGTTTTTCAACCTGAATATCTGGCCATGAC
Source organism: Populus tomentosa (assembly GCA_018804465.1). NCBI lineage: Eukaryota > Viridiplantae > Streptophyta > Magnoliopsida > Malpighiales > Salicaceae > Populus > Populus tomentosa. The sequence continues at coordinate 43,444,012 of CM031969.1, read as the reverse complement.
ACTTCCTTTTCTCCGCCGCTTCAAAGTTTGAATTTTAACTTGCCAGCTCTCATGTGTTAGCATATACTTAGCTATCTTACCTAGAAGGATTAGATATTTTTATTTTCTAAGAAAAATTATGTATACAATTTTTTTTTATATATATTTATATAATTTTAAAAATTTAAGTTTTAATTTTTTTTAAGAAAATGATAATAAAAATAGAGATAAAAATTAAATTGATCGAATAAAATAAAAGAGAAAAAAATCATGTAAGACTCTACATATTAGAAATATTATTTGATATTTTTTTATTTTCAAAAATAAATTGCATTCATACAAAATATAAATAAATTATAGCTAAATCATAAAAATTCTTCAAATTTAAATGCATAACTAAAAAAATAATCATCATTTAAAAAAGACTCTCCAAACAAAATAAAATAGAGAAGGAGTACTAATTTAAATATCAATTTAAAAAAAATTAGAAAAAAAAGAATATTAATTTTAAAAAATTAGAAAACAAATCTAGAAATAAATGAAGCAAAGGCCTTGCTGTTGGGCCAGGTAAGCTAGGCTAGTTTGCCTGACCCATTTTGTCTAGACTTGTGTGATTGGACCTTAATTGTTTTTTATTTGCAATTGGGTCAAACATGTCGCCTACCCCAAATTGTTTTCACTTAAAAATCCATTTTCAACCTTTTTTGACCAAAAATACCTAGAAAAAAACTATAGGAATCACATTAAATCTATTTATGGCTTAAAAAAACTCATAAAACCATCATAAAATTCAAAATCAACTTGAGCTTAAATATGTTTTTTCACGAATTTTAAAGGTAAAAAACACCTAATATGAGCTTCTCTTATCAAATAAAACTATTTGACACAAATATCATCTATTTTGGTGGCTTAAATTGGTGTCAATAATACTTTTATCTCTCTAACATCGGAATTCAACAACCCCTTTCTTTACTCTCTTAACCAGGGACTAAAAAAATATTAATTTTTGTACCAAAATTAAATTGGAAAAATACCGAGATACTGAAATGGTATAATTTGTGTGATTTTTAAAGTTTAAAGACCAAAATACATGTTTTGTGAAACTAATGGCATGCCACTTTGGCCCCCATCTTTTGATCCTATTTTTTTATATATAAAAATTCAAAATCAATTGGTTTTTAATTAGAGCTAAATTGCTAAAAAAAATATTTGTGGATTAAATTTAAAAAAATAAAAAAATTTGCACAGCCCATCCATAATAATACGTGAGAGGATGAACAATGAAGTCTTGCATAGTTGAAAAACTCCCGCTTTTTAGAGTTATACTTCTTTTTTTTTTTTTTTACTTAATGATATAAGAAGAACGTATGTTCATCTCAAAATGTATGAGTTCAAGTTTTTTAGTGTTTTTTTTTATATATATATATATATATATATTAAAGTATGTTTTAGGTTAGGATAACAATTGTTTTTCAAAATAATTTTTACTTGAAAATGCATTTAAATAATATATATTTTTTATTTTTTAAAATTTATTTTTAATATCAACATACCAAAATAATCTAAAATCATAAATAAATTAATTTAAAACAAAAAAATTTAATAATTTTCAAAAGTATTTTTTAAACACAAAAACAAAAGCCCTACTGAACATCCAATTATCTATATAATATGTCAGTGTTTTAAAACAATGTTTTTTCTTTCAAATTATAATTCCAACTACAATTAGACCGCATAGATAAACGGATCCTCAACTTTTTAAATTTAGCATAATGCTATAGAAATCTCTCTCACACAATTAAGCTTAACATGCATGGATCAAATGAAAAACCAACAAATTCATTGGAGTTTTTATGCGAGTTCGTCAACAACAAATCTCAGGAAGCCGTAAAATCATTTCCTCTATAAAGTATTATATGCTCATAATCTTTACAATCATTTTACTGATTTCTTTTTCATTTTAAAAAATACATTCTCAAAATTAAAGAGATGAAATTGAAAATAACAAAAATACTCTCTCCCCAACGCTTATTAGCTTTAATAGCGTAGGCAAAACATGAATTGTCAACTCGCTAGTGATTACCACTTCTCCCTTTTGTACAATTTCCTAACCTCCTATTGCTAGTGTTTTCTAAATCTTTTCTCTTTTTCTCACACATATAAAAATATTTTTTCTAAATAAAAAAACACACAAAATCCTTTCACATTCACACACACATATAAAATGAAGAATATATTTGTTTTTGTATTTCAAAAATATTTTCTAAACCAAAAAACAAACGTTCCTTTAACCATAGCTTGGATTGCAAGCTTGCTGACAAAATTCTCCCCCCTTTTTGTATTATACACATTTCATATAACGATTTTCTTTAGCCCAATACTTCCATTACGCTACTAGTTTCCAGTTTTTCTATCCAAATTAACACCCTTTCATAACAGAAAGTAACATGCCCACTTACAAATCCTTAACAAATGAACAACCTTTTCATCTACAAAACGTTTGACGTAACAACATTTCACATCTCCCCTTAAAACTTCTCGCTCTCTTCCCCATCACACAAAGTTTTATCTCTGTGCTCTCCATTACACCACCTCTTTGAACAACAATGGGCAATTGCTTTGCTTTGCACCAACTCACCAAGAGAAAGTCTTGCTCTCAATCAACCACAACCAGGCATGAAGATGTCTTAAGGGTCATGAAGACTAGTGGAGAGATTTTGGATTATACGAGGTCTTTATTCATCAAGGGCTATGGAAATAACGATCATCATTTTTTTCCCATATGGAACCTGGCCGGGCCTTTTAGAGTTGCTGGCGATCATTCTCCTACCATGGATAACACAAGTGGTTCAAAGAGAGTTAAAATGATTCTAACAAAGCAACAGCTTCAAGAATTGCTGTCCAAGAAGAAGATAGCAGCAGAAGAGATGTGCTTCTTGGGCATGCAAAGTGTTGCTCTGTGTGGAGTCAACTCTTCATCAAGGTGGCAGCCAGGGCTTGAAACCATCCTTGAAGAAAGTGAGTAGTGTTTTGTTGAGTGGAGGAAATTAATAAAAGAAATTGATTCCTGTTTAAAGGTATGGTGGGAAAGAATGGAAAGTGAAGTCAATTTTCTTTTCAGCTGAAGAAAATGATGGGAATTAAACTGAATTTCAAACAAAATTAATTAGTCAAGAGAGACACAAAGTTGAACAAGTTGACATTATATTTCCTTGTTCGTATCACATTAGTAAGATAGAACTGTAGATTATTAGTTGCTTGACATGGAAATATGTGACTGATTTCCCAGCTCAAAAGGTGATTATGTGTGATAAACCCTACAATACTATTTTTTTTTGGTTGGTACTTCGATATTCAAAATATTTTTCAAAAAAATTATTATTTTTGTTTTAAAATAACTTTGTTTTTAGATTATTTTAATATATTAATATCAAAAATAAAATTTAAAAAATAATAATAAAATGTTATTTCAATAGTTTTTTAGAACTTTAAAAATATAACTTAACTACCGCAACAATACTAACCAAACTCTTTTTCTACCTCAATCACAGGCCAGAGGGACTTCTTTGTCTTGAATTGAAAGAGAGGGCCAGCAGGAGTGAACCTTCTCTGTCCAAAAAGTTGAAAGATTTTCAGTATCTTTTATGCTTCAATCACGTCCTAGTTAGTGCTGTACAGTCTCTATCAATTCGTTGAAGTTAAAACCATCTGTGTGAATGGTCTTCCTGTACATTCTTAGATGGCATTCAAAATCAAACAAAAGAAGAAGAAATAAAATGAGAGGTTTCAAATGATTTCTTGTGTAATTTAAAAAGGAAAAGCTACTAAATTATGATTAAAATAATGTAATAATTACGTTATTCTGAATTTAACTTCGTCAATCTTAAATAGAATATCCTTTTTTTTCCCCGGATTTTGTTGATGTGATTTAATAATTAAATTATTGTTATATGTTCTAAGGAGATCCATGATTTTATAACATATTTTGTGCCTAAAAATTATCCTTTATGTCTCAAGGATAATTTTAGATTTCATGAAAAATAGGGAAGAACACTTGTTAAGGATTATTAATTATGCCTCATAAACTCAAATTATGTATTAAATATATTGAAAGATGTATATTTAATGTTCTCTTATTTCGACTGACTCATGAATGAACAAACAATTATTGAAGTTGAAAATCCTAACCTTATGTTGAATGCTAATTTACCATATTAATCATTTAATAACAAGTGTTCCCGATACTACTTAGCTAAATCCCAGAAGAAAATATTTAAGAATTCTTCAATTACAAACTCGAGAATTTCTAAAATAATTAATGGAAGAGTGAAGCTCTTTCGAGTTTCGACTTTCCTGGATTTCAGTTGTGTTCCACTTATATGTCTTTGTTTCTTTTTTTTTTACCAGACAGTACTTATATTTTCCTTTAATTCGAATCTCTTTTTGGTCTTATGTGAATACACTAAATTCCACTAAATTGAACAGAAAATAGAATTTGAAGACACCATCCTAATGTCCTGGGGAAAGTGGCTGAAAGTGCTTTGCTCGCTATTCCAAAAGAGTGTGTGCATGCCTATATGTACAAAAAGAATTCCTTGTTTCCCTTGAAGATCACTGAACTGTCCCTTGAATCTGGCCTGGGATCGATGCATCCCCAGGCGATGATGGATGTCCCTTGTTGAAGGTGATGCATCCCTTCACTTTGGTGACGGAAATCTCTCTTATGGGACCACGTTTTGATAAAGAGAAAGTACAAAAGATGATTGTTCCCTTGGCTTTTCTCCATTGACCCTTTATGAATGTGGACTGAAATCTTTAATGCGATTACTATTATATCCCTCTGGGATCAAAAGGAAATTGTCACATTGCTAGTAATGTGAACATGGCATGCAATCCATCATACCAAAAACTTAATAAAAATCATTTCTTTCCGTGTATGAACGTTTGGTTGAACTGTAAATTACACGCCAATAAATTTCTAATAGTAATGCCGGTGATGGTGGTCACATTTTCTCCTTCTTTTTCAATCTGTTCTTTTTGTTTCTTTAGTGGGATTGACTGAGGAACTCCCAAAGAATAATCCTACCGACGGTTGTCTTTCTCTTTGTCTTCACACTTTCCCTCCTTTAGGCTTCAATTCCCACCACAAAGCTAGAGCTATAAGAGAAGGGTCATGTTTTCTTTCAGCTATCTTTTCTTGTTCAAATAGAATAATTTTTTTTCCTTTTTTTTTTTCGTTAAACCATAGAAGTTTCATTTACCTTGAAACTAAATCCATTTGGAAAAGCTATTTGTTCTTCTTCTTGTTTTTTTAGCATGGGAAATTGTATTTTTGGAGGCCTAGGAGTGGCAGAAGGAGTGATTAAGGTGATAACATCTAATGGTGGAATCTTAGAGTTTACCACACCAATAACAACAGGATCCATCACCAACGAGTTTCCAGGCCACGCTATTTTTCCAAGCCATGATCTTTTTTGGAGACCACTTTCTCTACAAGAAGAGCTTCATGGAGGTCAGTCTTACTATTTACTCCCACTCAACAACTCAAAAATTGGTGGCCAAATAGTGAGAGAAGGTCATGTTAGATCAAAAAGTATACCAGCTGCTGCTGCTACATCAAATATTGTTGCACCTTATAGGATGTCCTTAGACTATCAAGGCATGTTAAAGAGGTCATACACTGAAGTTTTCTCTAGGTACAGCAGCAGCAAAAATAATTACAACAAAAGTAATGATGGGTTTTGGAAAGTGAAGCTTGTGATTAGTCCAGAGCAGCTAGTAGAGATTTTGTCCCAAGAGGCTAGCACTGAAGAGTTAATTGAGAATGTGAGAGCTGTAGCCAAATGTGGAAATGGGTTCTCATCATCAGCATCTTCTGTTGACTTTTCAGATTCTTGGAGTCTCTCTAGCAGCAGGACTGCTACTTGTAAGAAAGATAGTTTAGTTGATATTTAGTGTGAATCATTACAGTGTGCTTGAAATCTCTCTCTTATGTTATAATTAAGTTTTTAGTCTCAGAAAATATTAGCATATTCTGTCATATATATATATATATATATATATATATATATATATATGTTGCCATTGTCCACTGATTATTATTACAGTGTAGATTCTCAAGAAAAATATTAAACAAGTCTTTGCCAAACATGATTACTCACATATGAAAAATCGGATGTTAGAATTGAGAATAGATTTTTGTCAACTCATACTTGGATCGGCAGTCACGGGCCCACAACTGGAAGGAGAAAAGAGAATTCAGTGCGCAATCAGACTCGGAAAAGATGCTAATGTTGATATACTGGCAGTTTGGTTGAATATTGTAGAATCAAGCAACCAGAAATCTTACTGAAAGTATGTGATTTGAAAAGAGAAGTGGGATTCTGGGGTCTAGTGGGCTGAATATGAGCTTCCAAGTCAGATCTCTTGGGCTCTTGCGGATGCTGGTGGTGCCCATAAATGGCTGAACCACTTTGTTTGCAGGAGTTTGGAACTACCAGACCAGGGAGTCAGGGGACAATGGCAATTTCTTGGGGTCTTGGAACAGCCTAAAATAGAATTCTTTTTATTTAGGATTTATAGTAACTACAAATATAATTAGAAAAAACTAAAAGGCATAGATAGTTTCTACATGAATCTACAATGCTTTTTTCCCTCTTTATTTTTAATTTTATTTAATCATCAAACTTTTTTCTTTCTCCTCAATTGATTTTTTTTTTGGTCAAATTGATATCCAATTGCTTATAATTTACTAAGAAAGAACCAAATTGAAAGATGAAGGATAAAAAGAGAAAAAAAGAAGAGAAAAATGGGTGGCTATTTCATAGGTGGTGCAAAATGTTTATTTTGATATTTATACTTTTCAAATGATAAATTTTTGATCCTTTAAAGTTTCAAAAATTCAATTTTAATTTAAAATTTTATTTTTTTTATATATCACTTCTTGGTTTGATAGATGAGAGAGAGACAATTGTCTAATTTCAGTGATAGAAAAAAAAATTATTGGTTGACATAGATTTCAGCTACGAAAAAAAATCAATCTTGTTATTAATGAATTCTATTTAATGAGATAGGTTTTACTAGAATATCTTCTGGCATTCCCATCACTTGAAAGGGTATATTTGAGCTTGAAAATTGTTTTGGATTTGAATTACCAATGGACTCTATAATCTAATTTGCAGGTTCAACAAGTTATACCTTAAAATCTGAATTGATTCAATAAGTTACTATTTTTATTTATTTTTTTAAAAAATTATATCATTTTAAAATTTATATTTAAACTTAGATAATATTTTTTTAATCATTCAATTTATTTTTAAACTTGTATAATTTTCAAGACAAGTGTCAAACTATCTGATTTGAAACATAGACTGTGCAAGAAGACGGAACATAAGTTTTTAGAATTTACCTACCAGAGTTAAAAAAAAGTTCCCCATAATCTTGACAATTTTTTTTTTTTTGAGATGTTTGTTTTGTTTGGTGCGTCCCGTACCGTGAAGCAGGCCAGCTATTCAGGAATGGAACTATACCTGTGCCCATCAAGGATATGAATGGCGAGTGAAGTGATCAAGGATAGAGTGATTCTGCTTGCTGTCATATTTAGACCTACAAATGCAGACCCATCAAGAAAACATGAAACGAAGCCCTCTTTGAGGATGGATCTGGTTCTGAAAGCTAGAGCAGTGATATACGCTGAATCTTGCTAAAACTAGGCTTCCATCACGGGTTGAATCCGTGTGTTTGTGCTCCTTTTTCACAATGGGCCTAGAATTGTTAAACGTATACCAAACCACCTTTTGTTCTTCCTTTTTCTCTTTCTAGGACTCAAAACTGTGGGGGTAATGGATAAAAAATATTATCAAACCACCATCTCAGTCTAATAACTTAAATTATTATGTGAGTTTTTTAAATATAATTTATATTATTCTCTAATACATATTTTAAGTGAAAGCTATTTGAATTTGAAATATGCACAAACTTATATTATTTTATATTTAATTTTTATCAAATAAATATGAGATTGTGAGATTCGAACTCGTGACCGCTTGATTATCAAAATTCTGATATCATGTCATAGAGCCATCTCAACCCAATAACTTAACCTATTGAGTTGAGATGATTCTTTAACCATAACGATATTATTTATCGATTATTTTTGTCAAATTAACATTTAAGTTATTCTTAGGGCGTCTTGAATTCTTTCTTCTGATCTTAGTTTGGATATGAGATAAGTGTGACGAGGAGGATCTATTCATATTTATATTAATTTTTAAGGAAAAAACTAATAAGAACATTCAAGTAATTGGATTTACAGTTACAAGACTCGGTCTAATTTTTAACTTAAAAGATAAAAAAAATAAAATAATATGATTTTAATAAAAAGGAAACAATATTTCTTTCCCTTCACCCTGCTCAGATCAAACCTCATATTAATTCGCCGAGACTCGTAAACACTGCACCACAAACACCCAAATCTTGAAGGTAAATATCAAGCCGAGAAGGGACACCTTACAAGAAATATGGACTCCAAGTTCTTGTGTCTGATCAAATTCATGTTCCTAGTATATGTTCTAGATTTTGTAGGCGTTTATTTAACTCGATCGACTTCTGATCGATGAATATGAACAAAATCATTTGATCAAAATGACAAATTTGAGGATGGATTTTGTTATCAGTAGATGGTGATGTATGTGGTCATCATTTTCATAACTAAAAACAAAAACCTGCTGTATGTGCTTGTTTCTAGTCAACCATATACCAACAACCCTTTGATAATACTCAAAAAACCTCTGAATTTAACCATCAAAATCTAATTTCTTGTTTTGAATTGAAGGAACATCATGACAAAAACTTAAGAACATGTCCCGGGTCAAGCCAGATTAACCCTAGTTCAATGGTATCAATCACATTCAAATACGTTGTTACAGAGGTAAAGTGGAATTTTACAGCATGATTTGATATCATATTCCTATAAGAAGAGCAAAAGCAAATAAAAAATAAATAAATAAAATTAGCAATGACCAAACACAGACAGACACTTGCATCTTGGTAAAGGAAATATTACCTCTTTTTCAACGTCACTGCCCTGTCATGGGACCAACAAAATTATTTACTTGGAATCTTGTGGGTGCAATTAATTAACCAACATGTTTACTTCAATGTCAACAATTTTAGCTCAGCAATACTTCTCAGAAGTAAGTAGCTATGTAACCACTAGGCATGCAGCAGACCTACATAATAGATAACACTAGCATGAATTTCAGTGTATCAATTTATCTTAAGTTTCGAATCTAACATAAATAGAATAAAATTTATTATATGCGTATAAAAATCGTAGTATTTTCTGTTTAATATATGATTGGTTTATACACACACACTTTTTTTTAATATAAAAAAGTTATTATTTCAATTCATCAAAAACAAAAATATCCATGAAAGCCATGATCCAATTGAAAGAAAAGACAAACTCATGATGATTCAAAGACTATTACTCCATAAGCAACGGGATTATATATTTATATATATAGTTCACGAGCTTGGCTTTTTAAGCACTTTTTTTTTTTTTAATCAATCACAAGGCTATTGAAATTTCTGTGTCCCATAGGCAAAATTCATTGCTTCAAAAACCTTTCAATAGGAATGCCACCTGCAAAACGCACGTTCCACATTAAGAGAAATTTAATTAAACGTTATGCATGTGGCCACAATAATCAATTTCTTCCCCATCTCACTACACGGTACAAATTGATATTATTTCACAGATTCTCTTTAGAGGAATGAAAAGAAATCACAGGGGAGAAATTCGGTGAATATATGGCCGCTAGCTAGCTAGCTAGCACTCTATTAATTAATCCAATTATTCTTTTACGAAAAGACTTGGTAATCTTAATTTCTTATATATTTGGTGGTGAAAAGAGGAACCCAATGAAAGCTACTTCTCAAGAAAAGTACCCGTGAAATATGACAAAAGTTAATTTTTTTCAACCAAAAAGATCAATCATATTCGCCAATGGAGATGATTGCCTTAAAATAAGAAATCTAGCAGCTTCATGACATGGATTTTTGCTCACGAACAGGCATACACATTTATCTTGCTCTTCTAGATACGTATATCAGCAAGTTGAAATGGCATTGTCAGTCAGTAATCTTGAGGATATGATTTTCTTCATGAGAAATGTACACAAAATTAACAAGTTTAACATGTTCATATATATATATATATATATATATATATATATATATATATATATATATATCAAACCCTTCATTTGACATTTTAATAATTACGACATGGATGGCTTTAGTCCCAATGTGGTGTTTTTCTTTCAATAATTAAGAAAATTATGAGTCACCTCTCGCATAGTAAGGTGACAATTATTGTTTCTAGCTCTCAAAATGACAAGGTGCTCTTGTAGTCAAGCTACTTAATTCAAGATCGTGAATAAAGATTGGAAACATGGTTTTCAAATTTATTTATCTATTCTTCTGTGAAGCTCAAAAAATGTACCATGCATGTAGTCTTACTAGAAACAGAAAAACCCATGCATGTAGTCTTACTAGAAACAGAAAAAATACAACCAACATTTATTTAAACAATTAATGGTAGGTGGCGCATTGAAGATTTGAAACAACCCCAGCCACACAATTATCTATGAACTTAGAAATTCATTTTTTTGTTGATTTATCAGGATGGACCAGTAGAATTAGTTACCTACAAAATCCCCTAGTTATCTTAAATTTAAATTTATGTATTAAAGAGTTTATATAAAATTATTTTGATCTCTCAACTTAAATTCTTGAATTAAATTAATCATTTTATAATAAAATCAGGGTTTTGATGACTAAACGGTTATGAATTTTAATCACATCATCTTTATTTTTTAATTAAAATTTAAAATTATATAAAAATTTCAAGTCTAAAAAGTTTTACTTAAAATTATTTATCAAACAATAATATAAAATTAAGTATTATTAAAACTTTACCTTCCAATTTAAATTTTTGAATTTAAATATATTTTAACACTTCTATTAATTCTAATTTTTTTTTTCAAATGGTGTGATCATTTTTGTTTCGGAATGCATATTAGTTTTATATACATTAAATCAATAGATCTTTGATCAAGTGATAAGACAAATGAATCACAAGTTGACAAAGAGAGTTAATGTTCATAATAATATTAATAATATATAATATTAATAATACTAACCTATAGGCAATGCAATCATGTTCACAAAGAGAGTTAATGTTCATAATAATTAACTTATCCTTTAATATATAATCTCTTTTAAGATGTCTAACAAGTTCTCCACAACAAGTTGGGTTTTTTTTTTTAAATTTCTATGCAAAAAAATGAATATGCAAATGTTTACAATACTTTTTTTGACACCAAGAAAAATTATAATCACAAATCAAAAACCTATGCATATATTTAATTAATTTAATTAAATAAATAAAAATGATTTGTTATAATATATGCAAAAAAAAAATATTGACAATAATTAAAAACTAAATTAAGAAATTAAGAAATAGATGCATATCACGATATATGATCTCGTAACTTAAATAATGAACTTAGTTTTGTTTAATAAATTTATTTATTAGAATCAACTTTTTATTAAATCAAATAATAAAAAAAAAACACAAAAGAAAGTGGGTTGGATTAATCTACATTTTTTTTAATGCAAAAATAATAATAATTTAGGCATAGTTATGTATTTCCTAAGAGAAAAAAACTTATCATGAATTCAAAATCTAACACATGTTAACAACGTTTTTTTTTCTTATAATATTATTGAAAGGCAACAAATTGTATCAACTGAGTAAATCCGATTTAATCAGTTAAATCTACAACCTGAGTCACAATACCTAGATAAACATATAAAAAATAAATCAAAATAAATTATAGTGCTTAATTTTCAATCAACTCAATGTTGAAGAAAATAATTGAAAATTAAAAAAAAAATACTTGAATTAATTCAGGTTAACTTGCCAAACTAGTATTCTAGGTATGCATCCTATTGGATCTAACTTCTCTTTATTTTTTACATGATTTATTTATTTAATTATATGCCAACCTTGTGGGTAATACCTTTTTATATATTAAACAATATTTGTTTCAAAAATAAAATAAAATTGGAGTGACGTGTGAGACTAAAATAGAAAGCAAACTTATTTTTTTAAAAAGAATCAATAACAGAAGGAGTTTTTTTTTTTTTAAGAACTTTTAAAAAAACAAAGGATAAAATGATATTATTTTTTTTAAGTTAAAAGGTCGAGAATACATTAAATAAATAAAAAAAAAAAACAAATAGGCCAACAATATGGACCTACCTATATTCTTGACTTATAAAAAAGGCTCGCGGCTAAGTCTTTTTTTCCTCCAATAATAGAGGCCAAGCAACACGTTATTCACCATTCTTAATTTTTTTTTATATATTACAAGGAGGATGATGTGTTCTACAACCTTTTATTTTAAAAATCCAACGTAGATGGTGTGTTGTCTACTGACTCAATTTCCAGTGATCATAGTCGATAAAAATAATCGAGTTTTTTTTTCCTTCAAAAATTAATTTTTAATGAATTTTTAATCTAAAATACTTAGAAAATTCTTTATATATCTTGATAAGTCTATTTATGGTTTTAAAATATCAAAAAATTCATTCAAAAACCCAAAATCAACTTAAAAAAAAAGCTTTTCGAGCTCAGATGTATTATATTAGATAGGAAAAATAACACCTAAATTAAACTGAATTGACTTCAAAATTAATTTTTTTTATTAATATCCAAAATCAGTATTTTAAAGGAGACTTTCCCTCGTTACCACCACAATTTAGACATTTTCTTTCTCCCTTCTCAAGTCAAGAACTAAAAAAAAAATAAGAAAATAAAGTGTTGGATCAAATTTGAGTTTTTTCAATATTAAGGGATTGGAAGTTTATAATTTGAAAAGTAGAAGGACAAAGTGAAATTTTTTATACAATTTCAAAACTACAACCTCTTTACTCAACCTTTTTCATTCTAGTCCCATTTCTTTGAATCTTGCCATTTTTGAACAAATTGGCCTTCAATTTTTCCATAAAATGATGAAATCACCTGCAAAAAGTTTGATGAACAAAATTTTCTAAATAAGAAGAAGAATTCACATAGTGAGTCAACAATAAAATATTTTTTGGTCCACAATACAAAAATCCATACAGTTTGTGCTGACTTTTAGAGTTCTTATAATTTGAAAATTTGATTATATATATATATATATATATTCATTAGGATTTAGAATTAAGCAAGGAGATAAACAAGAGAGCCTTCTTGTCAAGTTCGCTTTCGTCTTTACTCAGGGACCCTATATTATCTTCTCACGGAAACAAATCATTGAATAATAATTACCTGATGATCATGGCCCCTTCTATAAAGCTGCTTTATCAAGCCATGGCTTAGGAGAACTGTACTTCTCTTCTTTAATAATAGAAGCTTCATCAATTAAGTCGGTGGTTGTTGATGTTAAATCATCTTCTTCAATCAAGCTCTCTAGCTGGCAAGCTGGGGCCTTACAGTGCCCTTGCCTGCGACACCTCCGAGTATCATTAATTAACAATGGAAATTGACGAGAAAAATAAATCTGCCTTTATGTTCCTTTCTTCAATGTCAAAGGGACATTCCCCCTCGATTATCCCAAGATGTTTTTCACACCAACGTTAGCCTCCACGATCCCAGTTTAAGACTTCAACCCTCACTTGCTATTAATTAATGATGAGTTGTTGTGTAATTAGTACAAATATAGCTAGCTTCTACCACACGAGGAGGACTCTAGTCATGCAGGGAGCCGGCCCTAGTTTTTAAGAATTAGCAGCCAGACTGTAGACTTCTTAATAATTAGTCATCTTCTTTATAAAAAATAAAAATGTTTCCTTTCGAATCATTTAATAGCTGATTTTTTGATCGAGAAAAAAAACCGTTTTGATCCTTGGGATTTAACAAAATTAATTTATTTGATTATAAGGTCGTTTCAAGAAATCAAAAGAAAAATAGATAGATATAACGAATGAGAATTCAGCAATATAATTGCATCATTCTTATGTTATATGTTCATGAAAACTTATGGGAAACTAATATTTTGCAAAAAATAGCCTTTTTTTTGGGCAAAGGAGACAATAATTATCTTTCAACTACCACTCAATTAACAAAAATGTCCATTTGGATCACTCATCTATTGGACATTACATGTTAACCCTCTTATTAAAATATTTACCTTTGAAATCATAGAAAACGAGGAACTATTTGTCTTAAAAGAACGTTTTGGTTTCATAAATATTAATGGTGGTGGGCAATTGTATAATGTTTGATAGATGAAGGATCCAATGTGGATTGTTTTTGTTTGGGGACCAAGTTGGGAATAACGTGATAATCGAAGACAAATATTTCCTTTTCCCATTTATTTATTTTTATTTTTATTTTTTGTAGCTCGTAAGGAACAATCCAATGTGTAAAATTTAATGTCTTATATTCCAAATCTTGTACAAGATGAAGTGAAATTCAGTGATGAAGGAGATCATCAACTCTGCATTAATGGTAAATCAAGCTACACATGTATAAATTATAATTAGATGGTTGAGTTCAATCCTTTTTGTTTTTTCTTAAGAAAAGTGAATCCCAATTAGGTTGCATGCAAAACGATAGGATATAAGATTTACAAAACTAATTACTTAATTATCAATGATTAGTGGAGAAGATCAGAGTTTAATGGAGTGCTATCAAATTAATTAATAACTCCAAAGAAGAGAATGGGAAAACAATAAGATTGCATTTTTCCTGCAAGATTTGATTCTCTCTTTTTATAAATCATGCTCTTTTCACTATTGTCAGATTCTGATTTATCATGAAATTAAACTATAAGGCCCACGTCTATTTTATTTTTTTATGCATATTTTTGCTTTATTTTTTCTATGACAGGGCTACATCATTACCTACCTAGTTGTCTAGTATGGTTTTAATGTATGTTTGATAATGTGATTTAACTTGTTTTTTAAAGTATATTTTAAATTGTATTCTTGTCTGAAAAACATAATAAATTAATATTTTTTTAAGTATTTTTTATGATTATAATGGGTTGATGTAAAAAATAAAAGTGAAAATTTGTAAAAAAATTATTTTAATGTACATTTAATTAAAAATTGATTTTAAAAAACACTTTGTACCGCATTACTAAACATACATGTGGAAACCATGTTTCTAAATTTTTTTTTTTTTTAAAATTAATTTTTTAATATTTTTAAATCATTTTAATATACTGATCTCAAAAATAATTTTTTTAAAATAAAAAATTATTTTAATATATTTTTAAACGAAATTTTTTTTTAAAAACAACTATCAAAATATTCTAAAACACCCCATAAATTAGATGAATTTGTGTTTTTTGTCTGCTTGTATTATCACACACCCCCCCCCCCCCCGGCCCCCCCCCCCCCCCCCCTCTTTTTTTTGAAAAAACACTATAATCCCTTTGACTCCATACAAGCCACTTGAATTCACAAGGTTCAAATGCTCTCGAAATCCTATAAAATTATCCATGGCAGATCTCATCATGACTAACAAGTGCTCTCGAAAGAAGACAAAAATGGCAGACTACAAAGCTTATGCTAAAATTGGGAGTCGGGTAAAGAAAATTTGGGAAGTTTAAAAAAATTTCAAGAATAAAACTGCAATTCGAAATATTGGGGAATGCCATTTTGGAAGCTTTACAGTTGAATGGATGATTTTAGTACTGTAGACTATAATCAGAGTTTCCCCCCCTTCTTCTTCTTCTTCTTCTTCTTCTTCTCTTCTTTCTCTACTCAATGCTTGTCCAAGTTGATTAACTAGAAAGGAATTCCTTACAACTCTATCTGACACTTTCATGGTGAGATATCCACAAAGTATGAAGGAATTTAGACTTATTGCTCTTTGTAATGTATTTTATAAATTAATATCTAAAGTCTTAGCGAATAGAATGAAAGAAATTCTAACTTCCATCATCTGTTGAAATCAAGTAGCATTCATGCCCAGGGAGAGTCATTACAGATAATATAGTAATTGCATTTGAGACCATTCATTTCATGAAAAGCTTCAATCGAGATAATTAGAGGTTGGTAGCTTTAAAGATAGATATTAGTAAAGCATATGATTAGATTCATTTAAATTAATTGCATACTATTATGTTAAAGTGATGATTTGTGGCTAATTGAGTGGACTTAATAATGTTATGCTTTACTACACCGAGATATTTTGTGTGTTTTAATTATAGTGAAGTTGGTCTTTATATAAGCATACAAGGGGCTGCGTCAGGGGATCCTTTCTTGGTTGCAAGGTTGCTAAAGGTGCTTTATCAATTTCGCACTTACTCTTCACAAATGATAGCTTTTTCTTTTTCAAGGCCACGACTTAAGAGAGTTGTGTTGTGAAAGAATTGTTGCACTAATATGATCTAATTTCTAGGTAGAATATTTCTAGGTAGTGTGTTAATTTCCAGAAATCAAGAATTTATTTTAGCATAATAGTTAATGAGCCATGCAAGTAGCATATTACAGGTCTTTTCTATGTGTTTTCTCCTTTAAACCATGAAAAATACTTGGGGTTTTCTTTTTTAATTGAACGTAATAAACGTTCAAATTTTGCTTACATGAGAAATTGAATATGAAAAAAAGTTCATAGGTAGAGAGATAGATTGCTAACTAAGGCTAATAGACCTAGCTTTGTTTGACAAAGCATCCATAGCTTATAGGAAGTGATCAGAAGAGTTAGTAAATGATGGGTTGGTAGGGGTAATAATGTTAAAGTTTGGTTCAATGAATGGTTAATAAATGATGCAAATAGATTCATTGAGACACCAATAATAGAAAGGCTATAATCTTTACATGTTTGTGATCTTATTTTGGATATTGGTTTTGAATGGGATCTACAAATAATCAATTCACTATTTCAATCAAGGGATGCACTTGTTATATAGGCTATTTCTCTATCCTACATAAATGTTGATGATAAGCTCATTCAGCACTTTAATAAAAAAGAGATTTTTAGTGTGAAGTTGGCCTATAAGGTGGCCATTGAGGTTGAGGTTCCTGATTTGAGAGAAGTAGTACTAGAGGCATGGAGGAAACTTTGGAATCTTAGGATACCACCTAAGATCAAGTATTTTATTTGGAGACTATATCATGATTGTTTTCCCACTAAATCTAGACTATTACAAAAAGGAGTTGAGGTTTATGATTGTTGTATTTTATATATATACAACAGGCGAAACAAGAGAGCTTCTATTTCTTAATTGTAACTTTGTTGTTGATGTTTGGTATGAGGTTGGTATGGATGGTATTAAATTTGGTAATCATGAAAATGATCACTTGTTATTTGGTTTAGTTCAACTATTAGATGATGAGTAGTTGTTCAAATTGTTTGTTTCTATGTGGGTGATCTGGAGCTAGAGGAATGTGCGGATTTGGAATGGATCTTTCCAACAATGATTGAAGCATTAAGGCTTAAAGGTGTCATGAAGTTCTTGACCTCTAGAGGTATGCATAAAATGGGTATATAATTGGATGCAAATATTATTGTTGATGGAGTGTCTAGTTTGCGTGCTAATGTTTATGAACTTGGTGTTGTATTTAAGGATTGTAGAAATTTATTAAAAGGGAGATTAAATTTCAATCTCGGTAATGTTTTCTAAGAATGCTAATGAAGCAACTCATGTTTTTTCAAGATATGCTGCTATTATTTTCTAATATATCTATTGCAGTCAATCTTCAGTTTTATTATATCAATTACTTTCTATTAAAGTTAAAATGAAGCTCTTTTTGAAAAAAATAATTGGTGAAAGGAGTTTTTTAAAGAATCACAAAAGGGTAAATTCTAAATATTTAAAAAGAGTGAAGTGATAAGATGGATCAAAGCAATTATTCTATAATATCCAAGCACATGGTAATTAAGATGCCAAGTTTACTCATTGTATTGTCTTGTTAAGAAACTAATTTCAATTTTAAACCATTGAGCATGTCTTATTAAGAAAAAAACTAAAATGAAAAGGGTTTTAATCATGTCAAATATTGTAGTTTTAAACTTATTTGTTATGTGAATTGAAATAGTGAAATGTTGATTTTGTTTGGCTTCACTATTTTTAAACTTAGAGATGGTAAGTTCTTTTCATATTTTTTGTATAGCAAAACTACCAATTTACTTTTAAATGAAAAAAATTTATTGAATTGGTATCCAAAGATTGTTTATACTTTTTCATTTTAAAGCACAATAAAATGATTAT
Source organism: Populus tomentosa (assembly GCA_018804465.1). Classification (NCBI taxonomy): domain Eukaryota; kingdom Viridiplantae; phylum Streptophyta; class Magnoliopsida; order Malpighiales; family Salicaceae; genus Populus; species Populus tomentosa. The sequence goes on along the minus strand of CM031969.1, from coordinate 43,425,752 downwards.
ATTATTTTTAAAATAAAAAACTTTAACTAGTATTTAAGGGCTTTTTTTTGTCTCTTTTTTTTTTAATTATTATCAAGTTGAATAGAAAACTTTTGTAATTGAATAAATATAAACATTATTTTAAAAAGTGGCTAACATGTGTATGACACGTGTTAGCGTGTGGGTTGAAGCCACACCATTGGGGCAGTGGTGGTCTAGTGGCCAAATGGTGGCTTTCAAGGCGACATTTGAATTATTTTGGAGACCACTCCATTCCTGGACAGTGTGTGTAGCATGCATACCTCAAATTTAGTGTTGACAACCTTTTCTTTTCCTTTCTTTTTTCTTCTTTGCTCTCTCCTCCTTGATTTTCATGCCTAAACTTAAATTTTCAAAATTTCCTTCAATTTGTTTTTCCTTTAGATTTAGTTCATGTTCTTTCGATTACTATTTTTTTTATTTGAAATGATTTATAAAATTATTTTTTTTATCAATTTAATCCTCTAATTCTTTTCTATGTCGGTTTGGTCTTCGTTCTTTTGATTGCTATTTGTTTTGTTTTCAATTCTTTTCTTATTTGAATTTACTTTTCAATTTAATTCATCAACATTTTATTTTATTTTATTTTTCTATCAAATTTGATTTTTATTCATTTTATTGCTATTTGTTTTATTTTGGCAATTTTTTTATTAAAATATTTTTTTTTGATTTTATCATTCAATATTAAATTTGTTGAGAATTAAGCTTTGTGGTTCAATATGAGTCAAGGATTTCACAGGTTGCAGGTTTTGAAAATTAACCAAATTTTAAGAGATTCGCCTAAGTTTTTTTTTTTTTTGTTTCTTTTCCTTTCTTTATACTCATATTTTTTTTTCAGTTTTATTCTTCAAAGTTTATTTATTTATTAAATTTCATCTCTAATTCTTTTAAAAATCTTCAACTTGGTTCTAGATTTAATCCAACCCGATATCAATTAATACCCAATCAAGGCCTAACCAAGAAGAGTATAAGGGAAGGAAAAAAAAAGACACAAATTATATCCAACTGAGTTAATTCATTGTGGCTGTATCCATTGCTCGGGTTATAGATCTCGTGTGTTAACTTGTGCTAGTATAATATGTTGTTGTTTTTTCTTTTCACTTTCTTAATTTTTTTTTTTATGATCTAATCCTTTAACAGTTTATTATCTCATATTTAACTTGGGAAAAAGTTGAGGTCAAAATAATTGCGACGTGAATTCCTTTTTAATTAGATGATCATCTAAACAGGACGACCAATTCGCTCTTGGCTATAAGGTTAAATAAGTCACACAAATGTCCTTGTACCTTTTAACATATATGATGGTTGATTAATTTAATCTAATATACCGGTCAAGTTTTTTATTCTTATATTAAATATTTTATTGGATGAATAAAAAAAATAATAACGCTCACATTTTTTTAATGCAATAATTGGCTTTTCATTCAGCATGCAATGAAGCACTAGCACCAGGCCTTGTTAAGAGACTAATTCCCATTTTGAATGTATTATGTATATGTTATATGATTATAGTTTTTATTTTCATTAGGATAAAAGTATTTTTTACCAAATTTTTTATATCAGAATCAACATTTTTTTAGTCAAGTTTTATTAGACAATTTATCCAAGATTAGCGTGTTATTAAAAAAATTCTTTGTCATATCCAAAGTAAAGTTTTCCTTCAATAAACATATTATTTATAGCTTGTATAATTTAATTATATGAGTTCCCTAATACATATATTTCATCACAAGTTACACCAAGACCTTTTTTCGACAAAAGAAATGTTTCTTTACATAGCGTCTCATGCAAACTTAAGAATCTTATACCTAATTCGTACCATGCACATTCGGGAGTACTCTCTTGTATACGTTCTTTACTTTGTTTGACATTCTTGCACCATCTGTGTCTTTTTCTAGAATTGAATTGGAGGGTGTTCGTCACAGCCCACGTCATTTGAAAAGCGATGCATTTATTTTCAACATGGGTTTGTTTTAAAGTAATATTAGAGAAATGGAAGGTAAATTCAAGTTTATATATATATAGAGTTTTTCCCCCCAACTACAACCAACCACAACAGCATACAAGGTGGTGACAGGGGGAGTGGAGGATAAAAGAGGTGGTTGTGCCGTCAATTGCTGGCCAGAATCATGATTAGGGGTGGAATTTGGAGGAGTAACGATCATGATTAGAAATGAGAAGCACAAGGACCTTCTAACAGAATATTTTTGATGTAGTGCTAGCTAGTGTAGTGGCACCGTTATCTGAGAGATAGAGAGATCGATGCCCATTAATCTTAGCTCATAATCACCTCTGATATATATATTGTGTTAGGAGGTGGCTAAAGTGCTGGGGAATAGAATAAGAAGTGTTTTAGTCTCTTTGCTTACTCAATTCATGCCATCATCAATGGTAATATTTATGAAAATAAATAAATTAATATTGTTCTTGTAACCTAACTAGTTAGTTAAACGTGGGATTGACTTGACTTCAATTATTTAACACAAGTGATCACGTCATCGAGCCCCACTTTATATCCTTTTTACTTTGATTTTTTAGAGAGATTCTCTTGATTAGATTATTGTTAAATTAGTGCTTATATATCATATGCTATGCACAAACCATTTTTAAGTTTTTTTCTCTTGTTATTTTTAATTTAAACCTGAAATGGTATACTAGCTAAGAAAATTTTAAAGTTTGATGAAAAAACTCAACTACAAAAACTTTAGGTGAAATAATAAAATTTATGCTTGTCGTGGTTTCAGTTTCAAAACGTGATATGTAAAGAAATCATGATTGAAAAACTCAATATTAAATAAAATATCATGTTTATAAAATATGATTTTTTTATAAAATACAATATGTATATTTGAAATTATGATAACGATGCCAGTTTAGAGTATTTTTTATTAAAAAATACATCAAAGTAAAATTTTTTATTTATTAAAAATTATTTTTGACATCATCGTATTAAAACGATATGAAATAATATATAAAAAATCATTTTAAGCAAAATAAAAATTCAAATTTTGAGTTAAGGAGGCTGAGGTTTAATTTCATGACATGCTGTGATTCAAATCATGAGTTCATAACAGATTAAAATTATATTATTGTATTATATTTTTTTAAACTATTTTATTTAATTGATATTTTTAATTTACTGTGCTAATTTTTTTAAAAGAATCTGAAACTGCTGGGTAGCTCAGAGGAGTGAGATAAGTTGTTGAAATATCGTTGTTCAAATTTCTACATTCAAAGGTCACTAGCCAGATCTATGGCTTTCATTTTAATTGACATTTGAGCCAAACCAGCAATGTACTTGTCTAGAATTATCTGACCTGCAACGATATCAACCTAAATTTCTGGCCATCAAAATATAAACACGCAAAGTGACTTTGACTATATTGTACCATCAATTGTGTTGGCATAAATTTTTTATTTAAATAGATAAGTTATATAATATTTATATTGTATTATCCTGTTTAGTTTTGCTCTTTAAAATGTTTGGCCCAGTTCACCTTGACTGTAAAAAAATACAATAAGAAACATTTCTTGAAGGTCAAGTCGAGGCCTAGAATAAAATTATTAATCCTTTGATTCTAACAATATTCCGATTTATCTTTTCTTGATAAAATGACTGATTTGGTCAATACTTGTAAACAGTCTCTTCTTTAGAGTTTTGAAATTCTTTGATGATTACGTCAATATCATATGAAAAAAAAAAAACAATATTCTTTTAGAAAAAAACCTTAGAAATAGATATATATCATTTGTAGAGAAGAAAAATTAAACCTGCTTCGAGATTACCTAGTTTATTTTTATAGCTCTTGAGGTCTCCTCCTTTTTATGGAAGGGAAATTTTTTTTACATATCTGCCCAATATTCTTGTCTTGTCAAGATAAAGTATCTTTAACTTATTAGAGTAAAATATTCGTAACTCATTAGAGTAAAATATATCTGACTGTGCATCTGATGGTTCACCAGACCCACACATACATGGGCTTAGTGCTTAGCTGAACCTAGAGAAGGTGGGTGTGGCGGTTCACCAGACCCATACATGTTTAGGCTTAGTGGTTGGTTAAGCCTAGGGATGGTGGGTCTAGTGATTCGCTAGACCAATGCATATCTGGACCCAGTGTTTGGCTGAGTTTAGGGATGGTGGGTCTAGCGATTTACTAGACCTACACATATCTTGCCTCAACACTTGGCTAAGCCTAGAGATAATATGCTATCACTCTAAAATTTATTCATTAGTTCAGAAGGGAGGACTAAAAAAAAACATTTAATCCATCAATAGCCCCCCAAAGCTTTGTGTAATTTATTCAAAGATTTTGAAAATCTCCTGCCATCAACAGATGAGAGCTGTTTTATCTTCTCTAAAAGATTTTGCATGTCTCACATAGGACTTTTGGGATCTTTATGCTTAGGTGGCTTGTCTTTATTGGGAGAAGGTGTCCCTTGAGAAACAAAAGGGCGGCTTGCAATAAATACGGTAATTGAGTGAACTTCTCGAGATCTATGGTAATTATTGTTACCTATTTTTGGACCTTCGTATAAAAAAATTAGACAAAAGAAAGGAAAAGAATTGAAAATTTTTAAAAAGAAAATAAAAATATATTAGTGAGAAGAATATACCAAAACACTCAAGAAATTATTGAAAACCGATTGAAAAAGATTAAAACATACAAGATTGAAAAATTTGACAGTGTATTTTCAACTAATAAAGACCTTATTGGCAAAGGAAAATTTAATTGGAGGAAGGAAATCCAAAATTAGATGTTTAAGGACTTAATTGGAATTTTTCAATGTCTAATTGATTTTATTGAGGGCTTGATTTCAAGAAGAATTGATTTTTTGAAGTCAATTTAGCTTTAATTGGAAGAAATTAAAGTTTGGAGTCAAATTGGAATTTTTAAGAGTTAAGTTGGTCAAGTCAGGGGCTTAATTGCATAAATATTAAAGTTTGATGGGCAATTAGGGACTTGATTGAAGAAATCCAAAACCAAAGACTAAATTGAAAAATGTGCGTGAATGTAAAGGCTGAAATTGACTAAATCAAGGGCTAAATTGAAGAAAATTGAAAGTTTGTTGGTCAATTGAGGTTCAAAATGCACAAATTCAGAACTAAGAACTAAAATGAAAATAACAGTTAACTTTGAAACTGACAATTGAGTTTGGTTAGGGTGAAATTGCATGAAATTAAAAGTTTAGAGGCAATTACAAGTACAATTAAAAACAATTAGAAGAACAAAGACTTAATTGAAATTTCCTAAATCCTAAATTAAAAAACCTAAACGATGTGTTGTTCGGACTTGCTTTATGAAGAGAAGGTGAATGAAATGTCATTCGTCAGCTTGTACCTTTATTTTGATAGTTTTGGCTGATTGAGTTGGCAACTTCAAATGCATGAATACGGAGTTATAGACCTCCAAGTTGAGCAAGGTTGAATTCAAATAAAAGGTGCGCACCCCTTCCACCAGCTTTAGATGGTCTCAGGCGATGATGACATAATTTCTTTAACTAGGCATCGAAAGTAGGCAACTTAGTTAGCCTTAACGGTGTAACTATCATGCAAAAACTAATTTTGTTTTCTTGTGTTCACACACAAAAGCCCTTCAATGGGTTCTTATCAAGGGTTTATAACACTTCCCTCAAGAAGACCATGAGGTCAAAAATGGATTCTAGACCTCTTAAAATCCTAGCAAAACCCTATAAATACCCTTCTTAAGATCAAGAAAAAGGGAGTTGAAAAACTTTCCATAGGAAAGAAAAGAGAGAGTAGCTATTCTAGGTATATCATTTGATCCAAAAGCAAGCCTTTATGGCCTGCTTAAGGTGTTTTTTTTTTTGTTTTTTTTTATTTTTTATTTATTTTTAAAAGTAAAAAAAAAAGACATCTGAAAGAGCATGCTTTAGAAGCTGAAATGCCATTTTGTGGGCTTGGTAGAGGTTGCCTTGGTTGTATATTTTTGGGTTTTCTGGGTATGTTCTTCATGTTCTTAGGTAGAACATTGCATTTGACTCTTGATTGAAACCATGTTTCATCTATTTCTTTTGCATAAATACCTTGTTTATGCATGATTAGTAGATAATCTAGTGTTTATTTGCATTAATAAGATGTTTTTGATAGGTTTTAATCATAGGGTTTTGGTTTTGAACCGAAACTCATTTTGGCAAAAATCATGATGTTTTAATGATAATCGAAGTGAATGAATGCTAGATTATTGATCCTTACATGATTTCCAACATGTATATACCTTCATTTTGATCAAATCTGGGCTGTTTTGGAACCCATATTGCTGGGTTCATGTTCGATATTCTTGATGTTCTAGGTGTTCTTCATCTTTTTTTGTATGTTTGATCTATTTTGTTCAATAATATTTGAGTTTTTTTTTTTTTGTGATTTTAGGTGTTTAATATGTTTTTTGGTTGTTTTTAAATCAAACCAGAATTTTTGGATTGGTTTATGGTTGAACCAAAAATTCCAGGTCCACCCAGTCGGGTCGGGTCAAAATATTTGGTCAAAGGGTTTAATAACCTGTCTTGTTTGCCACTTTTTTGAATTTAAGAGTGTGTTTAACAAACACCCCTTTAGTCTTTTTTTGATAGATTTATTAGGAAGAAAAATAAGTTTTTGCCAAACAAAGTTGAAAAAATAACAAACAAATAAAAATAAATATATTTTTTGCTTTCATATGGCTAAAAATCTTAAAGTTATTTAAGAAATATTTTTTTAAATCCAAAATACTCTGACATGTTTCAAAAAAAATATTGCATGGATTTTGGCCTACATTTAAAAAAAAAAAATTTTATTTTGTTTCTTTTAATATGTGGGATTATGAATTTAAACGTAAGATATATTCTTGATATTAAATAAAAAAAAATATTTTATTTTTATGTTGGCATTTAAACAATTAGGTTTTTAATATGATAAGATAAGGACGTCCAACCAAGAAGAATTTTTTTAAAATATTAAACAGACCAACGATTAGAAAACACAATATTTTCTGAAAAGAGAAAGGGCCACATTGGTGACCTCTTCTAGTAGGGAGGAGGAGAGAAGATCTTTTCGTAGGAGTCCATCTTCCTCCCTTTTCAAATATTTTTAGGAGAGAGGGAGGTTGCCTCATACTTTTAAGGATGATGTTCTTAGCAACACATGCGCTATAGACGTGGAATTCATGACGCGTTACCAACCTAGTGAGTATGTGGCCCCAGTGCCTCACCCTGATGAGTGCATCTGCATGTATGATGGGATACTCCTTTCCTCTTACAACATTTATGGAGGAGGATGAAGGTTAGAAGGAAAAGGTTGTAAGGAAATATTTTAATTGGGTATAAATTCACATGTTGGGAAAGTGTAGGTATGGAAGTTTAGAAACTTTGATGTGTAGATATTTAAGTAACTAAATAAAATTATGTGTTTAGTTGCATCGTAATGCGTAAGAAACAGAAAATGGAACTATTAAAAAACAAGCACATGAATTTTTATTAAATTATATTCTTACAATGTTTTACATGTTTGATTTTGAGTGTGATTAGGGTAGGGTTGATTATTTTTGTGTATGAATACAAGAAATGAGAATTAAATTATGTAAATTAGAAATGGGAACACTAATAGAAGCTTTTATGACAATGTTCCTGTTGCCTCAACTTCTTGTGTTACTAGCTAAGGAAATAGCTTCTAGGACCTCTACTAGAGTTAGCGCTAAAAAGTTTAATGACTTTTTTTCTGATATGGTCTGGGCTATAATCCATTCAATTTTTTAACCCTGAAGGATGAGGAGAGGCAATTCATAGAGGCTATGGTTGGCCTCAAGAAAGCTAGGCCCTAAGGAACTCTCATGAGGAGTTCCAACAATTTTTTAGGGGTTCAACATCTTTGAATAAGATTAAAGGGCATAAGATTTTACTAGCCATGTCCAACCTGTAATTCTTCAATATTTCAAAAGGAATTTGAGTGGATTTCAACCTGACCTTTCATCCAATCCTAACCCCTGATTCACAGATGTATTTTTAGTCAATGCTGCTGCAACTCAGCAAGGGAAGTATCTAGCAGAGAAGTCTGTACTGAATTTTTAGATCTGTTGTATACATGTATTCTTCTTTCATGTACATTATTTTTTTTTATAATATAACTCTTTTACCTCTATATTTCTTTCCACAAGCTTCGAATCTTTGTATAGAGTTTTTGTGTCGGTCAATTGCCCATACTTAAAAAATCATTTTTGTGTCTAACATCTATACTTAGAAGATAATTTTTGGGTCCAACGCCCATATTTGGAAGATCATTTTGGCAAGTTGGTGATGACAATTAAAGGTTTTAATGTTTCCAATAGAATCACCGATTGAATGAGATTTCCAACACACTAAGAATTAATGCTCTTACTGATCGAGGTACATGTTTTTACAGGTTTCACAATGAAATCACCGACGAAATGAGAATTCCAACATGCTGGTAATTAATGCTTTTTTGATTGAGGTACACATTTCTTATTGTTAATTATTTACTATTTGACTGACAAAATAACAAACATAATTAAAAAATCTAGAGGGTTTTTGAAATTTTGAGTGCGAATTGAAAATTTTAATTTGACTTGACAGATGAAATCACTGACAAGATATCTAAAAATAGTAATATTTAATTGTCCACTGGGAATTCCATCCATATAACCTAATAAAAAAGCTCCACAGGAGCAGCAGACTCTCATTTTCTTCTTTTGGCTTAAGAACTTAGTTCTTCTCTCTTATTCTATTTGGTCTTCTCTTCTCTTCTCTTCTTACTCTGAAATATCAAGGCTAGAAATCAAGCTTTCTTTCTCTCAACACAAGCAACAAGTATTTATGGGTTATTGATGACTACCAAAAAGTGGTGCAGCAGTTCATGGATAGCTGAGCTTAACACTTTGTGCTATATTGGTTTTCAACCATTTTTTTTAAGTTATTATTTACTTGAATTTGATGAATTTATTTTTTTATTTCCAGGAGACATATAACAGCTGGTTGAAGGAGAGGTACGAGAACAATCCTTCGATCTACCTAGAAATCTACCCAGATTTGTGGTTGGAAACAAGATTGTCTGGTGAATCCGATAGAAATCTAGTGTATGAACTCTCTAACACTACAACCGAGAACTTATAAATAATCCATAGTGTTTCAACCGTTGGAGGCTCACAAACAGTCCTGAGCACTCTTAGTCTATGGATTTTACGACCTTGTTAGATCAAGGAGTACAAGAACGTACGACTCATCTCAATGAAAAATATGAATAACTCTCTACGAATTATGAAGAATTTTGCTGAATAGTAATGGATATGAGATTACAGATAGGTGATACATGTGCACTATCTTATTGGCCCCGCGGTCTCAGGGACGACCAACCTCCTCCTCCAACATTGCCTCTATTCTAGTTTCATTGTATTTGAACATATAAAGTTATAAAAAAATATTTTATTTTTATATCAAGATAATTGATTTTTAAATATTTGAATTTTATATTAATTTAATTTTTAATTATTTTTTATTTCTGTTTAATATATTTTTTTAAAAATAAAATTTTAAATTATTACTGATAGGGTTACTAGCAGACTTATTCCATTGATATATTCCAGAGAGTTGGAAAACAATTACAACAAATGCCAATACAACTCACCAATGAAATCAGTTAGTCAGTATATTCCAGAAAATCAAAAAAGAATTATTGTAAATATTACTACAACTCACCAACAAAATTAAATACAGTTCTCATGTCGACTATATGCTAAATAGTAAAGAGGGAATTACTGATGGACTAAGCGGGTAATTGTTTTTTGGTGTACATGATCCATCTGTAAAGCAATTGTTAAATTTATTACTGACAAATCAAAATTTATTGACAACCATTTTTTTAGTGGACGTTTTCCATTCGTGATTTCATCAGTTAAATAATCACAGAAGAAATATTTTTATAAATACCAAAATAAATTTTCATCAATAAAACCATTAAATCTGATTCTGTCTAGACAGGTGGTGAATTAAAGTCATATAGATTGACAGTGTTTAGATTTTTAGTGGTAGGCTATTTAACAGCTATACTTAGGTGTTTTTAATGTTTTTTCCCAACTTTTTCTCGGTTTTTAGCAATCTCCAGATTTGTAACAAATATCTTCATGTTCTTCTCCTTTGACCATCCTCTAAATGGCTATCTAAATATATTTTTTTTATTATCATAAAAAAAGAACCCAAAAACAGTCCAATTACATAAAAAAACACATTTTCTTGAAAATTTTATAATTATTATTTTTTTAAAATTTAATCGAAATAGAAGGTAAAAATCAACTTACGAGACGAATGTCGATTTCTATTGAAATCTTGGCAACGAAATTGGGTGGTAAATAACTGTGTGTAAGTGGATATGGCAGGCTAGCACATTTGATCAAATACTGTATGAAGGCAAAAAGCAAGCAAGCAAGCACAAGCAAAACAGTCGTCTCCAGGCATGCAATCATAGAAGCAACAATGTGCACCTATATCGGCACCATTATAGTCTTCGAGAGAAACACACATTGTCTACCTTTATTCCAGTCTGCTGTCATAAAAAAGAGTGACCCAACCGCCCAAATTGCGTGGGGAAGGCATCTAATTGATAATTTTCCTCTTTTTCTGTTGAGTGATGTAGATCTCTCTGGGTTTATTGTGGATGTTGCCTGGCACTTTGATGTCCTTGTAGAAGGAATGTCAAGTTAATAATACCATTACCATCTTTATCATGATTTTTTTGGATAAGCCTGAGCATTGCGTAAAGATCTTTGCCATGCATGGGTTTTCCCTATTATAGGGCCATTGGTAGCTTTTCATATTTTTACGGCAAGGATTTAGCCAATAATTTTCAACTATTTAGATTGTAAGGGCTAATTACACAAGAGTCTTAAATTATATATGTGATCATAGGATTATCTAAAACAGTTGGGGTTTCAACTCACTCACCTTCTTATAAACAGTGAATGAGAGTGGTTTTTTTTTTTTTTTGCATTCCCTTTTTTTTCTTTTATTTTCACCATTTTTTCTCATTTTTGTCCTTTAATATTTGCTTTATTTTGAATTTGTCTTCATAAATTGTTTCAATTTATTTTCTTTGAGATTATCATAATTTCAAACAAATATCTTGATATTTGATTTGTGCTTGATTTTACAAGTATCTATTTTTGTTATTGTATAAATAAGTAAATATAGTTAAAAAACAATGTTTTAAACCAAATATCATGATATTTGATTTGTGCTTGATGACTCAATGTTGTGTCCTCCCTCTCATGTTTTTTTACAGTTCTGCTAGTTCTTCTTCGACAATCAACCCCTCTTTTCTACATTGGAAGCAACATGATCAATTTATTTTGAGTGCGTTACTCTCCTCTCTTTCAATGGATGTACTACATCTTGTGATAGATTGTCAGGCCTCTAATTGTGTTTGGTGTACTCTTAAGCAAGCTCTCATCTCTCCATCTAATTCTCACATTATGTAATTCCATGGGTCTTTTCGAGACCATTGACAAGGTGATGCTTCGGTTGCTATGTACATGTAGCAAACAAAATTGCTATTTGATGAATTGGCTGCTACTGGTTGACCTATCTCTTTTGAAGACTTCAACCTCTATATGTTTCATGTCTTTCATGATGAGTGGTAACCAACCTCATAACCAAGGCAGAACCACTGTCATTTAATGACCTTCACAACCATCTCCTTACCTATAAGTTTCTGTAAAAGACCTCCCTTTCAATCTATGAACGTAAACTCACCTCTGCTGCCCACGCCCTCTGCTCATCTTGTCACATCTCAGCATAACCCCAATTTTAGTGATAATAGGGGTTGTTCTTATGGCAACTGACATCCCAATAACAACCATCACAACTATCAAAATAGGTCTAACTTCTATGGCTTCCATTCCTTTACCTTTATTGACTTGAGGCGAGCAACTAGTAGCAGAATAGACACTCCTCTAGGTCTAGACTGTGGTCCTCTCACCGATCCTTTGAGCAGAATGTCAAGTGTCAGTTGTGCTTCTTCTTCGGCCATATAGCTCCTCAATATGCATAGTTTTGTGGTAGTGGCCAACAACCATTTTCCCACCCTGCTGCTGGTAACATTATTGCCTTTACTTGGTTCCTAGACACTGGTGTGAACCAACACGTTGCACTTGATCTTGCAACTCTGATCGATTATGCATCCTATCTTGGTAATGATCATTTGAATATTAGTGATGGTAAAGGCTGTTGTACCCTCTCGAGAGCTCGATGTTGAGGCAACCCTTCTTGGAGCGGGGAATGATGTCGAGGTCTTTGTTTTGTGAAAAAGAGAGTCACCACCTAGTATTATGGTCATTAAGAAACCTAACTGGTCTTTCAGAGATTCTAAAGGTAAGGAATTGGTTGTGTAAAGGAAAAGTTTTAGCACCCCTAATACACCCTACTTAAGGTAAGCTGCTTGGTGTTTGGTTTGCCTATAATTGCTATGATGTTGATATTCTCTAATCCCATCAGTTCCCTAGGATAAGTCTGCTATGATATACGGACTTGGGTTGAAAGTTTAAGGGAAAGAGCCCTTGGCTAATATGGATCATACCTTTAGATATGTTTATTGAGTACTAAAGAGAAACGGTGCAGATCTCTTGAAGTCTATGCTTGATTTGAAATAAATTCAGAATTTAAGAATTTAAAGATAGCTAAGATAGAAATCTAAAGAGATTCAATGTGCTTAAGAACTCATTTTTCCCTTAGTATTTCAAGTGTTCGTGACTTGTAAATCGCAAGGAAAAGAAAAGAAAAAAAACTAAGTTAGAAATCCACGGAAATTCAAGGTGCTTTAAAAGCCTATTTTTGCCTTAGTATTTCATATTTTCATGACTCATAAATTGTGGAATACAAATTTGAAATGTCCCCAATTATAATTGAGGCTTCTTTCAAGGATAAGCAATTAAATTGTCCTAAATAAAATTTTAGGCATAAATCTGCCCTTATGTTAAAAATAAACAAGTTGTATTCCTATTAACAATATTTTGGACATTTACCTTTCATATGTTTATTTACCCTTATATTATTAAGGGATGATAACTTTGTTGTTCCTAAAAAATATTTTGCTATTTATCACTTAGGGTTTCTTTATCTAAATATTAACAGTGAACAATGATGAATTATTCCCAATAGTATTTTGAATATTAACCCCTTTTGAAGTTTCTTTATCCAAATATTTATAGTGAATAATAAAAAATTATTCCGAATAATATTTTGGATATTTACCCCTTTTAGGATTTTTTTAATCCAAATACTAATAGCGAATAAAAACGAATTCCCAAAACTAAGATTTTTGTATTTTTTTGGATATTAGCCAATACCCTTTGGAATTTTATAAACATGTTGTAAAATCTAGAAATGCAAGGAAATATTTTTTTGTTGTGTTTAAAAAATCCATGCGAAAACACATTTTCAAAACTTCAAATATTTGTTTTTTTATATGTAAAAAAAAACATTAAAAACATGTTAGGGTATTGACTGTATGCAATACTTAAAAGTATTTTTATATTTTTATTAAAAACACTATTTATCACAACAATTAAATGCAAACATTACGACAAGCAAAACATCACAAGAATAAGTTCGTCACATAGGGATCAAAGTCCTGATTAAACTCAAAACAATGGTTAATTGCAACAATTAAACGCAAGCATCACAGTTAAGGTTATTAAACCATCACAACAATAAACTTGTCACGTGGGGGCCAAAATTCTGAAAGTAACATTTTCAACTCCAAATTTCTACGCTAGTGTCGGCGCCCTACGACCCATCCTCTGTCATCCTAAAACTTGAAAACTATCATGCTTGTGAAAATAAAGAAACTTGAGGGAGCATGCTTTTATACCATGTATTAAAGACTAAGTTAAAGAGGCCAACGGCCAGCTATCTTGTAAATGGAAAAAAACATGATCTAACGGTCTGCAAAGAAAATTAATCATCGTGAATTGTTTCCCTTGTGAAATCCTGATTGGCAGCTAAGGACATGGCGTGAAGAGGGGTGTTGTCCTACACACGCCAGGTTGCAGGGGATGCAAGGACGAGAGATTTCAAAAACTAGCAGGAAATGGTTGCAGAGGAGGGAAGGGAATGTAGACGGAGTACAATACTATGCTAATTATATTTTCAAATGGGGTTGTTCTCATACGGCACCGTCTAGCTAAAGAAGTGAATTAATGTAAAAAGACAGAGGCGGTGTTGTTTAGAAAGGCAGTAGGAATGTAACCCATCATGGCAGAATTTCTGTCATTTCCTGATCCTATCCCTATTTTTTCTATTTCTTCCCAAAACCCAGCCGAGTTTCTTCCAATCTTTATCAGCAATTAACTCCTTTATTTTAGTTTTTTCAATTCAGTCCTGCAAACTTGGGGGGCAAAATCCTTTTTGCGGTGTAATTTTTATGATTTTTTTTTTGCAGTAGAATTTTCACTTCCTTATTAGATATTCAAACATGAATATCTTGAGCTTTTGATATCAAAATCAAGCGATTTAAAAACCCAAATTCATCTACACATGTAGGACTACAACTTTCATGAAGAATTCGAGGTGAGATAAAATCATTTTACAGAACAGAATCGGGCCACAATCTGGTTGGTAAAAATGGTCTCCTGATCTAATTAAAAAAACTGACAAATGTCGAGCATCCCAATATGACTGAGAGTATAACCTAAAAATAAAGACCAGCACAATCATGATGGAAGTAAAGCCTTTAGTGCGAAATTTGGTCAGAATCCTGCTTGCGGCAGAGTTCTCTACTTTCACTTTGAGATATTCAAATGGGGATATCTCGAGCTCTTGATATCGAAATCAGGTGATTCAAAAACCAAAATTCATCTACATGTATAGAAATACAACTTTTATGAAGGATTAAGAATTAGATAAATTTATTTTGAAGTACAGAAATTGGCTGCAACCTGGTCGGTCAAAACGGACCTCCTGATCTAAATCAGGAAACTGATGATGTCAAGCATCCCACTTTGACTGAGAGTCTGCCATAAAAATAGCGAGCCCTAGGACCCAATAACAGTGGAGGTCAATTTTTCAACATGTCATGAGTGACCAAATATAGTCGGGATGGTCGGATATTGCATGGAACCATATCAGAATCAAAGCTTAAGTTGGAACAATAAAATTGCGACAATGGTAGAACTATTTTTTAGTGCAGCTTCTGAGGGATTTATCCAAACTTAGAGACCAGATAACAAAGGAATGAATTTAGCATTTTAAAGACTCCTAATTAGCCTAAAAATCCTGACAATTTTGGCAGCAAGGGAGAAGGATAAGGAGAGCAGATGCCAGTTGAAACATGGTTTGAAAAACATTTCCTTCTCCTTTGCTTTTGTCAATCTCCCAGCAACCTTGAACTAAACTCCTGCCTTCAATTTAAAGGGAATATACACCATCTCAATTAGCACGTATGGCTCAAAAAATGAGTAATAACAAAGGCCTGCCACATCCCATATTAGACATACCACATAAATGATCTCATCACCAAGAAAGTGCTCCTTTCCGGTTAGAGTAATGATGGTCTTTATGTTCTATCTGAGTCTTCTGCCATATCCATCTCTCAGGCTTATTGGTCTCATTGCATCTATGTGACTGTTGATATATGACATCGTTGATTGGGTCATCCTATTTCTTACATTTTAAATTTGTTAGTTTTTAAAAATAAAATAGTTTGTACTTTTAGACGCTCTCTTACTCAATGTCAAGTTTGCAAGGCAAGTCGTTGTGTTTTTCGTTGAGACCTATGGGTCACAAAACTACTACCCAACTTGATTTAATATTTAGTGATGTTTAGGGCCCTACTCCTATGTTTTATTCTTATGATTTTTGTTACTTTGTTATCTGTATCGATGCGCATACCAAACATATATGATATTATCCTCTTGTTGTAAAATTTGATGTGTTTTCTACATTTCATCGCTTTCAAATACTTGTTGAGTGTCAGTTTCCAAATAAAATTAAATTTGTTCAAACTGATTGGGGTGGAGAATATCATAATTTAAACAGGTTCTTTTAGACTAATAGTATTCATCACAGGTTAATTTATCCTCATACACATAAGCAAAATGGCATCGTTGAGCGTCGTCATCGGCATATTGTAGAAACCAGTCTTACCCCCTAGGACAATGTAGTGCTCCATTATGATTTTGGAACTGTGCATTTGAATCATCAGTATATCTTATTAATCGCATGCCTACTCTTTTCCTCTAAAATAAATCTCCATTTGAGTGTTTGTTTCATCGCACTCTTTATTATGATTTTCTATTTACTTTTGGGTGTCTTTGTTTGTTTGTTTGTTTTCTTTTTTTTTTTTGCATCCATATCATGCTCATAAGTTGGATTTTCATTCATCTTCGTGTGTGTTCTTAGCATATAGTTCCTCTCATCTTTGTTATCGCTATCTTGATTTAACATCTTAATGTATTTATGTCTC
Organism: Populus tomentosa; assembly: GCA_018804465.1. Classification (NCBI taxonomy): domain Eukaryota; kingdom Viridiplantae; phylum Streptophyta; class Magnoliopsida; order Malpighiales; family Salicaceae; genus Populus; species Populus tomentosa. The sequence goes on along the minus strand of CM031969.1, from coordinate 43,409,275 downwards.
TTATCATGTTTGTTTTCATGAAAATGTGTTTCCTTTTGCAAATCTTAAATAAATGCATGAAAAAATATTTAGACTAGTTACAGTGCACGAGAATAGTAATTAGCCCAGGTTGGATCATCACCCCACCCAATGGGGTTGGGCTGAGTCCAGCCTAATAGAAGATAGTTTATATTTTGTTGGGCTGATCTCGGCCTAGTTTTTTTTTTTGGGGCTAGGTCTAATCCATTCTAAAAAAAAAATACATTAAAAAATAATTTCTTTAAAATTTATTTTAAAAAAATCTATGATTTTCCGTGTATTTTTCTACTGAATTTTGCTTAATATTGGTTTGTATTTTTATATCATAAAAATACAAATCCGATATTAAGATATCTGGTTTTCGTCAAAACATTGAAAAAATAAAAATATATATATTTATATGCATACGGTCAAGTCTTTAAAAAATAAAAGAAAAAAATCATATTGTATTTTCATACAACAAACAAAATTTTAAAAATATGTATTAGCATGCATTTTGGCTTTAATAATAAGTTTATTAAAGCTACAAGAACTAGGCCAATATTTCAAAAATTCTAAAAAAATTGTTTTCTTCTCTTTTAGTAATTGAGATTATGACCTTATATGTAAGACGTATTCCAGATTTTTTTTTTTATGTTAGAACGGTTAGGTTTTACTTTATAAGATAAGGATCTTCTTACCGAGGATGACTTTTCTTAAACCATAAACAAACCAACAACTAGAAAACACAATAAGACCTTATACTTTATCAGACAATAATACAATGCAGCTTATCTTATGTAAGGTGTATTTGGAGTGCTAATACCTTCTCTTTATGCAACCAGTTCCCAAACCCGATCTCTAAGACCAGTTAGAGTTCCTAGTGATCAAAATACTAGATGACGACTCCCATCCTATTTTTCCACTAATAAAAAACAAGAATACCTTGTCTCCTCGTACTTGCTAGATAGGTAGATAAGATACTAATTTTGAGAGTGGATGTTTTCGCCACGACGTTACACACGTGCGACATAGTTGCTCGTGTTTTTCTTTTAAAATCACTAATGGAATTTTCATCGGTTATTTTAGCATTGTATTTTCAATCATTAAACAAAAAAAAAATATTTTTGTCATTTCTTTTTTTTTCTCTAATTTTTTAGTAGTGTACCATCTAAACAAGGGTATATATCTCTTCCCTGCATTATGTTTTTAATCCTAAATTCACTAATGAAAGAAATAAATTAATGTATAAGCATGAATTAATATAATAGATTTTTTTCCAGTTTGGTTGGGTTTAAGCTAAAATCACAAGTATCATGTAAAAGGGTTGTGCTAGTTAGGATAATTTAGGGCCTGTTAATTTGAGATTGTGGTAGATATTGTTTTTTAAAATATTTTTTACTTGAAAATATATTAAAATAATTTTTTAATTTATTTTTAACACTAATAAATCAAAATATTCAAAAACACAAAAAATAATATAAAATAAAAAAATTTCAAAAAATAGCAAAACAGTAATTCTACCGCTGCGCCAAAAAGGAACTTGAAGAATACTACTACATGGGTTCGGATAGACAATTTCTATCTCCCATTCGATAAAAAACAAAGAAAGAGAAGAAACAAAATGGGAACGCATTATTAGATGCCTTTCTCGCCACTGATTTCTTAGTGGTTGCCATTTTGACTCTAGAGGAAGTGTTTTCTTTTTTGAAAGAAAGATTCAGCAGTTGTCATGTAAAATCATGGAAAGGGAAATATAATAAGTTCAAGAAAGGAAAATGCACGTCTACGAGAGAGTCCTCTCGCACGATTTCGTAGGTACATGACCATTATGTAGGACTCCCCTTGGACTCTAGTAGCCGCTCTTAAGGTTTTCAAGGCACGTGGTTGTAAATTATACCAAAATTCTTGAAATATATAGCAGTATTTGCACTGCTCCATGAATTTTTTAAGACACTGTATTGATTTTTACTCGCCTCCCCCCTCCCCCCGAGAAGTGATCACTCTCATCTTATTCTTGTGCTTCTGCCATGATGTACATAGTTGGTGACTGCAATGATAAAATGTGAATAAAAAAGAGAAAGGTAGGGAAGAAAGAAATATGGAAATTAAGTTGCTGAGTCTCCACAAAGCACATCATGTCTTTCTTCCTTAGGGACCATGCATGAAAGCTAAGTGCCTCCCGACCCCATCATCTCTCACTTGCCTTCTTGTCGTTGAGGTGGTTGCACAAGTAAAACGAGTGATGTTTAGAGCGAGAAAAAAAAAAGGGAGATTTTTTTAGGACAGTACTGGAGGTTTTAGAGGTGCCTTTCAAATACATATTAAGGTCATGGGTCGTAGTTGAGATGGGGCTTTCCTTCTGCTCGCACAAATACAAATAGTTACCTCTATCGCAGTCTGAATTTTTTATTTTTTTTTCTTCGATGGACCCAATTGTTAGTACCTATATTGTGGGCCTATAAAACCACACCCTCTTTCTCTCTTTAGTATCAGCTTCTAGGTTAGCTCTTCTCCAAGGCTTAGAACCCACACTAAGTACATTAATAGCATTGATTCCAAAACTTTTCATGCATTTTTGGACCGTTCCCTCACATGCCCTACAAACCATTATAAATTATCATGACTGCATTACCCTTTACGCACCCTCTCTCCTCAACAAACTCTGTAAATGTTGTCTCTCATTTCCGTTTCTCTTTCATATTGATCTCTAGCTACTCTCCTTCTCTCTTACATCTACATTGATCATATATTTGCAAGCCTCGCTGCCTATAATGCCTGAGGATATGATGAATCTATCAATAAATGGCCAGTCTCAGGTCCCTCCAGGCTTTAGATTTCACCCAACAGAAGAAGAGCTTCTTCACTACTACCTCAGGAAGAAAGTTGCTAATGAGAAGATAGACCTTGATGTAATTCGCGAGGTTGATCTTAATAAGCTTGAGCCATGGGACATCCAAGGTAATAACTAAGCTAGCGTGATGATCTCCATTTATATCTTTCTCTACATAACTTCTCTCCTATTTTCCAAACATGTTGACTAACGAAATTATCCTTTGTTGGGACTGTAGAGAAGTGCAAAATAGGATCTACACCCCAGAATGATTGGTATTTCTTTAGTCACAAAGACAAGAAATATCCCACAGGGACTAGAACAAATCGAGCTACGGCTGCTGGGTTTTGGAAAGCCACTGGCCGTGATAAGATCATCTATAGTGGGTTTAAAAGAATTGGATTGAGAAAGACTCTTGTGTTTTACAGAGGAAGAGCTCCACATGGACAGAAATCCGATTGGATCATGCATGAATATAGGCTTGATGACACCACCAACGACACTAATGTAAGCCGTATCTTCCCTATACTTAATTTTATTTAACATGCTTGAATATCCTATACTCTTACCTTTTCTTGTCTTGTCTCTGTTTTTTTATTTTTGTTTTTTCTATAAAAAAAAATACCTGGGCCATTCTTTATAATTAAAAGTGAAGTTGATTTCAGAGATGAAAATTTTACTGTTTTTTAAACAGGATTCAAATTTGAGATCTCATACAATATTTCATGTATTTTGACTTGAAGGAAACTATTGGTATAGATTTCTTCTATGCTCGGTTCTAGGCTTCTAGCTTATATGGTATTGATTTTATCACTCTCTTAATCCTGCAGGTCTCAAATCCTATAGGAGAGGCAATCCCTGAAGAAGGGTGGGTGGTTTGCCGGGTATTTAGAAAGAAGAACTATCAAAAAACCCTTGAGAGTCCCAAAAGCTCATCAAGCTCATTGGATTCAAAGGCTCATCAGATTCTTGGTTCAGGAAATGATGGAGTTCTTGATCAAATACTTCTCTATATGGGAAGGACTTGCAAGATGGAGAATGAAACATTTAGCAACATGAATATCTCCAACAACAACAGTAGTTTAAGGTTTCTCTCAGACAATAGCATCAGTGATGGGCTCCATGAAAGATTCATGCACCTTCCTCGGCTAGACAGCCCACCACTCCCTTCTATTCCAATAAGCAGTCCATCTTTTGATCAAGATCGAAGTTTCAAATCTTGTTATCACCAATCGTACGATGAGATGCTGACAGAGAATGAACCTTCCTCTTCAAACCAAATTGGCAATGGCACTTTCGACATGATCTCATCATCCGTAATTCATGGCTCCAAATCCGGGCAACTTAACGATTGGGTAACTCTTGATCGTCTAGTGGCATCACAACTTAATGGACATGAAGCAGAGACATCCAAGCATTTATCTTGCTTTACTACCGGCCCAAATGCGAGTTTCGGTCTTTCTCCTGATGATGACATGCAATTATCACACTTGCAAAATTCTCATAGATCATCATCAAACATTCAAGCAAATACTTCTCATGTGTATACCAACGAGAATGACCTATGGGGCTTCACTAAATCTTCGTCTCCATCATCATCATCGGACCCATTATGCCACTTATCGGTATAACAAAAGTGCTCACTATTGTATACCCTATAGAGTAATATAGAAAACCTAAGAGTCTAGGTACGTATACGTTATATTGTAGTCTTTATGTATCTAGTGCATGCATGTATTGCATAAATAAGCTTAAATTTGGGTGATATATAGTTTTTAGAAATATTTGCGATGGGATGGCATAGTCAATTCGCACCATTTTGTAAATATCCTAAATAACGATATATGTCATCCATTTTATTCAAAAAATTGTTATCTAAGAATATTACATCTACAGTTTCATCTTAACTTTCTGAGTGATTTGCTCTTCCTACTTGTAATCATATCCAAAGGTGATTGAGGTCTTACCTAAATTCGTTAACCATATTGAAAAAGCTTGACAAGCCAATTATAGCACAAAGCTGACTTTAATGTGGTATTGGGGTCGGCACATACTCACACAAATGATATTACCCACATGGCATGGTGATATTGTAAAGATGCCAATAATCCAAAATTGATCGATTGGTTATTGCTTTGTCGAAGAATAGTGAGGTCATGGGGTCTCAAAACCTAATCTACGTACCAATAAAGATGATAACAAAGAGAGAAAGATGAGTTATCTTTATGCTACAACCGATGTAAGATAACAAAGAGAGAAAGATGAGTTAACTTACCACTCGAAAATCATTAACAAGAGGGAGCAAAGAGTAGTGCCTTGGTCTTGTCCTAGACACAAGACTTCTAAGTTGATGTTTTTTGTAGATGTACATATCTACTTTCCTGATTTATTTTATTTTTGGAAATTATTTAATGCCTCGTTTTAGATTTTCCAATTAATTGTCGAATGATGATTTTTGAAATATATAGCGATACAAGAAAATAACAGAAGGTTTAATTTAGGATCCATCTTGGGACCCATGTAAAAAATGGAAGGATCGAAGTGATAGTGCGTTCTTTTGGGTATTCCACGAGCTCGATAATTAATATAGCCATGGTGTTGAAGAAATATCAATCAATTATATGTGTAATTTCTATAAATTATTAAGTGCTGTAACGCTCCAATATTCAATATTTGAATTTCAAAGCAAGATGAGCTAAGCCTAACGATTTCCCTTATCTCTAACAGCTTTGGATGAATATGGGGACTGACCATCATTCTCTGACGATACCTCTTTTGAAAAGACATTTTTGTATAGATTACTGATAGCTTGACCAATTTAGGTATACCTAAAGACATCATGTTATGTCATACACTACTATATTTCCATATTAATCAGCATATACAGTGGTTTATTTGGGAGCATGATATCCAAGAAATTGAGAGGCATAGTCCCTCTATCAATTTTCACTAATATCTTGCTTTGTTTGCTTAATCTTCTTTTGCACAATCTATTTATTTTCCGCCTGTCATTCAGTGCTGGGTTGCAATATTAATGAAGAAAATGTGTTTTTAAAAAGAAAATATGTGTGATGGATAAATATAATTTAAGATCTTAAATTTATGAAGATATTGGGAGTTTTAAGCAGCATTTCTAATATAATTTATTAGAACCATTGAAAACATCATTTCTAATAATTAAATTGATATAGAATTATTAAGAAAACAACGGAAAATAATGAAGAACAAAAGGGTAATTTTTTTCAACTCGTATTGTATTATACCTATTAATCCTCAAAGGGTAATTTTTTTTTGTAATGATAGCTGTTTCGCATCCAAAGAACGTGGGGCAATTTTGGAAAAATGAACCCGAAAGGCATGAGTTAGCATGCACCATATTTGTTGCTTTTTTTTTTCTTAATTTAAACTTCGTAAAAAGTCAACACGAAATTTCTCTAGAACGACGGGGAGAATCAAATAACCTGAATTTTCATGATACTTTTTTCACTCTGTTTTTTTTTTTTTTTTCCTGGGTTTATTAGGTGATCCTCTCTCGTGCATCACATAATAATCAAATAGACCAAAATTACTAAGACTTGATCAGGTTTCACTAAATATTGAAAGTTTGCATGCCAGATACACAGAATGGCAGGAAAGCCTGCTCTCCTGTCCTCCAACTTGCTTTACATGAGGAAATCGTGGATTGTTTTTTGTAAAAAGTTATTGGAAATTTGGAATCCCTTTTGGCTTCTCATGATAATACAGACCATTTCATAAAGGTATTTTCATGGCCCTAGAAAATGAGGTTTTGGTCGCTAATGGTTTGCCTATGATCAAAATATTAATTATATAAATGAAAAGAAGAGAGAGAGACACACCCACACATATACATGACGCATATATGACGATTGATTAGGGCAAGACACATTTGCTTCGAAGCAGCTTCCTGAAGAATATTTTGTAGCCTTTAAACAAGATTAGACAGAGAAATGGAAAATCAAAGGTACAATTCTCCGTTCACTGAACTTTAATTTGTTGTTTACCATCCGATGATGACTAATCATTAATTGTTTCTATTTAAATTCGAAACAGATGTTAAGCTTCATCAATAATTTCTTCTGTATGGGCCAACTTTCTGTTCGTACGTATTTTGTTTTTGGTAGCTAATCAAGCTAACATGGAAGGACCCAACGACTACTTTTTCGGCGTAGGTAATTGACCTAGCGATTGATTTCCATTAGCGATCGCAAATAAGTCTTTGATCCATCAATTTTATACAAATAAGATAAAAAAAAATTAATCAGAAGAGGGTTTGATTAAGATCATTGACAATATCATTTGTTAACCAAACAAGTCTTTGTATATTGGTAAGGTTAATCTATCATGCAGGACTTAATATAAGTTCGGTATCATGCATCTAACCCCATTAATTTGCAATTCTCCTAGCACACTCATTGGCAATTGGACTGTAACTTTAGCATAGTAAAATTATGCACTAAATAATTGATAATAGAGTGTGTCGGTTTTTTTTTTAGATTAACGTGTATATCTGTATCAGTTTGCATATATATAGACTAATCTCATGGACCTTGAAATTAACAACCGTATAAGTATTTAATGGTCCTGAGATTTGTGAAATTTAAATTTGTAATTTCAGAAAAATAAACTTAAAATCTGACCAATTAAATTATATCTTTAAAAATTATATCTTATTTAATCTTGATAATTCTTCAGCAGGAGCTAGGTAGCTGATCAAATAGCATTAAGGAGTTATTGGAGGATAAGGTTCATCACACAGGGGGGAAGAATACTAATGCTTTGTAATGATGGTTTTATTAGATGTGATCAAGATTTGTTGGCACAGAGATATGTTGCTAAAAAAAGGCCCATATGTGCCTATCGGCAACAAATTAAATCTGTGCATGTAGAGGTTGAGATTTACGTGGATGATGTTGTTTTTACTCCACCAATTTCTTCCGTGCGTGCCCAAAATTCCTTATATATATATATATATATATATATATATATATAAAGAGTGGGAAATATGTAAATAAATGAGATAAAGAAGTAAAGAAGAGACTTGGGCCAAAAGGCCAGTAGGCCTTTTTCTTTTGTGATGGGATTTAAATAATTCGAATTAAACATTGCAATGGTCAAAATTAAGGATTGATGTTTAATTTGGAAGTTCAGAATTCTAATTTAAGATTTTTTTTTCCTATATTTATTTCTTCTTCTTCTTTTCTTGTCAATTAGACATTTGCCTCCCGTGTGTACTCTCTCTTTCGTTCAAATTTAATTAAAAGTGTATAGAATAGCCAGAAAATGAACCGAATAAAGTACCAGCAAAGTGAAGTTACATCAACGGTTGGTGGCTAAACAAACAAAAAAAATTATTAATTTGTGCACTAAACTGACCAAAAAAACAGAAAAGAAACATCCTCTATATATATATATATATATATATATATATATATATATATATATAAAATACACTAAAAGCCTAGCTTTTTGTGCATGAACGCAAATTAGAATAAATAAATAGCAACATAAATGAGGTAACATCAGTAGTTGGTGCATGGTTGATGCCTGAACAAGTTACAAAGATATGGGTGTCAAAATAGTAATTAACATAAAAATCTGACAATAATTCTATTTTTTGCACAAACATTCTCTTAAAATTCTAATGAAACAAGTATTTGGCACTTTGTTGGAATTGCCACGATATTTTCTCTCCCAAGACGGTGGCCGGTATGTCAACACCTTGAAAAAAAAAAAGGAAAAAAAGTAACAGCGATCCACAGTTTTATGGTGAGACGGTATACAATGGAATCAACATAACAATTATTTTTTCCTTAGTGATGGTGAATATATTTGTGTATCTCTTCTACCACCTAGTGGTAGATTTTGTCTTGTTTTTCTAAAAAATGATCTTATTTCTGTTAGAACTGAGCTATCAAAGAATTTGAATGGAGCATAACATAATCCCGTTTTGAAATTGTAAGATCCCTTTGTCGTCTAATTCAAGTGTATGTCCAAGTGTACTTAACCTTTGGTCATTGATAATTTAGCGCTTAATAATTTAGGTTCAAAAGGTATTATTCTCCCGTTGAATACTTAAAAACAAATTTGGTTGAACAATTTAAAAATTAATTCAATACACTTATAATATTTATAAAAGTAAAAATTAGGTTCAAACCGTATTTCTCAAATTTTAAAATTGATTTTTGCTTAAAATTATTTTTTATATATTTTCAGATTATTTTAATAAGTTAATATAAAAATAACTTTTAAAAAATATAAAAATATTATTTTAATATATTTTTAAATAAAATATATTTTAAATTATAATTATTAATACACCTCTAAATACCCTGTAGCGCATACCATTCCACAATCACTTAGGACACCTACTGGCCCCACAAAAAGGGACTTAATGGGTTAAAAAGGAACTCCATTCTACCTTGTAAGCCCAGAGCTTGATGCTATGGTATTTTACTTTGATTTTATTTTCTCCTTCTACCCTGTTTTGGAGATAGCGTTGGTTTTTATTAAATTAATATATTTTTTATAATTTTAATATGTTGATGTGAAAAATAAATAAATAAATATATAAAAATTATTTTGATGTATTTTTAAATGAAAATTTATTTTTGAAAAAGATACTATAAACCTGATTAGTATTGATTTTTAAAAATATTTTTAAAAAAAATGAAATTTTTTATATTTTTTAAAATTAAATTTTGTTAATGTTTTTATATTGTTTAATGTGCTGATATTAAAAATAAATATTTTAATGTATTATAAAGAAAATGCAGAACAGAATTAGATCAATAGCTAGCTGATGCAATGGTGTTGGTGTTTCTAGCTTGAATATTGTCCGTTGTTATCCCACCAAACCACACTAATGTTTGTTATGCGTAGTAGAAAATAATTTAGTAGCTGTGATCATGATCACAAGGACAATTATCCTCATACTTAGTTAAAAATATATTAACGTCACCTTAATAATCATGGCCATATGGAAAATTACTTGCATAATCGGACTCAAATTGGCATAGCATGATGGTTCTGTCTTCCAATTGAATCATGTCAATTGTCATGGTCTTTTCTCAAGATCAAGACACAAATATTATGTTTTGTCATTTATGTAGGGAAGTGGGTTGCCTAATTTGTTCAATCCTATACGCAATTAACATAAAATTGTATTTTCTCAACCTTACCTCTATCAAAGTGTAGGGATTGATTGTGTTTGAGAACACAATATAAATTATTTTTCTAAATTTTTTTTAATTTTTTAATATTTTTATATTGTTTTGATATGTTAATGTCTAAAATAATTTTTAAAAACTAAAAATAAAATATTATTTTAATATATTTCTAAATAAAAAAATATTTAAATCATAGTACGGCTCAAGCATACTCTTAGTTATCATATCTTTGATATTGTTCCCTTCCTTGTCCCTAACTTTTTTATGGGAGGCTGAGGATTTCCTTCATGAACGGAGAAAATGGGTGATTGGTCAAAAACTATCTAGAGAGGCCCCAGGACAAGCTTGGTTTAGTTTTTTTATTAAAATCAACGTAAGTTCTATCTAATAATTCGATGTTCATCGTTTCATCAGCAAAGCATCTTAAAAATGAATAGTATATGACGTAATTTGGATTCGATTTAAGAACCAGACTATCATAAAAGAAAATAAATTTTAAAAATCTTGATTAAAAACAAAATTGGAAAACCAAAACCGAGATGATCATATCAATAACACGCCGTAGGCCACTGGATTCCTTGAGCTTGAAATGGAGATTGGACACAACACAAATAATATCCAACAAAAACATGTGGGTAGTGTTTCGATTGTACAAAGAGAGCTCGAAAGGACTCAATTGTTAGGTGTGTAGGGTCGGATAACATGGCGAAAGGTAACATCTAGGAGCGAGCTTGAAATGGAGACAGCAAGAATCACGAAAAAATTCTAGATAAATAGGATAAGTTCTGAGTCCTGAAGCTTAATCATCGTGAAAAACTAAGACAATTAGAATAGATTCTTCAATGGTTTGTAGATGTGACTTAAAAGCTTAAAAAAAAAATTAAAATTTTTTTTTCGCGACCTTTTTCCATCTTCTCATGCTTTACTAGTGCTGATGTAAACAATGCCTTGCACAAATGCGGGCTAGATGGTGCAGCTGCGCATCGAAGATAACAAGATTATGAGATATTTCTTCGCAAAAGAGAGGAAACCACTCGGTGTCAAATCATACTATTTTACCTAACAATAGGATTAACCGTATGCTAGGATTGACACAGCATCTCAGTCAGGATGACAGAAGATGAAAAATGTTAAACAGATCAATCCACGTACGTTTTTCCATTGCTAAAAACAGCTAGCACTTTATTTTATTCTATTTTATTTTATTTAAAATCAGAGAGGTATAAAGCAATTAGTAAGAGCAATTACATCATGGGCAAAGGATGTCAATAATAGAGATTGTTGTTATTTATTTTTGGCCCACGTAAACAAAGCAATTAGAAAAAAATACAAAGAAAATAAAAATACACACACACCCTCTATCAGCAAGAAGAGTATATCATAATGCCCAAGAAGTTATTAATGACTGGTTGAGAAAGATTAAATATACAAGATTGTAAAATTTAACAACATATTTTCGACAGATAAATACCTTATTAGTAAAGAAAATTCAATTTGAGAAGGAAAATACAAAATTTGATGTTTAAGGACTCAATTAGAATTTTTCAAAGTTTATTTAAATTTATTGATAGTTGAATTGCAAGAAAAATGATTTTTGAAGGCAATTTAGACTTTAATTTAAAGATATTAAAGTCTGAGAGTTGAATTGTAATTTTTAGGAGTTAATTTGATCAAATCAGTAGCTTAATTGCATAAATAAAGAAGTTTGATATGTAATTAGGGACTTAATTGAAGAAATCCAAAGCCAATGACTAAACTGAAAAAGACACATGAATATAGGGGCCGGAATTGACTAAAGCAGGGGTCAAATTGAAGAAATTAAAAGTTTGTTGATCAATTGAAGGTCAAAATGCACAAATCAAAACCAAGAACCAAAATGAAAAAAGTAGTCAACTCAAGAGCTGATAATTAAGTTTGTCATGGGTGAAATTACATGAAATTAAAAGTTTGAAGACGATTATGGGTGCAATTAAAAGATTTTAAAAGAATAAGAACTTAATTGAAATTCATCAATCTTAAATCAAAAACCCTAAATGACACGTCATTCAGACTTAAAGAAGAGAATGTGAGTGACATGTCATTCGGTCGATTGACCTCTATTTTTTACAGTTTTGGGTAATCGAGTTGACAACTTCAAACGTATAAATATGAAGCTACAAACCTTTAAATTGAGTAAGGTTGGATTCAAATAAAGGTGTGCATCTCTTCTATCAACTTTAGATGGTCTCAGGCAACTATAATGTTAGAATAGTTGTAAAAGATTTCTTAGCTTTACAAGTTTATGAGAGACAAATTTTCATAAAAAAATAAAGAGAGAGTAGTTGTAAAAGCCGGTTATATTCTAACCCGACCAAAAATAATAATAATAATAATAATAATAGATAAATAAATAAATAAATAGTAAGCAAGCATTTGGAGGGGCAAAATTAAACAAAAGAAAGTTATAAGGCATTAATTTATTGAGAAAGAAAGGATGGGGACAAATTTGAAAAATGCTAAACAAAAGAGGTCAATATGCAAATTTAAAAAATGAGACTATATAAATGCCCCTTTTTTTTCCTTGCTTGGCCAATGGCTAGAAGTCATAAGAGAAGGAAAGGATTTGTGTGATTTTTAGTTGTTTTCTTGCAAATTATATAAAAACAAAAAAGAAGGGAAGTGTAATTAGAGTGATTAGCACTTAGAAAAAATAATTAAGAGGGGTGATTTAGTGCTTGGAACTTTTTTGAAGAAAGAAATCTAAAGCTAGGGTTTAAAAAGAGAGAATAAGGAAACTTGAATTTTTCTTGCATCCATTCCTTGAATCTTTATCCAAGTAAGTTGAAGAACATGTTTAGAATGATTAATTGTTATAATTTTATGTTTTGATGAAGAAATTAAATTGCTATGATTATGTGAATTTGAGGATTTATGATGTTAATTATTGAAATGATGCAACTTATGATTGAACTATATTAGAAAGCATAAATTATTAGTGGGTAAGTGTTTAATTTAGAAATTGAAGAAACAAACCCCTCCCCCCTTTTTGGTTATTGGTCACAAAAGGAGAAGTTTTGGGAGATTGAAGAATTTAAGGCAATTGTTTAGGAATTGTGGGAATTTATGGGCTTATAAATGTTAATAAATAAAATATTGAAGGATGTTACAAAAATAAAATTTCATCCTTTTTCTTTGAAGGAATCTCGGCCATAACATATAAAAAGGAGAAAAAGAATTTTGACTTGGATTTTGTTAGTGTAAAAAAGTGATTTTAGATGAATTGCATGAATTGTTGGAGAATTAAAATGTTAATTTCGATTAAGGGTTAAAATGGAGAATTTTATTCTTCTTAACTTAAAATGAAATGAGATTTTTATTATTTGGTTATGAATAATAATTGACATGTTGATTTTTGTGTTAGTGCAGAAGAGGTTGCGGGACCTAATCAGCAATAAGGGACCATTTCACGCCCACAAATACTAGGTAAGTGTTAAATACCCTATAATAAATTAATTGTTTAATTTAGTATTTTAGAAGACATTTCCTTTGATTGCAATTTTAATGTAAAAATTGTGAAATAAAAATAATAGGAATAATGGCCTGTTAAATAAATGGGCATCGTGAAAGATTATTTCCTGATTAATGGAAATAATACCCTGTTAAATGGACGTGTTAAAAGATTATTTCATGGTTAATTAAAATAATACCCTATTGAAATGGACACATTGGTTGAACTATTTTCCTTTTCTTTCTTACCTAAACTTCAAATATAATATACTAATTAATAGACAACTTAAGAAAGTCATATCCTAGTTAATGAAGAAGATATCTAGTAAAGGATTGGCAAAAAATTAAAATTTAGATTAAATTAATATATTGACGATAAGTACTTCATTTAATGAGCTAGTGTGTGTATATTAATATGTATGCTTCAAATAGCCCTTATTTAAATTGTTTATTATTAATAAGTGTAAATTTTCTAGTTTTTACTAAATGTTCACATGTTATATAAATATGTTGTTAGGTACATCGTACTCTCAAGCTGGAAAGTAGAAGCATAGATGGAAATCCTTGTTTAAGTTAATTTTTGTATTGGAAGTATTGATATTATATTTTATATTCCCTATATATTAAGAAATTTTAAAATATTTAAATTATTCTTTTGCCGGGTATGTAATTAAGAACAATACCTTTGCTTTAACTGGTAATATAATTTTGTTGTATTTATATTTTGAATGTGTTTGTGTCCTAAGAAATTAATGTTATTGTAAATAAATTAGTTTTAAATATTGTATATGAAATCATACAATGTTAACTATATATATATAAAAAAACTACAGGGGATATTGAAATTGATGTGTTTAGTGGAGTTGCGATGTTTATTTATACTGGATAAGTTTGTGGTCATTATTATAGGTTTTGATTTTGAGTCAATAACTTGATATTAAAAATATAAAGGAGACTCTTTCGAAATTTTTAGAAAATATTTACTTAAAGAAAGACCAATTAACTCTTTCAGATAACTTTTTTTTAGGCCTTGATAGTAGTTTTTTTATGTATATTTTTTTAATGCAAAATGAGGTTTTTAGTGACCTGCTTTTGTTGTTTTTTATTTTATATTTATGTTTATAAGCATTGAAAAGTGGTTTGAATGCTCGACAAATAATGTTGTATTCATCTTTTTGTTGCTGTGATTTTTATTTAATGAAGTTATTTTAATTTGTTTTATGTTTTTGATATATTAAAGTTGTTATTTAAGTTTGTTTATGATATATAATGTTGTTCTAGTTTTTGTTTAATTAAACTATGCATGTTAAAGCAAGGGTGTTTTATCCTTGGGTTGCTAGGTTTTTTCATGCATAAAATAAGTTCAAAAACCAATTTTGAATCCATGTTGTGTGAACATATTGCATGTTTTAAGTTTATGTATTTTTGTATTTGATACCTCTTATTTGATTTTAATGTTTTTTTTTGTTAATTTTTTAAATTCAAATATATTTGTGTATGATATTGTAATATATTATGATAAAAAATGCATGTCTTAGAAACCAAAATGCCCATTTCTGAGCTTGGTAGTGGCTGCCATTTCTGGATATTTTTTCTAAGTTTTAAGCAATGTTTTTTGTGTTTTTGAAAAGAATGTTTTTTTAGGCCCTATATTTTAATCAATTTTAGTTTATTTCTTTACACATATTTTTTTTTTTATGTATGATTAACCAATAATCTAATGTTTATTATTGGCGGTTCGGTTCAGCTTTAAAGTTCAAACCAAACAGTGCACACTTCTGCTAAAAACGCCACACACACATCCATGCTTGTGGCCCACAAAAAGAATGGATGAATCACAAGACCAAACCCCATAAATTTTGAACAGATTTTCAGTTACAATTAATGGTGGTAAGCAATAAAAATCATAACAGTACACTCGCACTTGCATCATGTTTCACATGAAAACAATGAAAACTGATGCTCTTACTGCAATGAACTCTAGGTGAAGTAACCCAATGCAATCATTATCTGTCACTTTTTCTGTCTTCTTTCAGTAATCTATGGAAAAAACCTTTTTTAAGGTTAAATTCAACAGTCAAAATCAATAAGATGCAATGGCCTTGAAACTTCAGTTTTTAATGCTCTCTCTTCAAGCTACGAAAAAGTATGGCAAAACAAACTCTAAGTGCTAGCCTTTAAACACCTCCCATTTTGCACAATGATGTTGTACTAGTAATTCTGCGGTTCAAAATGATTCTAAAGTGTGCAAAGAACATGGTGCTATAGAAAACCAAAGATATATAATTGCGTTCCTAGTACTTCTAAGGAAAATGAAGAGAAGGCAAATTTTACGATGTAAGACTATGCTGCTGTTGCCAAGATGTAAATCAGCATGTTCGAAATCACACCTAGCTCAGTATCAGTCAAGTCATCTGGGAATTTTTTCCAGAAATAAAATCAAAGCCATCAAAAAATGTTACTGTGGCTATGAGTAGGATTTGTTAAATGTAACACTTCCCTAGTTTGAGGCATTTAACGCTTGACTCTGCATATATTCAAAAACATAAAAAAAGAAAAACAATAGCATCAAACAATCTGAGACTATATGAGTTCCTAGAGTGTAACCAGTAACTCCTCCTTTACAATTGAAATAGGTGAAAGCACTATGGGAAGCTTCCCTCTTGGTGCTTTAAGATTACCTTCTAATTCTACACTAGATCAACCTAGACTTTAACCTTTAGCATGATTAAGCGCATCATTAAAAAAAAATAAAAAAATTGCAACTCTCTGTAACAATAGTCCCAGATCTTGTGTAAGAGACAATGTATATATCATGCTCAAGATAAAACTTAAGGAAGCGAACCATCAAAAAGAACATTTAACAACATAAAAGTCAATGCTAAAAAAACCAATCAATTTAAGTTCTTCCCCATATTCTGAACAAGTTTTACATCTTTGTTTTAGAGTCGATCATTTCAATTCATTAGCCTCCTTGTCCCAAATGTAACAGCAGAAATTTGATAATCCCATTTCCACAATTTGTTGAATCATCTAAAACTATTGAATCTAAGCAAAGTAAATTGATTATGTATTGGCACATAGACCACATTCAGTAGGATTAGCATCAATTCGATACAGAACATTATCAATTCAGCTCAAATTCAAAACAAGTAAATTGAGATAACTTACTTATGATGATACAACATAGGACTTCTGGATACAACAGACTGTAAGTTGGAGCATCAGCTACAAATGGGACAAAGCACCAAACCATTCTCATTACAATCAGGGCATCTAAGCACAACAGTCCTCCCTTGTTTCTGCCCCAGCTCCTCCTTAACCACCATCACCATCTTACAACTCCCGTTACAAGAAAAACAAGGCAGAAACCTCACATCTCCGCACCCTTCACACACACCCTTTACTCCCTTCTTAGGCAACCCTTCTAAAACATCTCCCATTATCCCTTCCTCAACTAGTCTCATCACTTCCTCAGCACCACCCACGTACCTGCCTTTAACAAAAACCCTTGGTGGCACCATTGCCTCTCTCTCTTTCCCTCTCATTAATTCCATTAACTCCTCTTTAAACCCTTTGTCCATGGAGACATCTCTCTCACAAATCAACACACCAAACCCTTCAAATGCTGCACGTACTACATTACAAGCTTCAAAAGTCTTTCTTATGCCTCTCAAAGTCGTTGTGTAGATCACAACTCTGTCTTCTCCACTGGGTGGACATAGGCTCTCAAATTTATCAATCAAACCTGTACTGTCCTTCAAAAGAAAATTTGGGTTCTTGTTTTCTTGGCTAGATAAAGGACTTTCTTGGCACTTCTTGGTAACTAAGGAGCTATCCTTCAAAAGAAGTTTTGGACTGGTGTTTTCTTTGCTAAATAAAGGAGTTTCTTGATGTTTCTTGAAAAAGGATGAAAAATGGGAACTTTCGTGGTCTTTCTTGATAATGGGAGAGAAACGAAAGCTATCGGTGTCAAGACCAGACATAAGTTCCCAAGAATCAATGATTTCTGGTTTGGACTTAGGTTCTGTAAGAGGGGTAGGGAAGATGGAGCCAAGAGTGAACCGAGGTGATGGTGTTGGAGGAGTTGTGGTGGCTTGTGGTGGTGGTGTTGGTGGTGGTAACGGATCAAGATTGAGGAGGCCATAAGTGGTTGAAGTGAGTGAAACTATGTGGTGACTTAGCGCTGAGCTGCCTAGTTGAGCGAACTCATCCTCATTGTTAAGTAGATTAGAAGATACACAGCCCATGATGATGGTGGTAGCTGCAGAGTGTTGTTGATGGCTTCAACTTGTTTTGGTGTTTGAAATTTGAAGTAGACTGAGAGGGAAAGCAAGAGTAGTCACAGAGAGTGAAGACACAGGGTTAGATACAGGGGATGACTTTTTTAGGAAGGGAATTTTAAATGAATTTTCTAGATCTCATCTCACTATATTTTATTATTATTATTATTATTATTATTATTATGAGAAATCTGCTTTTATTGCTGCCCTAAAATTTACATTTTGTAATTTCGTTGATTAATTAATTATAACTAGATTTATTGTTATAAGCAACAAGGTTTTTATAGATCAATGGAGTATTGAAACATTTTGTGTTTCAATATATTTGGTTTTAAGTGTTTTAGTTATTCATTTGCTTGTTTTTTATATTGTTTTAATGAATTAAATTTGACATTCTTATTAAATTTAGTTTATTTTTAATAACAAGTTTTATAGCTGAAAAGATAAAAAAATTATATTTATAATATCTAATTTAGGAATTGGGATAACTAAAATCTTGGTAATAATTTGATAAATTAACCTAAATTAATTAAAATTTCTTTTAAAATATAATAGATTAAATTGAAGGCTAATCTTTTCTAAAAGAATATATAAAATGGTGTCGTATTTAAAAAAAAAAACTAGATTTTCACTAATTTTATCTTGTTAAAATCTCAAAAATTAAACCATATAATTCATATATTTAAATCCATGATATTTAGTTGGAAAATAACAAATGTTTTTACCTCTCATCAAATTTGATGTTAAGCAAAACTCACATGCTATTAATCTCACAAATGACATGAATAAAACCAATGATTTATATAGCTAAATTAACACATTATCCTTTATATATCCTTTAGCAATTCGAGTTAAATCTCGTTATAAATTAAATCAAAATGATAAGGTTTAACAAAATAGTAAATTTAACATAATGAACATTATTTCTCAGATAAAAAAAACATGTAAAGCTACATTTTTGTGAAGGGGTATCTTAAAAGAAATTACATGAATGGTAAATGCGAGCACAATTGCAAAAGCAAGTGCAATAATTATCTAGCCTTTTCAGTCACTCAAATTTGAAAATTTTGTGGGGACTGAGTGTGAGGTGCTGGGCGCTAAATTTTTAATTCAAATTACAGGACTACGTCTGAAGGAGTATTTAATTGGGCTCGCACTTTCTTCCCTGCGTCACCCATTCCAAGGTCAATTCACATGTTTCCCCTCAGTGTTTCAAAACAAACACCACCAGGCCAAGCCCGTTTACAGAGGATAGAGCTTCGGCTGGGTCAATATCAGATTATTTTCTACTAATTTAATGTATTTAATTTTTAAAAATATTGTCTTCATAATTTAAACCTACTCCTTTAAAGTTTTATTTATTAATAGATTGTGTTAAACAAGAATATTAAAAAAAAGACCTTCAGCTTTGAGCCTAAAACCACAGCTTACTTGGGCTCGGGCGAGGCGAAGCCCCCATGACTTGCTCACCTATAGCGTTCAAACCCAACCTGTGTATTTTTTTCAACATATTATTTTTACATGTGTTACTTTTCTTTCACGCAACCTTTTAAGTTTTATCACATGATTTAATAAATTTAAATGCAATTTTTATTGGTTAAACAACACGACCAAACAAATATAGTTTTCTAAATCAATGAAGCTTTTTTTTTTATTTTACAATTAAAAATCTTTTCATAACATAGTTAGTTGTAAAGCGAGCTATAAATATATTTATACCCTTTAAATAAGATCTTTATCTTGAAAAATTAAAATGTGTTTGGGTGAGAAGTGTGGTGGCTTTTTTTCTAAAGGTATAACCCTTTTAAAATATAAACCACATCTCTAAAAGCTAAAACATATATGCTTTTTATGTGGATCACAAAAAAAAAAAAAAATCGCTTTCAAACTAAATACTTTCTAAGCCATGGAATAAGCTTCTATAAAATTTAGTCGCTAACAAGAGAGGTAAGGGATCTCATCTCTTAACTCAAAAAAATTCCTCATCAAATATTAAAGTTTACAGCTAAACTTTTAATTGAGCTCATGATTAAATCAAATTAGTGTATTAAAAGTCTAATTAAGTTCTTGAATTTAATTTTTATACAAATTCATTCAATAAATCATCTAATTTGACTTTTAATCTTCATTATCTTTAGTTTCGGGTATAATAAAGGTACAATTAGACTTCTAATTTTTTTTTTCCAAAATTCCAGTTTTGTTTTTCAATGCGTTTCCCTTCTCAACTTGCTCTTGCCAAGTTGCTATCTTTTTTTTTTTTTGCTTTTTTTTTCAATTTATTTTTATTTTTTAAAAATATTTTTAAAAGAAAAAAAGATAATTATAGAAGAAATTCAAAATTAGGTTATGAGACATACATACAATAACATTTAGATAATTATTGATGAAAAGAGGCATATATCATGTATTTGTAACACTCAAAAGTACTTATTTTTGAAAGCGTTTTTAAAAAAATTTAAAAATATTTTATTTTTTAATTTACTTCAAATTAATATGTTTTTAGTGTTTTTAAATCATTTTTATGTGTTGATATCAAAAAAAAAAATTTAAAAATAAAAAAAAATTATTGACATGTATTTTGATATAAAAAGTTATTTAAAAAATAACTATAACCACACCACTAAATAAGCTTTTAAGTGATATATAATTGTCCAATTTAACCTAATTACCACTAGAAAAATCAAATTATGTATATTGGGTGAGAAAAGTATGTAGCTCTCCTTCAAGCATAAATTCTAAGTTTTTCTTTCGGAACTTCAAATTTCTGTAGTAATTAAGCATTTTGCCTTTCAAAGAATATCATAATTTATCATAATTTTTCATATGTCCCTCTAATTTAATCATTTTAAAGTTTATCTCCATATTTTTTAAAAAACTTTGCCTACAGGAAAACTCCTGTTTATGGTACATTAACAAGTAACAACAAATTCAAAACCAACAGAAAAGAACAGTCTGAAATCAGAATTATTGGGGGCAAATAGTGGGTGCCTAGACTATACCTAGAGAACACCTTTTAGGCAGGGCCAGCACCTCATCTAAAATAATGTCGTACCAACTTTTCAGACAGACCACCACCCCTTTGATGCTGGCAAAGCCGCCTGATACTTGTGGACCTACTGGCCACAAAATGCAATTATAGATGGCATCGAATCCTTATAGAATATGGTTGGAGTTCATCGAATCATTAATATTTTTGCGTAGAATTTTAATTTCCGCATACCATTTTTTTTAATTTATTTATTTTACAAACATGGATCACCATATTATACGGTTGATACTATTAAAGAATTGTATTTTACTGATTTAGCCCTCGTATGGCTTTCATGCCACCCTTGAAGTGTTTGAAGCTTATTTGCCTCTTGCCTAAGATATAGAAAGTCTTGTTGCATTATTACTCTAACCAGCCCGTAGGAAACCAGTTATCGGAATTATAAAATATAAGCCATTCATTTGCCTATTTATTTATGTAATTCGTGTGTTAAATTTGCTACTAAAATAAAAGCCAGGATCAAATTAGTCATCCCTTGACTTATACTATAGTTTTAAAATCCAGATGGAAGGTGGGTAGATCTGGAATCCAAAAACAATCCAAGTTAAATAAAAAATATAAAAAAAAAATGGTTGACCAAATAAAAAACAGAGGTTAATTCGATAAACTAATTAATCTAAGTTTGATATACTCAATTCAATTCTTAACGTATTTTTTTTAAAATAATTAAAACAATATCCTTTTAATTATTATAAAAAATATTTATTTTACCGGGGAAAAATTCTTGAAGCATTACTAGGTAGGGTTTTACAACTACTAGTCTCGCATGAATTAAACAATTCTTAAGTGTAGGGAGGATACCCATTAACGAGTTACCAGCAATTGAGAACATTCATTGTCTTCTTCAGATGGCCTGTGGATTCTTGGTCTTTTCTACTCAGATCAAATGCAACCGTGTGGAGTTTTGTGAATTTTTTTTTAATTGATCTTATTAAATATACAATATGCATTATATAATTAGTTCAGTCTCTCTGCATTCTAGTTGCTATTCAAGCCAATTGCCACCTCTTTTTAATCTAACATCACCTCGTGTGGCTAGTTATTATATCTCTAGGCAATACTCCCTGCCTCAAAAACACTATTGTCACCGTTGGTTCTGTCTACAATTTGGGGTTTCCTGCATTGGGCTTAGGCATCAATGAGGCATGATCAGCTAGGAGATATGATAGCCAAGAGAAAACCTGGTTGGGAGCACTTGCAGGAAGTAAGATTATCTTCTTCCATTAGAAGAATCTAATCACGAACTGCGTTGTTTAAATGTGTGATCTTCTTGATGAGATCGTTTGGTGCATTTAAGATGAAAACAAGAGCATATAGTCTTTGCCTCCAATCCTCTCTTCTGTGTTTTCTGTACTTACCTTTCTGGGTTTCCTTGTAAACTGAGAAGATTGTTATTGTTGTATTTATTCTGTGCTGTGGCCACCTTGTTTTAGCCAACCCATTTAGGAAGCAAATTTCAACTGGTTTTCCTACTTCCCAATTTTGTGGGTCTCCATATTCACAAATGTCTCCATATAAGCATAAAGCAAGTCGCGGTTGAATCTGTCATTTAAAATAAGACTAAACCAAATAGATTAGGAATAAAAGAGAATAAGACGATAGAAGTTCACGAGAAGGGCTGGATAAACTCTACTCACGTCATTTATTCTCAATCAAAATATAATATGCCAAAATATAATGGAAAATACTAAGATTAAAAGAGACAATATGTTCTTAAGTCCTAATTTAAAAGCCTTTCCAACCTCGAAGAGATACAATGTGTTAATAATATAGAATAAAAGTTGTAGAATTTTCTAGTAAAATTTAAAAATGATTCAATGATCAGATAAAATATAATGATTGTTTTCGTCAAACAAATAAATTAACACAAGTAGACCTTTTTTTAAACTTAAACTTGACATGTTTTTTTGAGCTATATTAATGTTTATTAGGCTTTCTATATGATCTAATTGCAATAAATTTATTCTAACCCTTCATATCCTCCAAAACCTCTGCATCAATACATGTAAATCACAAAACCTACAATGGGTCAAGCTTTTATTTATTTATTTATTTTTTTAAATAATTTTTTTCTTTTCATTTAACCATGATAAATAGTTATATTTGACACTTATCGGGTCTGTCATAAGGTCTACGATGTGTGTGGAGTAATAAATTATGCTATAATAATAGTTTTTCTTCGTTCTTTCCTAATTGCTTAGATTTTCTTGTTAATCAAACTTTTTCGAGTTTAAATATGTACTTGGTGGAATTGCATATAGTTCATTGTTTTGCCAAAAACTAGCATCTGTAGGCCCTACTCTCCATGGATCATGTTCGTGCCAGGGATGATCCTGATGTTGTGAAAAAAGTCCCATATTACAAAGCCAATAGGTTAGTACTGGAGACAGAGGTCTTGAAACTTGATCTGCTACCTTGGCCAAAAAATTGGTGCGTGAGTATTCATTGTTTGCGCCTTATGGTTGCAATCTTCGATGCTTGTTCACATTTAACATATCATTTCAACAGGAAGAGAAAAGATTATCCATGATGGAATGGGCAATCAAGGAATGCCGTTCTGAGGAACAAGCACAGGCCTCTTGAGGTCCTTAAAGTGTTGTTATTTAATTTTTGATCTATCTATTTAATAAAAATTTTGAAAAATAAAAAAATAATAAAAAATAATGAAAACTTAAAAAATATATTTACATAATTTTTAGCATTTTCAATGTCGTCTAAAAAAAATTAAATTTTCAAAGGTTTTTCGAATGCGTTCGACTTTTCACGTGTTATTTTTAAAATCATTGATTTGCCTTATTGAGTCGACGTTGATATTACTTGTTTTTAAAAATACAAGAAAAAAACAAGAAAAATCAAATTTATAAAAAAAGAAAGTTGAGGGACTAATTTTGAGGCCCAAACAATATTTTACCTATAAATAGTAGCCTTCAACACACATAAAAGAAGAGCAATTTTGCAAACATAAAAGGAGAGAGCAATTTTGCACATTTAGAGAGACACACAAAAAAAAAAGAGAAACCTAACCCTTAAAACCCATCTCCTTCAAACCAGCCAGTGCCCCCCCCACTTGGAAACAAAATAGCAACCACTGCTCACCATCTTCAGTTCCACCATATCCCTTTCACTCTCCCCTTCTCCTCAGCAAAAAAAAAAAAAACCCAAGACCAGCTCTCATTTTCCCTTCAACCCATAACTGATCTTCCCTATTTCCTCTCATTTTCAGCCAACAACACAGAACCCCTCCCCGGTTTGAATTTTTCTCCTCCACACCGTAGCCCCATCTTCTTCTCCCTTAGCCAACATGCCGCTCCCACCTACCCAAAGCCATTTCATCTCCCTCTTGGCAGCTGTTTCCATCTCCGCTAGAACCAACCCCCGCACACTGCCTCCTCTCTTTTTTCTACACACTAGACATTCTCTAAACCGCAGCCGTCCCATCTTCTCCACTAGAACCACCACCCACTGACACAGGAGACCAACCCCACATCAGCTCCTTTCTTCTCCTATCTCCATAGCAGCTCCAGCGACCGCGCCCGACAGCAGATCTCTTCTCCATCTCCGCCGGCTAGACCCGACAAAAGCCTAGTAGCCGGTGGCCCCCCCGGTCTTGCTGCCACTTGAAACATAGAAGAATGAGAAAGAAAAGGAAAAGAACCAATTTGTAGAGAGAAGCAGATTCGAAACAGAGAAGAAGAGAAAGAGAAGCAAATATGTAAATGAAAGAAAAATTAAAACCGATTGTTGTTTGTGCATTTTTTTTATTGTGTAACGGTGACCCTCACCGTCGGCGTAGGAAGATAGAGAAGAAGAAGACGTTTCCAATCCACTGGTTTTGTTGGCTTCATCGACGGTGACGACGGACCCACGCGCTGCCAGTGGCGGTGGCGCGTGGAGGAGACACGCCGCCACTATTCCAGCGGTTGCAGAAGGCCTTCCCTTGAGTTTTAGGGGCTATTTTATAAATTTTAAATTATTTAATGTAATTGTTGTTTAGTTTTGAATTTTTTATAATTTGTAGTGTGGATGTACCAAAAAAAAGAAAAGAAAAAAAAGAAAAATATAGTGAAAGTGAATGTGTTGTTTGTATTTTGTTTATGAATGTTTTTTATTTTTATGATAAAATTGTAAAGAATAAAGAATAATTTAATATTTTGATTTACTCACGGTTAAGGATTATGAACTTACACGTAAGTTGTATTTTTAATATTCGATGAATGAACAAAATTTTTGAAACTTCTTTAACACATCAAAGCCACGAAGCAGCTTACCTTAGGTAGGGTGCGTTAGGGGTGCTAATACCTTTCCTAACCACAACCAGTCCCTTACCTATGAATATCTGACAAGATCAGTACACCCAGGTTTCCTAGTAGCCCTCAATTAAATACTAAGTAATGACTCCCAACGAAATAAAAAATCACCAAAACGACGTCGCGCGGGTGACGAGCAACATAAAGAATTAAAGAAATCTCTATGGTGAAGTTGGGTCTTGACCAGGCATATTCACAGTGCGTCCAGAATTGTTTATGTGGTTACGTCAGCCTTTCCAATTAATTCGCCTTTCCAATTAATTCCCAGCCTTTAGAAAGTTGATTCATGATCTCAAATTATTTTTTGATAAATTACTATGATGTTATGGAATTTTAGACATGATTATTGTTTTTGTATAATATTTGAATTGTTTGGATATTATTTATTTGAACTGATGTACATTTTTTATTTGATAATTTATGTTGGATGGTGTGTTTACTTTTTTGGAGTGTGATCGCCAATTAAGACTTTTTTTTAATTCATAGTTTATGTTGGGGTGCGGTGTTTGCTTGTTTTTAAGTTGATGTCAAATAGAAAATAATTTGTTTCTAAATTGATATCTTGTTTGATTTAAAACATATTATTGTGTTTCGTTGAATGTGGCTTTAGTCAAATTTTCAAAGGTTTGATGATGATCTTGCAATCAATTTTATTTTTTCACTTTTTTTCACCCTTTTATATTTAATATTTGGAATTGTGACCTACACGTGAGATATTGTTTTTGTGTATTAAATGAATCGGTTCCCTCCCGCAAAAAACAAGAAAATCTTTCATTCAAAAATATAATTTCTATTTTAATTTTCATACGGTCAAGTCTCTCAAAAATATATAAAAAAATCATATTATATTTCCATATAAAAATTCAAAATACCTATTTACTTGCATTTTGGGATTTAATAACCAATTTATTAAAGTTATGATAACTTGATCTATATTTCAAAAAATATCAAAAAATTATATTGTTTTCTGTTAGTATCTGAGATTATGAACTTATACATAAGAAATATTTCTGATATTAAATAAAAAAGATAGTTTTTTTTTGTTTTATATTGTCATTAGAACGACTAGGTTTTTAACCTGATAAGAAAAGAATCTCCTTAATGAGAAAGACTTTTCTTCGACCATAAATAGACCAACATTTAGAAAACACAACATTCACTTAGTTTATATTAGACAAATAAATGATGTAAGTACTTACCTCAAGTAAAGCGTATTAAGAATGTTAATAACTTCTATTTACTTAATCAGTTCTCTTACACAAACTTTAAAATTAATTAAGGTTCTTAATGATAAAACTAGATAGCGACTTTTATTTTTTTTTACTAATAAAAAATAAGAATTTCTTATTCTTTCCGCGCACAACGTTCCTAATCATTTCTAATATAGAAAGATAATCTTCATGGCACAGTATACATGCAACCCTCTCCATTAAAAAAGAAGCAACCTAATCACTTTATACACATTGGCGAGCAATGCAACATAAGTTTCTTCTATGGATAACAAAGTACTACAAAACATATTATATTATAGTGGTGTAGCTATAAAACTACACAATTTGTTCAAAGAATGAAGAATAATTCTTTCCCTTTTTGAAATGGTTTAATACCACACCTTCCATTTCAATTCACTCTAACCTAGTCATGGAAGTAAATTAATTTTTAGATATTTTTGGATCATTTTGATGTATTAATATAAAAAATATAAAAAATATTATTTTAATATATATTTAAAAAAAAAACACTTAAAAAAACCAGAAACTTCGTATTATCTTTCCAAACCAACTCAAGTATTACTTCCTTTAGCCGAGGCCCCACAATCTGCCAAGATAAGCCTCTCAATCTCTCAATAGCCATTTGTTGCATCGGACACTAGGGAGATTAATATAACTTGGTTTTATTTGCTCCATTATTAACTATTAGGAGAACAGGCAACTGATCTACATATACTATTATTTGTCCTTATTTTTTCAAATTCAGACAAGAAACATTTTTGGAAAGTAGACCACAGAGTCAGAAGTGTTTGACCAGTCTAATGACTTCCCACTGACCAAAAAATATATCGATTCCTCTTCAATTGTTTAATAGTTGGATGGCTAGCTAACTCGGTCCTTCGTTGGTGGTCTTCAAGGTCTGTTTTCATTCTCTCTTTCTATCGTCCTCTAGCTGCTCATAACACGTGAAGGCAATGGGGGGCGGTCAGTTATTCTTTAAGATTCATGCATGCTAGCTCCATAAAAATTAACAAATGGAATACATTGTTCTTGCGGTCCTTCAAGTTTCAGATTTCAGCCACCTTAACCCCTTTTATTCCAATTTCAGGTATCAATATGCATGCTCTTGTCGTTCACACGGACATGCACACATACACGCACGTTCACGCGCCAACCATGTGATAGACAGGCTATTATAAAGGGTCAAGGTGACTACAAGTCTTGTTATTAACTCTTCAACTCTTCAATGTGAGAGTATATTATTATTTAATATGATATATATTGTAAGTTTTGTTTTAAAAGTAGATGTATTAGCCTATTAGGTGTTTTTTTTATATATATCCATGAAAATGAAAGAAGTAAAATTGTGGCGAGGAGTTAGAAATGGTCAAGATTTGAAACTTGAGGGAGCAGACACATTATTTACCTAGCTTATCTTAATGTGACTTTGGATTCTTGTGTGTACTATTAAAACCATCTGTCTCTCTCATCTCTTCTCCCATCACACTATCATCATTCACAATGTTATTGACAATTCCTGACACCTCCACTAGATTGTTTATCTCATGCCACTACACTACAACACAAGTTTCTGTTAGATTCTGCACAAAATAAACATCACCTTCACAGACTTGTAATTAATATCTAGCTCTATCCCTTACAGACTTCACATCTTTACAGCTATAATAATTGTTGAAGGAATCAATGTCACTAGAATACCATGCACCTATATCTAGCAACACCCTCTCCAGCTCTCTTTTTATGCCCTTGCTGTTTTTTATTGTAATGTAAAATTTCTTTCTTTCTGGCTGCCTCTCTGAATGGGAAAGAAGGGTGGTACCTCATGTTTGACCGTAGTGAAAAGAGCATTCAGGTTTCCAAGTAAAGAGAATGAGAAAAGGAGTGGCAGAAGGAGAGAAGAACATGACCAAGAAGAGGAAGGAAAGGTAATTCATGATGCTCTTATCATGAACAATGACTAGCTTGTACTTTATGTGTATAACAAAGAATTGATTTCTCGGTGCATGGATTTTTGGGTTTGAATCAAACCGTTTGATTGTTTGCAGAGGAGAGAGAAAAGAAGATGGCTTTTTAGGAAGTCCATTAACCATGTTCCAGTTCAACAATGTGAAGAAAAAATCCCAATAACAAACACAATTACGAGTACTATTACTGCACCCGTGAGTCCTACCATGGATGCCGAGAAAAGACATGCAACTGCAGTAGAAGCTGCGGCAGCTGAAGCTGCATCTGTCACAGCCCAAGAAGCAGTCAAGATCGCTAGACTCGCTAGACCAGCTTCCAGCTGCTTTGTTAGAGCTGAAATATGGGCTGCTATTATCATTCAAACAGCCTTTAGAGGCTACCTAGTAAGTCATCACTTGCTATTGCACGCTTCAATATTTTCATGTCTTTCTTGGTTAATGATTTGGTTATCTTGATCGAGTATTGAAGGCAAGGGGAGCTCTACGTGCACTAAAAGGGCTGGTGAAGTTACAAGCTTTAGTGAGAGGACATAATGTAAGAAAGCAAGCAAAGTTAACACTTCAATGCATGCAAGCTTTAGTTCGAGTACAAGATCGAGTCCGTGACCAACGAGAAAGGCTTTCACATGAATGGAGCAGAAGGTCCATGTTTTCTGAGACCAATAGCTTATGGGAGTCTAGATATCTCCAAGACATTCGTGAGAGAAAGTCCACGGTAAGTACTTGTAATTAACACTATGAGCCCATCAGCCAAACTATAATTATTTCTGAAATTATTAGACCCATTTAATTGATTAAAACTCATCATTGAGATCATTAGACCCCTGCTAGTTTCCTTATGTTTATACATGTTTTTTTGGAAGAATATGTTTATACATATTAAGTGGTATTCTTAGGTTAGTTAATTTCGTGTATCAACACTAAATATTGCTCCTTCGTTTGTAAGGGCAATACATTGGAGAAATAAATATACCATACCATAGCAATTATTAATATATAGCTTCTTTTTTTATCAACAAACAAGTGAACACACATTACACAAGTGCAAATGCAAATGTAGATCACAAACGTCTTACTATATATTTATCAATTTTCAAACAATTGCTATGAAAAGAGAGAGACACAATGCATTTATAATTCATAATTCATAATTTGAGGCATGAAATAACATAATAGTACCATGGTAGTGTGGATAAATCATTAGGCCTTCTTGATATATAGTAAGCTAATGGCTTTTGTGTTGCAGTCGAGAGATTTAACCTCTCTTCTAGATGATTGGGATGATCGTCGATGCACAAATGAAGAAATTGAAGCCATGGTGCAAAGTAAGAAGGAAGCTGCTTTAAAACGCGAAAAAGCCTTGGCTTATGCTTTCTCTATCCAGGTTGGTCTTCTCAATCCCTAAATGTGTTTGATTTGTAAGTTAAAAAACGATATCATATGTATTTCTTAGTTATTTAACTTCTCAAATATCTACATGACCCAACATCAAGAAATGGAGGTCTAGAAGGAACCCATCAGCAGGGGATGAAGAGGAACTAGAAGACAGAACAAGGTGGCTTGATCGATGGATGGCAACAAAGCAATGGGAGACAAGTAACAGGGCATCAACAGATAGAAAAGACAACAACATAAAGACTGTAGAGATGGACACATCTAGACCATTTTCATATTCTAGTACAACTCCAACTTGTCAAAGATCACAAAGCCAAAATCACCAACAAAAACAACCCACCAGACACTCTATTGCCTCTCCTCTCCATAGATCATTCTCCAGCCGTTCTATTCACCAATCACCTATCACACCCTCTCCTTGCAAACCCAAGCACCTTCAAGTACGTTCTGCAAGCCCAAGATGCCTAAAAGAAAGAAAGAAATGCTACTCAGCAGCACATACACCGAGCTTGAGCTCTAGCTATTGCATTAACAATGGTCTTGGTCGATATGGTGGGGGTAGTGCTACAATATTGCCAAACTACATGGCAGCAACTGAGTCAGCAAAGGCTCGTGTTAGGTCACAGAGTGCACCAAGGCAGAGACCATCAACACCCGAGAGAGAACGTAGTGGATCAGTACTACTTGCAAAGAAACGTCTGTCATTCCCAGTTCCTGATTGTGGTCCCAATGGAAATGGTGTTGGCAATATTGGCAACAGCAGTAATAGTAGTTTCAGTCAGAATTTAAGGAGTCCCAGCTTCAAGAGTGTGCATGGTTGCCACTTTGGAATGGGGGAGCAATCAAATTATTTTTCATGTTATAATGAGGGCATTGGTGAAGAAATATCCCCTTGTTCAACAACTGACCTTAGGTGGTTTAAATAAGAATTTTGAATTTGGGTTTGTAGAGTTTTTATGAAATATGAATGTAGTCAATTAATTAATTATCTAGTAATAATTTGATTAAATGGTGGCTTTTTTATATATAAAAATAAGAGGCAAGTGACTGAAGTGAATGATCGGACATGGTATATTGTATTAACAGAAACTAATTCAGTAGTTTATCCTCTCATAAATTACGGATTGTGATAGTTAATTTTTTTTTAATTTGATCATTGAATTTTGTTTGGGCATAATTTAGTTTTTTAAAACCCAAATTAGCACTTAATTACATATTTTTTTTAGAAAAAAAAGGTTGGATTGAAAGTTAGATTACCAAAGTCAAAATAAGGGGTAAAGTAGGTGATGCCTTCTAATTTCATATAAAAAAATTATTTTCATCCCCTATCTTTTAAGTTTATAGCTGATCGATATCTCGATTTATCTCAAATTCAATTTTATTATAAAAATTAACTTTTCTTATTTTTCATTCTTTTTTTTGTCATAGGAGAGAGAGAACATCAAATTTTAGCTTAGAGAGAGAAAATTGTTATTGACTATTGTGACGTGCACGGCATCCAATAAAAAATTTGTCTTTAAAGTGTTTTGAAAAGAAGTTTTGGGTTTAATTACAAAATTATAATTATATGGTTCAAGAGTCATCATTTAATGTTATAGTCACTAGGAAACTTAATGATTTACAAGAGATCATTCTCAGTACATCTTACCTAATGCTACAATAGTCCAGAAATAAAAATTATCATGACATTCCAATCATTTTTACGTTTTCAATCACAATACACATTTTCTTTTTCCAATAAAATATTTTTGCAAATTTTTTTAAGATTTTTTATTAACATTACACTGCGATACCAATTATCCACTTAATAATGGCTTCTATTAGTAACCCTTTTAACCAGGACACTAGTCCCAAACATCTGGACAACTAGTTCCTCCCATTATGCCTATTTACAAGGCATGTATGACATTTACCCAAACTCGGCACTGACCCTAGGTTCAATCCATTACTTATGACTGTCAAAAAATCCAACCATCCAAAATCTGACATTAACCCCGTTAACGGGACATTAATTCATTCGCCTAATTACTGGGCACCACCTATCACCATATCTCTTATTTATTCATCCAATTCTCGAGCATCTTACCTAATGCTACAATAGTCCAAAAATAAAAATTATCATGACATTCCAATCATTTTTACGTTTTCAATCACAATACATTTTTTTTTTCCGATAAAAGTTTTTGGCAAATTTTTTTAAGATTTCATATTAACATTACACTGCGATACCAATTATCCACTTAATAATGGCTTCTATTAGTAACCCTTTTAACCAGGACACTAGTCCCAAACATCTGGACAACTAGTTCCTCCCATTATGCTTATTTACAAGGCATGTATGACATTTACCCAAACTCGGCACTGACCCTAGGTCCAGTCCATTACTTATGACTGTCAAAAAATCCAACCATCCAACATCTGACATTAACCCCGTTACCGGGACATTAATTCATTTGCCTTGTTGTAACCCATTTTTGGGTCCCCATGTAAAAAATAATAAATACAAAAAAAAAAAGAAAAAAAAAGAAAAAAGAGCCCGAAACAGTGCTGTTTTGACAGCACTGTGGGTCTTCTTCTTCCCCTGGACACGCGAGGCAGGGGAAGAAGAAGATTTTTTTTCCCACTTTTTGCCTAATTTCTTTCCCGGATTTTGCTCAATAAGACGCCCACCATAGACACCCACTTGCCTGGCTTTTTATCTGTTTAAAGGTAGTGAAGGGGGCGGCCAACAGTGGCCGCCCCAACACGTTCTCCCTCCCCTGTTTTCCTATAAATACAGGGGAGGGCTGCTGAAAAAAAAAAAAGAAAGAAAAGGGGACCGAGAGAGAGGGAACAGAAGGGAGAAGAGAGGGAGAAGAGGGAGAAGAGAAGGGAGAACACAGAAGAAGAAGAAGAAGAAGCAGCAGAGGAGAAAACAAAGAAAACAGAGGAGAGAGAGAAGGAAAACGCAGAGCCACCGCCGGCCACCCCACTGTCAGCGCCGCTTCCTGTCGCCACCAGCAGCTCCGCCATCGACGACAGCCACCACAGGTCAGCCCTCAACCCCTTATCTCGTTTTACTGTTCATCTTCTTGCATGCAGAACGTGCACTGGGCACGTTCTGCAAACCAAGAATTAATTGCCCGGTTACTGTGCATGTGCACAGTAACTTGGCAAATTAATTCACTGGTTACTGTGCACACAGTAACCCGGTTACTATGTGCACAGTAACCAGCCCATGCATTTGGGCCATGTTCGGCCCAGCCCATGTAAAAGGGCCAAGTTTGGCCCAGCCCATGCAATTGGGCCTGATCCGGCCCATAAAAAAAAAAGAAAAAATATTATTGTTTTAAAAAATATTTATGATGTTCCCATTTTTTATTTATGTTATTTTTATTAATATCGGGTAGTATTTTTTATGTCATAAAAATACAAATCGGGTATTAAAATACCCGGGTTTTTTGTCACAAACTTTCAAAAATACAAAAAAATTAAAAAAACATTTTTGTGCATACGGCCAAGTGTCTCAAATCTAAAATATCATATCGTATTTTTCATATGTCAAAAAACAATATTTTAGCATGCATTTTGGCTTTAATAACCAGTTTATTAAAGTCAAGAAAACATTGGCCAAAATCTCAAAAAACAACAAAATATTTTATTTTGTTTGATTTTAGTATCAGGGATTATGAATTTATACGTAAATCGTATTCCTGATATTAAAAAGATATTTTCTTTTGACGGCTTCGAATAGTTAGTTTTTTACCCGATAAAGATAAGGATCTCCTTACAGGAGGACTTTTCTTAAACCGTAAACGAATCAACAATTCAAAAAACCACAACACAATTTTAGATATTATCAGACATTAAAACAATGCAGCCTACCTTAGGTAGGGCGTAGTTGGGGTGCTAATACCTTCCCTTTACGCAACCAGTCTCCGTACCCGATCTCTAAAGACCAGTTAAGGTTTCTAGTAACCAGAATACTAGGTGGCGACTCCCAGTCCAAATTTTCACATGTAGAGACAAGAATTCCTTGTCTCTCCCTATTTTTCAGGAATAAATATTCTGATTTTTCCTTGAGGGTGGACGATCGCCGCGCCGCCGCACACGTGCGACATGCCTAATTACTAGGCACCACCTATCACCATATCTCTTATTTATTCATCCAATTCTCGAGCATTGACCCATCACTGGGTCTCTTATTTATTCACCCAATTACTGATTACCTGCCCATTTATTGGGCCACTAATTCATTTGCCTAGTATAGAGAGCATCAACCCCCTTTACCGGGTCACCAAATCATCCACCTAATTTTCTGGGTACTGACCCCTCTTACCGAGTCCTTTTGTAGGCAACTCTCCTTAAGGTGAAATCACCCTTTATTTCTCTCCTTCTTCTTCCTTTCTCCACACTTCATTCTTCTTCCAAAAGCTTTAAAACTCTTAGATCACTCAAATATTTAGTGTAGCTCACTATAAACCTTCTTAATTATCTTAACTCTCCATAAGCATGCATTATTTTCAAGAATTGATGAGAGAATTGTAGAGAAGATGTAAGAAAATCCCTAACTTTCTTTTCTCTCCTTGTAACCTGCTGGACACCCCAAGCAAAATGGGGTTTATATAGTAAAATTTTCATTATTACAATTAAGCCCTTGCCTTTCATGTTTAAATTTATCTAGTTCCCATGAGTTATTTTCTTTTCTTTTTCCTTTTGGTTGACTGGAAATAGCCTTTTAAAGGCTGACTTTTCAACAAATTTATATTATATTTCCTTTAATTATATCACCATATATTTTTTAATTATATCAGCAAAATTTTAGATTGTTCAAACAACCCAATCTAGTGTGATGAATTTTTAACGTAAAACTAGTTGATTTATGATTTTTCACCCAAAAATCAAAATCTCCTTATTTAATCCCTACGTAAAGCACCCAATCATTTTACTATCTTCTCAGAGCCACTTTACTTTAATTATTTTCCATTTTTAGTCATTAATTTATAGCTTATTCTCGTGCCATGACAACATTACCGATTTCTCGCCGGTGTTTACACCAACACTTTTCGTACCATTCTTTTTTTTTTTTGACCAAGGGTTTACAATTAAAAACATTGATAAAAAAAAATTATTGAACCCTATTGTTTTCATGAGTTGGGTCATAGGTTTAATTGATTAATTCACAGCATCCAAAGATTTTTTAGTTTAATGTTTTTACTACATCTCATTAAAAAAAAAAACCAAATACACACTACTAGAAAATCAATAAATACAAACAAAAATATCAAGGGAATATTTTTGTTGGTAAATTGTCGATGGATTTTATCAATGGAAATATTCCCTTGGTATTTACTAAGGCAATTACAGTGGAAAAAAAATAATTAAAAAAAAACAATGACGTGCTATTTTTATCAACAAAATTATTCCACCGGTAAAATCCTTCAGTAAATCTGTTGGTAAACTGTTAACACTGTTCATCATGTCAATTACAAATGGAATCATCAATGAAAAATTCCATCGGTATTTTTCAGAGAGCTCTAGAACTGTTTACTTTCCAATTGCACTATTAATTACTGTTCTTTACAGACAGAATCACTGACGAATTGAAAAGTCATCGATGTTATTTGGCGGTTTTCTGAAAAATTTTGATTAAATTAAAATTTTAAATTAAATATTACAGACGAAATCACCGACGAATTGAAAAGTCGTTGCTGATATTTGGCGGTTTCTGAAAATTTTTGATTAAATTAAAAATTTAAATTAAATATTACAGATAGAATCACCGACATAACGATTAAAAATATTAATATTTAATTATCAGTCGGTAAAACGCCTCAATAAAAAGCCTAGAATCTCTAATTTCACAACAGACAATATTCTTTTCTTCTTCTTCTTCATATGTAAAAAAATCAATATCCATTTCTTTCTCTTCTCTTCTCTTCTCTTCTCTTCTCTCCTCAACTCCTTCTTTTCTCCTCCATACTCAGGTATGTATTATTTTCCTTTCTTCTTTTTTCTTCTCAGTTTTTTTTTATTAATATACTTTACTCTTTTTTTTTCCTCTCTTCTTAGCTTCACTTGTAACCACATTAAGGTAAGATTTTTTTTTCGTTTTTTTTCACTATATTTTTTTTTATTTGTTTTTGATTTTCTTCTTTTTTCTAAGCGTTTTGAGTATCATAGAGTATTGATTTATATTAATTTAATTATTTTATAGATTTATAATATGGATTTTTTTTAAAAAAAATTAAAATAATTACCGATGGAATTATATTCAGTATTGTTTCGAGGGAAATACCGATGGAATGAAGTAGATAATTTCTTTGTGCACCTTTTCTGTTAGTAATCTATCAGTAATAATTTTTTTTTATTACTGATAGACTTACCTATGGATAAAAAATTACTGACAAAGATTCACCGACAGAGCATTTCTGTCGGTGATTTCATTGGTAAATTAATTACCAACGAAATGATAGTCAACCCATGCTAACCTAGGTAGATCAAATGCTTTTTCATCTCAATATCAGATAAAAAAGTATTTAATTCATGGTTAAAATCTAATTTTTTTTAGAAGACACATTATTAATACCTGTAATTATTTTTTTTGCTTTTTAGTGTTTTTTTCTCTAACCCGTTATTGAACACGAGGCAATGAACTAGATGGAACTAAAGGCTATAATGTTATCAAGTACTACAAGTAATGATTAAGTCTTCTATCCTCTCTGATTTTTTTTTTTACTTTCAGTTGGATTTAGAATATTTACAATTGGATCTCGGACTGAAAAATCTAAGTTTATCGTTATATGCTCTATGAAAAAATAAGTCTTCTATTAGAACAAAGAATCCATAAATTACAAAAGATGAATAGTATATGCAGAAGAGAAGAGGAATAGTATACATGGAAAATGAATTATGCAACCAAGAGAGCCAAAGTTTAGAAAAGTGAATATTGTATGTGATTATTATATGGTTTTTTATTGCATGTTTATGTAGTTCTCTGAAATATTTATATACTTTGGTCATATAAGTTTATTTTGGGAAGGGTGGAGTTGCAAAGAGTAAAATCACGAAGAGCAATCATCCTTATTATGCAAGTAACTAACAATTCATGTTTGTAAACATAAAATATTACGATGCCTATTGATTTCTTGAAGGTCGCAACACTATATTGTGTGGTGCGTGTCAACTCTGGCTCCTGAAAAATAAGGCTCACAAGTTGGGTTGAGACCTAAATAGTAGCTGTCCCGAAGACCTGAGCATGGTAGACAAGGCAACTGGCGGAACGAACAGCCTTGCAGTCTACTTGGGCCCTGCCCAAGCGGATAGAATGCCCATTACTGAGCAGCCAAGCAATCTGTTATCTTTTAAACGGACAACTTCTTCTTCTTCTTCTACCATCAACAAGCAATAATTAATCCATTTTTTCCCCTTTAATGCCTCTTTTAGCTACCACATATCTTCATTGATTCTAGCTGTCTTCAGCAAAGCAACTGCACATGTAAGCTCTAACCCCTAAGGCTGTTATAGGTGGTCATTACTATTTTCTCGATAGGCAGCAAGAAATAAAGAAAACTACAAGAAGACAAAAAAAATTCAAATTTCGTTTTGAAGAAAATTGTATACAGTACAATAACTAAAGAACTTGAAATTTTCATTTTGGGGATGTCTAAGTTCCGATCTCTAGAAACAGATGGGATGAGGTATAGAAAAATGAAAGATTATTCTGCTTAAATATATAGTCGAAGATCTAGATAATGGGCATCACATTGAACTAAAAAAAGAAAATAATTCTATCATATTTTATGGCAGAAAAAGGATAAATCGATTGTGGATGTCACAAATGTTGTTAGCATAAGCAGCAGCATGATTATAGTTGAGGGGCGCTCAACCCAATTCGGATAATGTTTGTTCCAAGCCCGAAAATTTGAGCCTAGCCTATTAAGTCTTATGAGCTAACCTCCTGGCTAGACTTGCGTCCCAGGCTACAGGCTTGAAATGCGTGTGGGTGGTATCCAACGAGTAATTTATGTTAAGTGGATTGAGTGAGAGTAAAGTATAGGGAAAAGAAAAACGAAATTTATTAAATCTGATAACAAATAAAATAAATTTGTAGAAAATACTTAGAAAGCATGAAACTTTATTGATCGATAATAGATGTGATTATAGACCAACAAAACTAATTTAAATAGTCTTCCCTAACCAACTAGGCTAAATAAGAAGAAAAAAAAGAGTTTACATCCATAAATATTCAAAACATTACAGAGACAAAGGAAATCATATCGGATATTTGGAATTTTGAAATAGGTACAATCCGTCAACTTTCAGCTAAATTTCTACAGGCTAAATTCCTTTCATCAGTTTTTTTTTTTTTTGGTTATCTTGATCTCGTAAATGCAAGCACTTGATGAATGCTTTGCATTCAGAAATAAGTTATTGATCGAAAACAGAAAAGAAAAAACCATAAAAAGACTCAATATGAGTTTGGAATGTTAAAGAAACATAAGGATAATATAAAGAGATGAAACCTGGATATTTAGTTTTATGAATTAATTTTTAATTTTTTTCATTTGTTTGATAACCTAATCAATTTTGATATAGATTAACTAATAACAGTGCTTTGTTCGTTGTCTTATTATTATCTTAAAATAAAAAAAATGTTTCTTTTAAATGGTATTTTGACAAAATATTTTAATCAAACTCCAACATGTAAAATTAAAGTTAATCAATCCTGAAAGATTAAAAATATTTTTATTACATAAATGACTCGATATTTGTTAAAATGGAATGATAGATGATGTGGGGGTGACCAATCAAATTTTAAACTCACACATGAAATTGAACAACGCATTATGTATCTAAGTTTTAGTAATATGCATAATGACATGTAGTAGATTCAGTAGTTATGGACTCGTGAATCATGATTCCTTGCAGGTCCAAATCATCCGTTGGACGAGGGTAAAATTAATTGGTTTTAACTTATCTTTCTTGAAATGAGAAAATATCATTTTTGTTTATTCCCTTTGTCATAACCTATTTTTGAGTTATTCCCTAATTCACTTTTTTTTTCCAAAACAAAAATAAAATAAAATAAAATAAAAACTGGCAATATGAAAAAAGCAAATCGAAGAGGATCTTAAACATAAGGGAAAATCAAGTTGTAATTTTGGATGAAATTCAAAGCCTAATTGTACCCATAATACCTAAGACTGAAGAAACAATCCAGATTTAAGGTTAAATTAAATGATTATTGAACGAATAAATTAAGTCCAAAGGTATAACCAAACAATTAAACAATGCAACTTACCTTAAGTAGGGCGTATTTGGGGTGCTAATACATTCCCTTTACACAACCAGTCCTCGTGCCCGATCTCTAAGACTAGTTAGGGTTTCTAGTGAGCATGGTGAAATATTTCTTTTAAAAAAAACCACGACATGGATCACACTTTATATTAGGGCAAACAAGGGATTTTTAATTGAAAAGATGAAGACAATATTAGATTTAATGGTAAAGGAAATGTTAAGAACGAAATCCCAACAATTGAGAAATGGATAGAAGTGAAAAAAATCATTGACTAGGGGGAATCTAAGAAAACTTTAAGGAATGCTATGTTAAAGCCAAAAGGTGAAAATTGCCTGCATTTAAAAGGTAAGTCGAGGTTAAAGATAGGAAAATGCCTATCAAGTCTAGGAAGGGCATTAGAGGTTTTTAATTGATAAAATGCACAACAAATGCCAAAAGTAAAAAATAAAATAAAATACTAAGCTACAAATATATCTTTTGATAATAATATCTTTCGTGTCTTCAAATGATTAGATTTGTATATCCATCAAAGAAAAAAGTTGGATTTGCCTTTTGGTCTTTATTAAGAGAATTTTGATTTTTTAGGCTTAACATGGTTATATATTATTCTTTTACAAAAATTTTCATAACCCAATTTTTGACAAAATAAATTCATAAAAAAAAATGGATGATGAATGAAATGAATGAAGAAAAATTAAGGTTTTGGTCAAGGTAACATAAATTGGAAGTCTTGAGGATTTAATCAAGATGAAATTATATGTTTGGAAGCCAATTTTGTTAGAAAAGGGAAGAATTGATAAGATTGGAGACTTAATTAAACTTTGAATCTGTTTAATTAATGAATTATGAGTGTAATTGAAAGAATCTACAAGTCCGAGGACTCAACTAAACTTTTATTTGGTTTAATTAATGATGTCAGGAGTTTAATTGAAGAATTGATAAGTTTAGGGACTTAATTGAACTTATAATTAATTTAAT
Source organism: Populus tomentosa (assembly GCA_018804465.1). Taxonomy (NCBI): domain Eukaryota; kingdom Viridiplantae; phylum Streptophyta; class Magnoliopsida; order Malpighiales; family Salicaceae; genus Populus; species Populus tomentosa. Next base: position 43,369,284 of record CM031969.1, on the reverse strand, counting down.
TAATAAAATCAATGGTTTAATTGATGAAATATTAAAATTCAGGATTGATTTGGGTCAATATTTTATTTTTTCAAGTTTATAAAAAATAATAGGGACTAAATTTGAAAATAAAAAATTAGAGGATGAAATTGAAAAATTTTGCTTTCATAAATTATTTTAAACAAAACAAATAAAAATAAAAATAATAAAGATCAAATTCGATAGATTAAAAAAATTAAAGGAGGATGAAATTGAAAAACAAATCAATTCCATTAATTATTTCAAGTAAAATAAATAGAAATAAAAAGAACATGGATCAAATCTGAAAGATAAGAAATTTCAATTCAGAAAATGATAAGAAAAAAATTAAATAACAATAAAAAAAATTAAGGATCAAGGTTGATATAAAAACAAAATTAAATAAAATTATAATGGACAAGATTGAGAAAAAAATTCAAAACAAAATATATAGCAATAAAAAAATTGATGATCAAATTTAATATAATCAACTGATAACAAGAGACTTTTGAATTTTTTGTAACTCTCTGAAAAGTGTTTTTCGTCCAAAATAAAAGGAAAACACTATCTTAGAAATCAAGCTAATTTTTTTCTTAATTAAAAAATATTTTTATTGACCAACTTTTTTAATAATAAATAAAAATAGAAAAGTTTAAAAAATAATTTTTAAAAAATATTCCGATTTCACATGCACACCCTATCAACTGATGTCAGTAGTTTAATTGAAGAATTGATAAGTTTAGAGACTTAATTGAATTTATAATTAATTTAATTAATAAAATCAATAATTTAATTGATGAAATATTAAAATTCAGGATTGATTTGGATCAAAATTACAAGATATTAAGGTACAAGCTTAGAGGACGAGCTTGGAAAACGGCTGCCCCAGTCCAGAAACGGCGTTGTCTTCTTCCTCTGAAAAACACAGGAAAGCTCCCTGTGGTAAAAAGGAAAAAAACGCCGATCAAACCACCCAAACGCACGGCAATCTCCAACGACTTCCATGACCGTTTCCTCAGCTTGTTCTCGTCAGTAGCAAGTCATTGTGGACGGGAAGAAACCACCACCACCAGTCCAGCAATGATGGGAGTACTGTTGGTGTCCCAATCCGGCCAAAACACAAAGTCTTAAAATTCTATCCTTATCAAGGGCGGATGAGCAGTAAGAGGGAATGCCTATAAAAGGCACGACGGAAAACCCGAAAAAAGGACGAAAAAAGAGTGATAGGAAAAGCGGGACCTAAAAAACAAAGACGAGAAAAAGATAAAACCCAGAGAGAAAATAAAAAGAAAAGAGAGCAAAAGGGGGAGTGGACGAGGAGCAGAAAGGGAGTCCGAGAAGTGCTTCATCCAGCACCTGCATCTTGCCGCTCAAGCTCGCTGCAAAAACAGGTAAGTCACTTTCAATTCCCCCCCTCCCTGCATTTTAATTTCTCTCCTCCTATAGCAAGCGTGCGTGAAGAGTGCAAGTAAGAAGAAAAAAAAAAAAAAAAAAAAAAAAAGAAAAAGAAAAAAGATGAAAGAAAAGGGAGACGGGCTACTGGTCTGAACCAGTAACCCGCTGGCTGGGCCTGGCCCAGCCCTATAGGCTGGGCTAGATCCAGCCCAGTATATAAATAAAAGGGGAATGGGCCGGGTCTGGGCCCTAAACCCAACTGAACCAAACTGCTTTTGATAAGGGTATGTTTGGCCGAAAACACCCTTATGTCTTGTCCATATATTTTGATATCTAGCCAAATAAGCTTTTTTTTTATATTAAAAAATTTCTAAAATATTTGGGGACTATCATGGATTTATTTGTAGGCTCCTTGCACTTTGTTTAATTTTTTTCCTTGCATTTTATATTTTTTTTGTTATGTACTCAATTTGTGGATTATTATGGTAAATGCAAAATTTCTTTTATTTCCATCTAAAAAAGACAAATAATAATAAAGGTTAAAAAAAAAGAAAATGATAGAAAATTTTTTCTTCAAATTCAATTTTTTATGAAATTATTCATAGACACTAGAGTTAAGAATACCACTATTTTTTTTTTTTTTGGGGTTTGTGCAATATTTATCAATGCCAAAGTTGGAAATATTTGTAGGAATTGTTCATTGATGCCAGAGTCAAGAACATGATAGGAAGAATAAAAAAAAAAGGAAAACAAATTCTTAATAATTTTAGACAAAACTAGCAATATAACCAACCTTAGTTAGTATACTTAAGAGGTCATAACATCTTCCTTTTTGTGTAACTAGTCTCGTACCGTAAAATCTATGTTGACCAGTTAGGGTTTCTAATGACTATAATGCTAGATGGTGACTCCTCGAACTAAACATGTTCCCATAAAGAACAAGATGTCAGATATCTATTTTTTTTTTCAAAGAGAATTTTTAATTTATCTCTGCGATGTCCCGAGTGTGACAAAGATATTGATATAGAAATAAAGAGTGACGAGGCTAATGATTGGGTCTTTCCTTGGAATTGCATCTTCATATCTTCATCTTGATTTATCCTTTGAAAAATGGTTATGACTCCTGAAATATATTATCGCATAGGTGCATTTGAATGAATGTCAGAATGATACACACCACCAAGACTAACTGTTGGACAATTTGCTTTAAAGCCCATTGATTCAAGTTGCATTTCATCACATGAATATAGGTGATAAAAGGGAATATCATTTGTCACACGTACCTCGCGGGGCGTCGATATGAAGATTTTTTTTTGTTTGCTTAATTTAGGAGTTGCCACCTAGTATTTGATTGAAGGTTACTAGAAAACCCGAATGTACTGGTCTTTGTTAGAGATTCACGAGTAAGGAACTGATTGTGGTTAAGGAAGGTATTAGCATTCCTGGCGCACCCTACCTGAGATAAGCCGCTACATGATTTGATGTGATTTAAAAAATTAATATATTAGCTAAATTCTTAAGGTTTTAATAAATCAATTACTAAATCCCATAATATATGCAGAAACATGTTTTTGCATTTTCACAGGAAATACTACATGATTTTATTTGTCCTTAAAATACTTGACTATATGCAAACTAAAACATTAAATTCTTTTTTTTTCTTTTTGATTTTATAATTTAATAACAAATCTCGCGAATTCTAGATAAAATACTTGAAACTTTGGGAGTGTTACATTGGGATTTCGGGTTAATCGAGCTACAAATAAAGATTTTGATTATGGTTAAAGAGAATCACTAGATTGAGATTTCAGGTTAACCCAATTGGATACATAGATTTTTTTTTCTCATTAAAGGAAATCATTAGAATTAGATTTCAGGTTAACCCAACCAAAAACAGAGATTTTGATTTTGGTTAAAAGGAATTATTGGATTGAGATTTCAAATTAACCCAACCGAAGACAAAAATTTAGGTTCTATTTAAATGGGGCATCAAATTTTAATATTTATGCAATTAATTCCCTAATTTGACCCAATCAACTTTTAAAATTATAATTTGACCTCTAAACTTTAATTTTTTCCAATTAAAGCCTAGTTTTACTTTAAAAACAATGTTTTCTTGCAATCAAACCCTTTACAATTTCAATAAACTTTTAATAAAATTTATTTGGGTCCTTAAACATATGATTTTTGACTTTTCTTTCTCAAATTGAGTTTTCTTTGTCAATATACCGTCAATTTTTTTTTTACTTTTGAACTTAACCAAGTTTTGGCAATTTTCTGAGCGCTTTGACATTCTCTTCTCTCACAACTATGATTTTTTATATATATATATATTCTTCCGAATATATTTTTTTTGTCTTTTTTTGTATTTTCTCCATTTTTTTGTGGGACCCAAAAGTGAGTAACAACGAGTATTGTATAGAGGGCGGATCAGTTGCTATCTAATTTTTAACCCTATTTTTGAAATATTTTTGAGAAAAAAACAAAAAATAGCAAAAAACAAAAGAAATCCAAAAATATGTTCTTGATATATTTGCGTCGTTTTCATCATTTGTAGCGTTGTCTTGAAAGAATTCAAGTTTCAAATGTCTTTCAACGCGTTCATTTTTTAACGTGCCATTTTCAAAATTATTGATTTTGCTTGTTGAGTTGATATTGAGATTGCTCTCTTTTTTTTTAATCAATTTATTATCTCTTTATCTTCTTTCCTTTTTTGGATAATTTTTTCATTTTATTTTAAAAATTGTCAATGTGTATGAAAAGCATAAAAGGATGATTTTTTAATGAAATAGCTTAAAATTGGACAAATCACATCAAAAATGCATTTTTGGAAATATTTGTATTTTAAAAAAAAACAATATGATAAAAGAGGGTCAAAATCAGATTACATCAAATAACAATGGTATTTTTTTAAAAATAATTTATAAAATTATTATTATTTTATTTCATGTTCTTAACAAAAAAAAAGGTTAAGTGCAATTATTAATTTTTTTTTATTAAAAATCCAGAAAGTGTTATCCAGAATTTAGAAAAGAAAAAACATTTTTGTTTGTAAAAACTTCAATTTTTTCTTTGAGTGGAAACCATTTTTTATTAAATAATTTTTTAAAATATAAACAAACATTAAAAAATTTAAAAAATAATTTTGAGAAGAGTGTTTCCCATGAAATAGAGCCCTCCTTAGGACGATTACGGTTTTGCATCAAGTATTGTGAGAGGAAGAGAAGGCAAAATAATTGAGAGAAAGGAGCCAAAAGTGACGGAAAGTGGCGTTAGATTCAGCAATCTTAAAAGCAAGAGGCCGAAAGAAAGGCAATGACGACAATAAATAATAGGACGCTTTTCTGACGTTTTCCCACACTGTTTTGCCAAGGTCACAAATTACCATACACATGACGTTCTTTTTTTATATCATTGAGAGGAAAAAAAAAAAAAAGGAAGATGGTAATTGTATTGAAATGTTTTTTTTTTTTAAAAAAAAAAACGTTAAGTGAAATAATTTATAATCAAAATTTAGGGTAAGGATAATTTTAAATGATGAGTATGTTTGGTATTGTAACACTAGTTTTTTTTTAAGTGTTTTTTTATTTAGAAATATATTGAAATATTTTTTAAAAAATTTATTTTTTATATGAACACATCAAAACAATTTAAAAATATAAAAAAATTAATTTAAAATAAATTATAAAATTTAATGTTTTACAAAAATATTTTTCAACCAAGTAAAAAAAACTGGTACCATGTCGGCAAAAAAAAAAGAAAAAAGTGTGCTATTATTTCTTATCTTCATTCTCTTATTTTCTCTCTAGTTCTCATGCTTTTAACACTGGAAAATCTAATGCTTCTTTAGGTCACTACTTTTGCCTACTTTCTCTCAATTATCTTACCATCTCTTCCTTTAAAAGTACTTGATGCAGAGCAGTAATAGTGTAAATGCTATGTGGTTTTGCCTGCTTAGATCCTTTTTATTTTTATTTTTCAAAATTATTTTTTAAAAAATTAATGTGTGTGTGTGTGTGTATATTCAAATTATCTTGGGCGTGGCCCTTCAACCTTTCTCTAGACTAAGTCTATGTTTCCTCCAAGGCTCTCTAAGTTAGGTTGCTTTCTCTTTATCATATATTCACGCTTCACGTTAGGGATGTTAGAATTCCACATTAAAGAACACAATATTATGAAGTCCCTCGGAAATCCTCACTGCCATGAGAATGAGATTAACAAACACAGTAATATTCGGCCATGTCTAAGAATTATTTAATTAATTTATTTCAGCATCTCAAGTCAGAAGATAATATTTCGACAATGTCTAAGAATTATTTAATTAATTTCCTTCAGCATCTCAAGTCAGAAGATAATATTTCCACAATGTCTAAGAATTATTTAATTAATTTCCTTCAGCATCTCAAGCAGAAGATAATATTTCGACAATGTCTAAGAATTATTTAATTAATTTCTTTCAGCATCTCAAGTCAAAGAATTAGTTAAAATTTTGATTTATAAAACTAGTTCTAGAAATAGGCTTGCTGTAAGGAGAAAAAAGAAAGAAAGAAAGAAAGAAATAGCCATTGTTGACCCCAATTAAAAAACAATTGATGGGTAGAAACAATGAAGATGATGATACCATGATAACAGATTTAAAGAAAATTATAGAACACTGATAAGACTTTATACATGTAATTTATAAGCAATTGGAAACCCTACAGAACACATTCACTCCGTTGACTTACTTTCATGACAAGTTATCCCTATTCGATCAACCATATATATAACACCAGGAAGGGATAAGACCTGTCAGTATTTATTTAACCACAATTTGTTAAAAGAAAGCAGATGCTAATCCAATCTTGTTGCACGACCTGCTGAAAGTTCAAACCATGGATGTCCACTTCAAAGCTCAATATTGAGACAATCTCAAGTGGGAATAAAAATATATCACATCCGGACTTAAAAACGATCTTTTAAAATTTTGACTCAACATGAAAGTTGCAGGCTTATGTCGTACCGAATCTGTGTAAAAAATTGAGATCATTTGGACATCTAGAACTCGAGATATAACTCAATTACTGAACAGTGTTCCAGTTTAGACTGCACCAACATCTCTTTTCTAAATTTGGCCTTCTCTTTGTCCTTTAAATTTTAATACTTAAACTCATCAATCAATCCTTTCATTTATGTGATAGATCTGCATTTAAGATGAATATTTACCATAAATTAAAGGTATCTTATATTATTAGGTATGTTATTATGAGACATGCTTTAGTTAAGGAATTATTGATACTTCAAATGCAAAATGATGATATAAAACCTCAATAAAAATGCACTTTTAAGTACTAATCACCTCCCCCAACCAGTTTATTACTAGTCCCTAGTAATCAAAGTGTTAAAATAGAAAAAACAATTTGCAAATTCCACAAAGCAAGGCATTCATCATTCAACTTCCATTAATCTATCCAGATAAACAAACTCTTATTAAATTCATATATCTGCTCAATACCTCTTCAACAAGATATTAATAAACCTTTCGTTTGTGCTCAAAATATCAACAAATAGTTAGGGGGCTTTACTTGGAAGAAAAACTAATTTTTGTTCTAATGTTTAAGGTTAACTTTCTTGGGTTGAGATTATTATCTTTTTTTTTTTTAATATATATACATATAACTTAAAACACAATGCATCTTTAACCCATGTAACGAGCTTTCGGCTAATGACTCCTAGACTAGTTGGTCTTAGGGCATTAGGTGTTGAGATACCCCTACGGGCTTATTAACTCGGGTTGCAGATACTAATACATAGATAGTGCAATGTTTGATTACCTTAAGCTTTTCTCCTCAATCCATTAACAAGTGTTGGGTCATAGCTCCCAAGTCAGTTGACTTTATGGTATTAAGTGTTAAAACACTCATTTAAGCTTAATTGCTTAGTTTTTCTCTAACACGAAGCTTGCCCTTGGTTTTGCGACCCGTGACTTATCATAAACCAACTCCATATTTTTACGGTTACAGTATAAAGCTATATCCAATCTAGCCTTGATGTTGTCATTTGTCTTCCCCTTCACATCCATGACGATGTTGAAAATGTTCTCAAACATGTTCTTTTCGATGTGCATGACGTCAAGGTTATGGCGGAGCAGATTGATCTTCCAATAAGGAAGCTCCCAAAAGATACTTCACTTTACCCAATTATGGGTCATACCAAAACCAGGAAACTTTTGCTTACCTGATTGAAGGCCAAACACAATGTTACCGTACTCTGATACAACATGATGCAATTCTTCACCAGAAAGACGCGGGGATGCAACATCTTTTCTGTTCTTTCTGTTCCTGTGATTAAGTGGCAAGAAGCGACGACGACAGTAAAAAAAAAAAAGCTTTACCTTTTTTATTAGCGTGATGCTTTGTTGTTTTCCATGCAGTATGGACATGCGAGTTTCCCATGTATGCTCCAACTAGAAAGCATTTCATAAGCTGGAAAATCATTGATAGTCCACATCAAAGCCGCCCTCATAAGAAAATTTTGTTTCCTTGATATATCATAAGTTAGAGCTCCGAAGGACCACAACCGCGCCAACTCATCAATCAACGGTCGAAGACGAACATCTATATTCCGCCCGGGCTGCTTGGACTAGGTATGACAGTCGATAAAAACATGAACTTTGGCCTCATACACATTCCCGGTGGCAAGTTATAAACCGTGAGTATGATCGACCAACAAGAATAGAGAGCAGCAAATGACTCAAATAGGTTGAATCCATTTGTACACAACCCAAAATGCACATTCCTTGATTCAGCTGAAAAGTGAGGATGCATATTGTTGTGTGTGTATATATATATATATATATATATATATATATATATATATGTATATTTTATTTTTGTGTGGGGACCCAAAAATGGGTTTATATATATATATATATATTTATTTAAAAATTTATTATATATATATATATATTTTTTTTTTATTATTATTTATATATATATATATATATATATAATAATCATAAATAAATAATAAATAAAAAAATATATAGCCGGAAGAAATAAAAAATAAAAAAATAATAAATAAAAAAATAAAAAAATAATAGAAGGCGGGAGCACTTAAAAAATAGTCAGAAAAATTGATTAAGGAGGATAAAAATATAAAAATTAAAATTTTGACAGTATATCCTTGAATAATAGGAGCCTTGTTGGAAAAGAAAATTCAATTTGTAGAGAAAAGTAAAAAATTGGATGTTTATAGACTCAATTGGATTTTATTGAAGGTTTAATTGAACTTATAGAGGGTTTGGTTGCAAGAAAAATTGGTCTTTAAGTCAATTTGGGCTTTAATTGGAAGAAATTAAAGTTATGGGGTCAAATTATAATTTTGGAGAGCTGATTTGGTCAAATCAGGGGCTTAATTGCATAAATATTGAAGTTTAATGGCCAATTAGGGACTTAATTGAGAAAATCCGAAATCAAGGACCAAATTGGAAAAGGCGCGTAAATAGAGGGGCTTTAATTGATCGAAGCAGGGACCAAATTGAAGAAATTTTAAGTTTATTAATCAATTGAGGGTCAAAATGCACAAATTCAAAACCAAGGACTAAAGTAAAAAAGGTGGCCAACTATAGGGGTGATGATTGAAATTGGCAGGGATGCAATTGAATTAATTCTTAAAATCAAAATTACATTATGAGGACTTAAAAGAACAAAGGATAAATTGAGGACTGATTTGGAAATTAATGCATTTGGCGCCATGTTTTATTTAAATGAAACGGCGCGTTTTGTCCAAAACGACGCCGTTTCATGAAAAAAAAGGGAAGTAGAACGGTGTCGTTTTGAGCGACACTATTCCCCTTTCTTCTTCCCCTGAACGTGCAGTAGGGGAAGAGAGAACGTTTTTTTTCTTCTTCTTTCTTCATTAAATCCTACAAGCCACGTGCCCTGTAGAAGACCCGAAACCCCACAAACCTTGATGATGAGAAATCAGGGGTGCTGCGCTTTGCCAGCCGCGCCCACCAACCAACTTGGAGCTGCCCTGCTCCCCATACACAGCCATAATGAGGCCCCACTCCCTTGCCCCCTATAAATGGAGACCGAACGCCAGCACGCGAGGGGGGAGAAAAAAACACGTAGAGAAATAAAAAATGAAAGGAGAGAAAGGAACAAACCGAAGAGAGGAAAATGGACTAAGAAAGGAAGGAAAACCGGGAGAGCCATAAACCAGAGAGGGACTGTGAGTGTTAGAGGTGTCGCACGTCGAAAAAATCCGCGCGGGGCATCGGCTGGCGATTGTTATCGTTGTTGTGTCGTTTGCTTTGATTGGTTCGTTGGAGTCGCCACCTAGTAATTCATTGAGGGCTACTAGGAAACCTGATGTACTGGTCTCGTCAGAGATCGCGGGTAAGGGACTGGTTATGGTTAGGGAAGGTATTAGCACCCCTAACGCACCCTACCTGAGGTAAGCTGCTTCGTAGCTTTGACGTGTTAAAGAAGTTTTAATAATTGTCTTTTCATCGGAAATTAGAAATATCACTTACGTATAAGTTAATAATTCTTAACCGTGATCCGATCAAAATATTAAATTCTTCTTTAATATATTTGCAATTTTATCATTAAAAAATATATACAAATAAATAAAACAAAATACAAGCACACACATACACTTTCACTATTTTATTTTTGTTTCCTTCAGCCCCTCACCTCTCTAACCCACGCCGGCGACCACTTCTCTACAAAAAGGGAAACTAGAGCAGCCATTTCGCTTCCCCCCTTCCCCCGGTTTTGATTTGTCTCCCAAGCCGCTGTTCACCAAAGATTTCTTCCCCCAAACCCGATTCTCACTCTGGCCAGGGCCTCTCAAAACCAGAGCCACTGACCCGGTCAGCCGAACCAAACCGTCTCCCTCATCTCCATCGACCAGCCTGTCAGGGGCAGCCGACCGACCGGCTAATCGGCCTTCAGCTGGCCACACACCAGTCATTTTCCTCTATGAACACAGAGCCGCCGCCTGCAGAAGGGAAGAACAGAACCAGAAAGAGGCGCAGCAGCGCCGTCTTCGACGACCTCGACAGAAGCAAGCCGCCACCTCCCAGCTTCTCCACCCGGCCCCGCGGCAGACAACAGCTCCCAAAAGACAGAGACAAAACATAAACAAAGCAGATCTAAAAAGGGAAAGAGCTGAGAACAGATCGGCGGAGAGGGAAGCAGACCCGAAACGGTGAAGAGAGAATAAAAACAGATCTGAAAAACTAAGAAAAAATTAAAATCATCTGCTGTGTTGTTCCTTTCTTGTTCTGCAGGTCACCGCCGGCGTTGGGAGACTGAGAAGAAGTCGATCCACCCCCCTGTTGCCGGATTTTCTTGCGGCGGCGTGTGAACCCACGCGTCGCCAGTGGCGGAGGCGCGTGGGGAGACGCGCCGCCAGTGTTGCTGCAGCATCAGAAGGTCTTCAATGCAATTTCTGGAGTTTTAGGGACTATTTTGTAATTTTTAAACTAATTAATGTAATTTTTATTTATTTGTTTTGAATTTGTATTTGTATTTGTATTGTGGATGTAAAAGAAAAGAAAAGAAAAGAAAAAAGAAAAGAAAAGAAATAAAAATAGTGAAAGCGAATGTGTGTGTTTGTATTTTGTTTTATTTATTTGTATATATTTTTTTATGATAAAATTGCAAATATATTAAAGAAGAATTTAATATTTTGATCGGATCACGGTTAAGAATTATTAACTTATATGTAAGTGATATTTTTAATTTCCGATGAAAAGACAATTATTAAAACTTCTTTAACACATCAAATTCGCGAAGCAGCTTACCTCAGGTAGGGTGTGTTAGGGGTGCTAATACCTTCCCTAACCACAACCAGTCCCTTACCCGCGAATCTCTGACAAGACCAGTACATCCGGTTTCCTAGTAGCCTTCAATAAATTACTAGGTGGCGACTCCAACGAACCATCAAAGCAAACGACACAATTGTCGCACGTGTGCGGCGGCGCGGCGATCGTCCACCCTCAAGGAAAAAAATCGAAATATTTATTCCATGCAAATAGGGAGAGACAAGGAATTCTTGTCTCTACAAGTGCAAATATGGACTGGGAGTCGCCACCTAGTATTCTGGTTACTAGGAACCTTAACTAGTCTTTAGAGATCGGGTACGGAGACTGGTTGCGTAAAGGGAAGGTATTATCACCCCAACTACGCCCTACCTAAGGTAGGCTGCATTGTTTTAATGTCTGATAAAATCTAAAATCGTGTTGTGGTTTTTTGAATTGTTGGTTCGTTTACGGTTTAAGAAAAGTCCTCCTTTGTAAGGAGATCCTTATCTTTATCGGGTAAAAAACTAATTATTCAAAGTTGTCAAAAGAAAATATCTTTTTAATATCAGGAATACGATTTACGTATAAATTCATAATCCCTGATAATAAAATCAAACAAAATAAAATATTTTGTTGTTTTTGAGATTTTGGCCAATGTTCTCTTGACTTTAATAAACTGGTTATTAAAGCCAAAATGTATGCTAAAATATTGTTTTTTTGACATATGAAAAATACGATATGATGTTTTAGATTTGAGACACTTGGCCGTATGCATAAAAATATTTTTTTTTTATTATTTTTGTATTTTTGGAAGTTTTTTGCCGAAAACCGGGTATTTTAATACCGGATGTATATTTTTTACGATGTAAAATACAGCCTGATATTAATCAAAATGACATAAAAACTACGCGGTAAAATTATAAAATGCTGAAACAAATATTTTTGATTTTTTTTCTTTCTGAATGGGCCGGGTCAGGCCCAAATACATGTGTGAACAGTGCTGTTGAACAAAATACCGGGTATTAATCAAAATACCGGATATTTTAATACCGGATTTGTATTTTACGACATAAAATACAGGCCGATATTAATCAAAATTGATAAAAGAAAATGTGCTGAAAAATTGTAAAATTCTGAAGGGGAAAAAAATAAAAAAAATTAAAATGGGCCGGACCCGGCCCATATCAGTGGGCTGGGCCAAACCCGGCCCAAAAACCAAATGGGCTGGTTACTGTGCCTATGCACAGTAACCAGCCCTCCCTCAGCTGCAGAACGTGAATTAATTCACGTTCTGCATGAAGCGGCCAAGCAAAACAGAGGCGTGGACGGGGCAACGGGTGGTTACCTGCGGTGGAGTCGTGGCGGTGCTGCTGGAGGCGTAGGCTCGGTGGCGATGGTGGCGGAGGCGCGGTTTTCCTTCTCTCTCTCTTCTACTTTTTTTTGTTTTCTTCCCTGCTTCTTCTTCTTCTTCTTCTTCTTCTCTGCCCTCTCTCTTCTCTTCTCTTCTCTCTCGGTTCGTCTCTCTCTTCTCTCTCCCTCGGTCCTCCCCTGTTTTTATAGGCAAAAACAGGGGGGGACGTCATGGTGGTGGCCACTGTGCTGCCGTCCTTCCAACGCCCGTCCAACACGTGGAAAGTGGTCGGCAAGTCGGCGTCTTTTTGAAGGGGAGGCGGCGTCTTATTGCGTAAAAAATGGGAAAGAAAGTTAGGCGAAAAGGGAGAAGAAAAATCTTCTTCTTCTCCTGCCTCGCGCGTCCAGGGGAAGAAGAAGACCTACAGTGCCGTCAAAACGGCACCGTTTTGGGCTTCTGCTTTTTTTTTTTTTTTTTTGCAACAGTGAATGAAACGGCGCCGTTTTGGTCAAAACGCGCTGTTTCATTTAAAAGAAAAAGGCGCCAAAACGCGTCAGATTTCAAAGAAGGCCCTCAATTTGCGCGCGTTTTACAATTTCATCCTTGGTCTCGGATTTCTTCAATTTAGTCCCTAATTGGCCATTAAACCTCAATATTTATGCAATTAAGCCCCTGATTTGACCAAATAAACTTCAAAAAATTATAATTTGACCTCAGAACTTCAATTTCTTCCAATTAAAGCCCAAATTAACTTAAAAATCAATTTTTCTTGCAATTAAAACCTCTATAAATTCAATTAAACCTTCAATAAAATTTAATTGAGTCCAGAAACTTCTAATTTTGCATTTTTCTTCCTCAAATTGAATTTTCTTTATCATCGGGGCTCTCATCAGTCAATGATATACTATCAAAAATTAATTTTTATAGTTTTGAACATCCTCAATCAATTTTTGAGTGTTTTTAGGGCGCTCTGGCATTTTTTTCACTGTTATATTTTTGATAATATATTTTTTTGAATTTTTTTGTATTTTATTATTTTTTATGTGGGGACCTAAAAATGGGTTACAACAACAACAACGATAACAATCGCTAGCCGATGCCGCGCGGGATTTTCCGACGTGCGACAAGAGGAAAGGGAAAATGAACCAAAAGGGAGGAAAAACAAACTGAGAGGGACAATGAGAGGGAAAGGAGAGTGGACCGTGAGGGTTAAGAAAAAAACGATACTGACACTGGACGAGGTCGGGTCTGGGAAAGAAACGCCATCCAAATCAGAACAAAAGGAAAAGGAAACGTAGCAGAAGAAGAGGAGGAGAACGGAGGAGAAGGGTAGAGCAGGAGCCTTTTTCTCCACCGCCTGAAACGGTAACATTACTGTTTGGAACCACCGTTCGTGAGCCACGACACTGCCACCGGCCTCCACCGCAACACCACCAGCGAATCAGCCAGACCAACAACGCACCGCCTCCTCCGCGCCAGGTAACCCTTCTCCCCCCTCATTGTTTGTTGCTTTTTTTTCTTCTTCTCCTGAATGCAGAACAAAGAGCGTTTTGCATGCAGGAGGAGGGGAGGGGGAAAATAATTGCTCCCCGGTCAGTTATGTTGCTGGGCAAGGCTGATTCTAGCCCAGCGTTGGTGGTTTTTTTTTTTTCCTTCTCTGGGCCAGATGGGTTCTGGCCCAGCCATGTGTTTGTCCTACTGTCTAGGCCGGGTCTGGCCCAGATGAAAATAAGAGGTTTTGTTGGGCCGAGATCGGCCCAGCCCAGTCCACTTAATATTATATATTATAATGTTTTTATATTATTTATATATATAGAAAAAAATAAAAAAATTTCTGAAAAATCCTTAAAAATTTTGTTGATTTTCTGCATATTTTTATCAAAATTGTTTAATACTGGTTTATATTTTTATACCGTAAGGATACAAATCCAGTATTAAAATACCCGGTTTTCGTTAAGACATCAAAAAAATATAAAATAAAAAGAAATGTTTTGTTTTCAAAATTCTGAAAAATCTTTAAAAAGTTTTTTTTTTATTTTCCTGCATATTTTTATCAAAATTTCTTAATACTGGTTTGTATTTTTATACCATAAAGATATAAATCCAGTAGTAAATTACCCGATTTTTGTCAAAACATTAAGAAATATAAACAAAAAAAAATGTTTTTGCCTTAATGCATAATAACAAAAATGTTATCCAGAATTGAGAAAAGAAAAAGTTTTTCTTTGTAAAAACTTCAATTTTTTCTTTGAGTGGAAACCAGTTTTTATTAAATAATTTTTTAAAATATAAACAAACATTAAAAAATTTAAAAAATAATTTTGAGAAGAGTGTTTTCCATGAAATATAGCCCTCCTTAAGACGATTACGGTTTTGCATCAAGTACTGTGAGAGGAAGAGAAGGCAAAATAATTGAGAGAAAGGAGCCAAAAGTGACGGAAAGTGGCGTTAGATTCGGCAATCTTAAAAGCAAGAGACCGAAAGAAAGGCAATAACGACAAGAAATAATAGGACGCTTTCCTGACGTTTTCCCACACTGTTTCGCCAAGGTCACAAATTACCATACACATGACGTTCTTTTTTTATATCATTGAGAGAAAAAAAAAAAAAACGAAGATGGTAATTGTATTGAAATGTTTTTTTTTTTGAAAAAAAAAAGTAAAGTGAAATAATTTATAATCAAAATTTAGGTTAAGAATAATTTTAAATGATGAGTTTGTTTGGTATTATAATATTAGTTGTTTTTTAAAATGTTTTTTTATATAAAAATATATAAAAATATTTTTTAAATTATTCTTAATATTAACACATCAAAACAATCTAAAAATATATATATAATATTTAAAACAAATTAAATATTTTAAATTTTTACAAAAATATTTTTTAACCACGTAAAAAAACAGATACCATGTCGGCAAAAAAAAAAAAAGAAGAAGGAAAAAGCGTGCTGTTATTTATTATCTTCATTCTCTTATTTTCTCTCTAGTTCTCATTCTTTTAACACTGGAAAATCTAATGCTTCTTTCGGTCACTACTTTTGCCTACTTTCTCTCAATTATCTTACCATCTCTTCCTTTAATAGTACTTGATGCAGAGCAGTAATAGTGTAAATGCTATGTGGTTTTGCCTGCTTAGATCCTTTGTATTTTTATTTTTCAAAATTATTTTTTAAAAAATTAATGTGTGTGTGTGTGTGTATATTCAAATTATCTTGGGCGTGGCCCTTCAACCTTTCTCTAGACTAAGTCTATGTTTCCTCCAAGGCTCTCTAAGTTAGGTTGCTTTCTCTTTATCATATATTCACGCTTCACGTTAGGGATGTTAGAATTCCACATTAAAGAACACAATATTATGAAGTCCCTCGGAAATCCTCACTGCCATGAGAATGAGATTAACAAACACAGTAATATTCGGCCATGTCTAAGAATTATTTAATTAATTTATTTCAGCATCTCAAGTCAGAAGATAATATTTCGACAATGTCTAAGAATTATTTAATTAATTTCCTTCAGCATCTCAAGTCAGAAGATAATATTTCCACAATGTCTAAGAATTATTTAATTAATTTCCTTCAGCATCTCAAGCAGAAGATAATATTTCGACAATGTCTAAGAATTATTTAATTAATTTCTTTCAGCATCTCAAGTCAAAGAATTAGTTAAAATTTTGATTTATAAAACTAGTTCTAGAAATAGGCTTGCTGTAAGGAGAAAAAAGAAAGAAAGAAAGAAAGAAATAGCCATTGTTGACCCCAATTAAAAAACAATTGATGGGTAGAAACAATGAAGATGATGATACCATGATAACAGATTTAAAGAAAATTATAGAACACTGATAAGACTTTATACATGTAATTTATAAGCAATTGGAAACCCTACAGAACACATTCACTCCGTTGACTTACTTTCATGACAAGTTATCCCTATTCGATCAACCATATATATAACACCAGGAAGGGATAAGACCTGTCAGTATTTATTTAACCACAATTTGTTAAAAGAAAGCAGATGCTAATCCAATCTTGTTGCACGACCTGCTGAAAGTTCAAACCATGGATGTCCACTTCAAAGCTCAATATTGAGACAATCTCAAGTGGGAATAAAAATATATCAAAGCCTGTGTCTTATAGGGAGAGTCGTGTGGTGTTGTGCTGGGCCACTATCTGGATCGTGCTTGGTCAACTCCTCGAATAGCATTGCAAATCTTTCCATAACTGCTGCACGTAAGGAGATCAGAACCATGACTCCACGCTCTCCATTCTTGTTTCTATAGGGTAAGTAATAGGTTCCAGAATTATTAATGTCATCAGGCATGGCCTTAGATGGTCCGGTATAAACTGGCTTACCCCAGCCATAATCCACCTGATCGAACCCAACACTTGTTAAATCTGACACAACATATGACTGTAACCCCTTAGGCAGGCCCTTGGTAATCTCTATGAAATCGGCCAACGATCTTATGTACTCCTCAGTGATCTTGTTCTTGGCATGCCTTATCAGCTCCAGAGCATACCCTAATGAGTTCAAACAAAGCTTCCTAGCACTGGTTATAGCTGCTGGCAATGCCAGCACGTTACCATAATAACCCTTTGGTAACGGAGGGTTGAATTTGGAACGTGCATTGACGAGCATACAAATGCGCATCTCCTCATTAGGGTTTGCTTGAGATGCTATGGCATGGCATCTCCATAAGCATGCGGTTATTATTTCAAACTTGGAACATGGGTGTAAATGAGGAGGAATCCATTTACGAATGTTGGATAATTCTTTAGGGCCGATGATGAAACAACGGTGGGCTGCACCGTCAGTGCTTCCGCGAAATTCAGGAACGTTGAGCTCGCTAGGATCCACAACAAGATCATGATGATCGCCATATTCGTTGTGTGTGCAAGTAACACGGGGTGGATTCCTAGCACAAAGGAGTTCTCTTTGCCACACAGGTAGAATTGAAGGGGCTTGAGCACCTCGTGAGATCTCACCTATGGCACTCAATAGCTGAACTAGGCCAATGGCATCACTCATTGGGTGATTAAGACGGAAGCCAAGTATAAAACCACCACACTTCAAGCGTGTTATCTGTCAAAATACATTAAGAAAATCACTAGTATTTTATTATAATGTGATTAGTGGAGTGTAATATAGCACAATGTCAACAAACAATAAACATTTAATTTTCTGTTAAATTATATAAATATTATATACGAACACTAGCTCAGTTTTGTCAAATCTTGTGATGGGGGAGCGGCCGGGGGCAAAGATCTTTTTCTTGCTAGTGTGATAATATAAATTTGATTTATATATTTGAATCCAAAAACTAAGTCAAACTAAGAAAAAATGGATTAGCTGTCATTTTCTTCGATGTGAGAACACACCGAATTAGTGGATATATCTTAGGATACGTATCACATAAAGATCAAAGAAGAACGATAAAACAAGAAAAAGGTCAGAGGAAAAAAAATAGAAAGGAGAAAAGAACAGAATGCCGTCAAGAAGAAGGAAAAGAGAACAGAGAGGATGATTGCATGCTGTGAAGCCATCGAAGAATGGATTTTTGAAATTAGAATAATATAAATTATAATTTAAAATATAATATAATAATTTAAGATATTAGGTTAAAGTGATTCATTAACATGATATCAAAGTCTTGATGACCAAGCAATCACGAGTTAAAATTTAATATTCTTATTTATTTGATAAAAATTAAACATATTATAATATCATCCTATATATTTAACTGTTTAAACTATTTATGAGATTGAAATGACTTTTTTAACGTTTTCTAAGGTCACTCTTCCCCACGTCAAGTCTCTCATCTGAAAATAGATATATTAGAACGATGAAAAACTAGCCAGCAAGTTGGTGGCGAGGAACTTACCAAAGATATTATCACTTGCGGGGAGCATAGAAAAAAGGGATTGATAGGATATGTTTAGAGGAAATCAGCTAATTGATAGGATGGGCTCGGTGGGAGTGTATTGGATCCATGGTGAGCCATGTCCCCTCCTTGTCCCTTGAGACTCCGGTACTAATGGTATTACTATTTAGGGATGTCATATATAGTCTCACCATAAATGAGATATTTCGAGTCTGTTTGGTGCCGAAATGTTTTTATATGAGTAGAAGGCAGTGAAAACTGAGGAATTCACTATACTCATACAAAGTCTAATATTTTTATATATATATGATTTAGAGATTTATAATTTATTTTATAGATTTAATTTCATGGCGTTTTAATTTATGAGTGCATATTATTTAAGATTTTAATAATGATATTTTAAAAAGATATCAAGATTTAATCTAAGTATGTAGGTGGATGAAAACCTCCATCTAACCTAACTTGGGTGGTGGGTATTAAAAAAACCCACCTAGGCTCAGTCCTATCCACCTATTTGCCCAGAACCAAAAAAAAAAAAATATATTGCATGTTAAAAGAACCCAGGTGCCAAAAAAATAATTAGAAAGGGAAATATAAAGATTACTCAACGTTTACCCCAATAGCAACAAAACTTGTCATCAAATTTTCTAACCTAGCCATTTCCCAAGAAAAGAAGAGGAAGAAAAAAGGCAACACTACCTTGTTTATAATAATAGATAAGTACCTGAATGATCAGCAGCGGGGTATTGATGATTCCGGCTGACCCTGGGACATTGTAAAGAAGTTCCTCAGCACAAGGGAACGGAGGCTGAATTGGATCACCAAACTGCTCAAGTGTGCCATCAGCATCAGCTTCAATGAACAAGACACCCTCTCCTGTACAATCTACTACAAGCTTGTTTTCTGGCTCCTGTCTAATCCTCCCCGCGTAAGGATAATAATACACAAGTGCCTGTGCAATTCCCTCTCTTATTACCTTCACAGGATCTTTCCCTTGCATGGACGGGTTGTGTGCATAGAAGTTGTAATGTGGTGATTGAAATTGTAGGTATAGTTGGCGATCGATATCAGAAAGTGGTTTAGATTCATGTGGTGTGGGTCTAGCTGGTGCAACCAGTTCTGGCTCGCACCTTCGCACATTGAATGCTAAGGAAGTAGGAGATGGCATGGCAGAGAAACAGCCAGAAATCAAACGGTACTGGCTATGGCACTGAGGTTGGAGTACTCGAGAATATGCGGGCTCAAAATGGGATGCGTGCTCTTCCATACTTGTCCAAATTTATAGTAATATTTGCTGTCGTCAGTAGGTGAACGAAAGCAATGCTTAAGCATATTGTTAATTCAGTGATTAGGATGTAAAGTGACTTTTCGTTCAGTGAGGTGTTAACTTGTGTATCCAATCCACATAATCATTTTAAATAATTTCCGAGGACAAGTAGGTGAATTTATCCTTCGGTCCCTTTTTATTTACTTAATTACTCAAAGAATCTTCATTACTCTTTAATATGAGAATTTTTTTTTAGATTTATGGAAGAAAATATCTTTTATCATAAATGAAAATTTTAAATTAAAATGGTAATTAATGGAGATCCTTTAAAGTAGAGATGGATGAACGAAGGCCTTATAATCTTCATACCCACATCTGCTTCTATTCAAAGCAATTTTTAATTTTTCTTGATCATTGTCTAAATTTCTTCAGGACGTACAGGTGAGGATTCTTTCTTTATAAAAAAGCTTAGAAGACTCAGCTCTCCACTACCCATATCTTTTTCTCTCAATTATTGATATGCTAAAACAAATTCAATTATGACTAGTCCAGCCCTTTAAAAACTGAAATTAAACTCACTATATTATAGCAGAACCAATAATCTATATAAAGTCAAAGAAAAACTGTAATTTCAATCCAGTTATACTTATTACAAACGAAATATTTTTTTTAAATTAGACTTATTATGGGTACTTCAATTCAAAAAAGCTAGGTGGTCATGGCAGCAAATTTCTTGTCGGACCGACTAGTCCAGCATGGGTTTAAAAACACTTTGTACAAGTTTATATAAACCGTATTTGTATATATTTGTTTTGATTTCTTGTTCACAACTTCCTCTCTATGCTTTCTCACTTTAATTAACTTTTGAGTTAAAATCCATAAGCAAAGGATAAAATTTAGCAAGGAGAAGTTTGTTTCTTATAATTTGTTTGTTCCTTTTATTTGTTGATCTCTTTTATTTCATGCAATAATCTTTGTGCTTTTCTTTTCTTTGCTTGTTTATCTAATATAAGTAAGGCTATTATTTTTATAGTATTTTTTTTAATAAAAATTGCGACTATTAACAAAAAAAAAAATGATAAAATTCTTGAATATTACTTTTTTAAAAAAATCTTTTTCATCTAAAAGCAACTTAAAAATGTAATTCAAACAAAATTCTATGCAGCTTTCCTAAGTTATTATGGTGTTGCTTTGACTCAGGCGAAAAAATAGAAAAAATCAATGGATTTCCAATTATTTTTGCTCAACAAAATGGCATATGTTGATCAAAACCCTAATTTTATATATATATAAAAGATCAAAACCCTCATCAACTCATGAAACAAGGATCAATCAAACTATTGGAAACAAAATATTGATCTTATTATTGAATACAAGAGTCATAGCACACTAAACTAAATAATAGTCATCAGACTTAAATTTTACAACTGTAAACAATTTGAAACCACACAAATCACCATATTTTCTTGAAAACTCCAACTCATATATCTAAGCATACAATCACAACAAGGTCAAAGAGTACGGGCTTGCTGGTAATAAATAAATTTAAAGGCTTATTCAAACTTCGCCATCATCTGCTTTAAAATATTTTTTTGGTACCAAAGGCTTCTCCGGCCAAGAATAGAATAATATCATAGCTTCTCCTCCGTCTTATAGGGAGCTTGGTATCATTTCTTGTTGTTCTTGGCTTCTTTCTGGGTCATGCCTTGCCAATTCCTCTAATAGTATTGCAAATCTCTCCATAACTGGTGCACGTAAGGAAACCAAAAGCATAACCCCACGCTCTCCGTTCTTGAATCGATACGGCAGGAAATAGGTTCCTGCAATAGAAATTTCATCAGGCATAGCCTTGGGTGGCCCAGTATAAATTGTGTTGCCCCATCCATAGTCCACCTGATCGAACCCAATACTTGTTAAGTCTGACACCACATATGATTGTAACCCTATAGGCTGTCCTTTGGTTATCTCCATTAGATCAGCCAATGATCTCATGTACTCCTCAGTTATTCTATTCTTGGTATTTCTTATCAATTCCAATGCATACCCTAAAGAGTTTAAGCAAAGCTTCCTAGCATTTGTTACAGCTGCTGGCAAAGCTAGCACGTTACCATAATATCCTTTCGGTAATGGAGGGTTAAATTTGGAACGTGCGTTGACAAGCATTTGCATGCGCATCTCCTCATTAGGGTTAGCTTGAGATGCTATGGCATAGCATCTCCATAAGCATGCACTTATTACCTCAAAATTTGAACATGGGTGTAAATGAGAAGGAATCCATCTACGAATGTTGGATAATTCCTTGCGGTTGAGAACAAAACTACGGTGGGCTACAGCGTGAACCTGGCCGTGGAATTCAGGCACCTTGGCTGTAGGATCAACAGCAACAGGAGCATCATTACCATATTCATTGTGTCTGCATGTAACTCGTGGCGGATTCCTAGCACAGAGGAGTTCCCTTTGCCACACAGGTAGAATTGAAGGGGCATGAGCACCTCGTGCAATCTCACCTATGGCATTCAATAGCTGAACTATGCCCAGTGCATCAGTCATTGGGTGATTAAGGCGGAACCCAAGTACAAAACCACCACACCTCAAGCGTGTCACCTGTTAATATAATGTAAAATTATTACTACTTTATGAGAATGTAATTGATGGAATATTACCATCATTGTTTTAATTATATTTTTGAATAAACATACGGAGCAATCATTTTCTCTATAATAATAATGAAAGAATGAATAAACATTAGCCAATAATGTCCTATACGTACCTGGAAAAGCAATAATGGGGTATTGAGGATCCCATCTGATCCTGGGACGTTGTAAAGAAGTTCCTGAAAGCATGGGAATGGAGATGGAATTGGATCACCAAACTGCTCAACCGTGGCATCGGCATCGGCTTCGATGAACAAGACACCCTCACCAGTACAATCAACTATAAGCTTATTGTCCGGCCCCTGTGATCTAATCCTACCAGCAAAAGGGTAATAATACACAAGTGCCTGCGCAATTGCCTCCTTTATTACCTTCACAGGATCTTTCCCTTGCATCGATGGATTGTGTGCATACAAGTTGTAATGTGGTGATTGAAATTGGAGGTATAGTTGGCGATCAATATCAGAAAGCTGTCTGAATTCATGAGGTGTGGCCTTAGCTGGCGCAACCAATTCTGGTTCGCACCTTCGGACGGCGAACGATATGGAAGTTGGTGTTGCCATCGCACAAAAAGTGTGTTTGCTGCAAACTGTGATAAATGGTGGCTCTACCTCAGCAGTCAAGAATATTTCTGCTTGAAATGGAATGCATGGGAAGGCAAACTTGCTACATATTTATAGTAATAATGATTGTGTGGACATGCAGTAGGTGTGAAAGGTAGGAACAGGAACAGTAGTAAATGATTACGTTTATAAAACCATGAATTCATCAACCAGTGAGGTACTCGTTACCCACTACAACACCTAACTCATTTCCAATTCATTATTATTCTGGTTCATGATTCCCCACTGAAGAATCTTTTTATTAATTTACCGTTATACTCATAGTTTTTTCCTTTATTCTTCGTTGAAAATTATGTGAAGGAACTAACACGTGGACGAATAAGAAGAAAATTCAAACATATATGAAAATTAAAAGGGCTTCTGAAAATTTCATTTGTGGGGCTTGGAAATGTGATCACACCAACCTTGTAGATTATCCTAAAATTATTACTCCAATATGGTCATGCCCAGTACTAACCATGTTGGTTTTCCTTTCATAATATTGAGAAACCCTCTCTCCCTTGAATTATCTTTCATGTTTAGAGGGGATAGATTTTGGGAAACTACGTGCCTAATGAAGGCCTAATGGAGGGAATTCCTTAGACTTTGACAAAGTTAGAATTTGAACCAACACTAGACAAATTAGTTCTCGACTAATTGTTTGTTGTCAAAGAGTCTAAAATTTAGAAATTTATATTATATCCGGTATTGGTTTTATACTCTAATTTTATACTCTAATATTCTTCGCTTAAATATGTTTTACTATTAAAAAATTATATAAATTATATATCGGGATTTCATTTAATAGTTTAAGTTTTTAAATTCAAATAATTCTTCAACATGATATTAAAATTTTATTAACCAAGTAGTTATGAGTTTAAATCTTATCATCTTATTTTATTTGATTAAAATTAAACATAAAATAGCTTGTAATTATATAAATGGCAAGTCTAAAAAACTTATTTTTTTTGGGTTTTTTGGGAGCTCTTAGAAGCAATACAAAATGGCCCATCATTAATTTGTTATTGTTATTATTATTATTATTATTTATTTTTGCTACCAACTTCACCAGCATTGACTTTTTGAGGAGCATAAACATTGATACATTGACTTCTAGCAACATGGGGATTTTCGTGCTATTCGTGCCCTCCTCTACGTCTTTTATAATTAATTAATTAATTAATTAATTAAAAAAAAACCGGTCTGGATTTTCTTCTCTCTGTTAACTTTTTTCACAACCAAAAAAATAAAAATCAAAAGGGTAATTGAGGATATGTTAATTGTGTACATAAGAAAAATAGAAGGAAATTGGAGGCCGAAAGGCTGTGCGATTGTTTGGATAGAGGCTTCATCTATCAGTTGATAATTGTTAAATATGTATCTTTTAGGCAGTGAAGCTAACAGCAAAAGATCAATGACCATATCATAAATATATTGTAAGCAAAGTTGAGGAAACAAATATGTTGTCATTCACTTGATTGTTGCTTCCTACTCACTGAGAATTTTTTTTTAGGATAAAAAAAATTAAAAATAACTTTGTTATTGATAAAAATACAATAAAAATAAAATATTTTAATTAGTAAGATTTTTTTACCTGAATTTTATCCTGGTTAATTTTCCAAGCTATTCAAATATGAACACAATCTGAAATAAATTTCAAGTTTAAAGTTCAAAGATTTTAATTAGTAAGTTTTTTTTATATAAATTTTAAAGTTGGTTTGATGCTGAAAGAGATTTTTTTTTATTATTATTATTATTTTAGTTCAAATTTGGAGCCCAACTTATAAATAAATTTATTAAATCTTTTTTAATACATCAAATTGATATATGTCTACATGACATTTTTCTATTGAATTAACTCTTTTATTTTTTATATTATGTAATAAAAGAAATAAAGAAAATAAAATAAACATGTGGAAATTAATTGAATTACTTTAATTAATTAGGTTTGTTTAGGCTAATTTTTTCTTAATTTGTTTATTTTATTTTTATCATTTAATTTTCATATCAAAAGAAAGAATTTTAAAAAAAAATTAAGAGTTATTGGATTATGCGTCTTCAAGCATTCAATTTAGTATCTAAAAGAAAAATTCCATGTAAGCACATGAAATCATAAAAGTACAAAGTGGTTAGGTGAACGATAAATACAAGTTTTCATTCTACAGTAGTTGACTATGAATGGTCTTCATTATGTTGATTGAATGCGTGTTGTTTATAATCTCAACTTGTTCAGTGATTTAATGCGGTTTCAGTAACATAACGTAGATGAATAAATTTATTCAAAGATTTAATTATAATTTATTTTATTGCAAAAGATTCTAATGCATTTACATTGAAATCACTGAACAAGTTGAAATCTATAAAAATATTTATATGAATCAAGCTAATGGAATATGGATATGAATAATTTCAAAAAACCAATAGCAAAGATTGATGAATTACCTCTCGATTCTTGCCACCCGATACGAAGCAAAGAATATAATTATTTAATCCAGAGAGATAAACATCGAATCCTACAAATGAATTAGCTTCTGCCTACCTATCTTCAGTATTAAATATCAAATGGAGGTTGGTCCCGTGTATACTCTAAGTGTATTCTTAATTACAAGTGCATATCAAGTTGACTCACTACACGGGTAGTAGGTTTATGTTCTTCTAACGAAAATGGCCGTAGGTTTCGTCTTATATTTGTATCTATTACCTTAGATTATTATTTTTTTTATTATTAATATAAGTATCCGGGTCAACTTATGTGCATCTCAACTAATCTCACGGGTCTTGAAATTAACGACCATGGAAGCCTCCAATAATCATGAGAAGACTAGAACTCGTAACTATTAAGGAGCAAACTCAAAATCTAACTAATTGAATTGAGCTGCCTCTCAATGTTATTTTGAATTATTCTTTTAGTTTTACATATCAATCTTTTATTTGTTATTTTTATAATTTTATTTTTCATTATCTCAAAAAAGTTTTTAAAATAAAACACTTTAACTATTATCAAAATGATTGTATGATTTGTTGTTGATTATAACTCTTGGGAAACATATGCATGCATCCTGCCTTGTATCTTCTGAGATTCTCATTAGGTTTTTTTTATGATAGATTTCAATTTAATTAGTAAGTTTTTTTAATATAAATATTAAGAAGTTGATTTGATGTTCAAGGAGATTTGTTTTTTTTTATTATTATTATTTTAGTTCAAATCTCGAGAGCAACTTATAAATAAATTTATTAAGTCTTGTTTAATACATCAAAGTGTTATAATATTCTGGAAAGATAATTTAATATTAATTGACATGAAAATACATCTTAACATTCGAATCAAAAAATATATATGCATGTTGTATTGTGTACATAGACATTGGACATTGAAACTTACCTAACACCAGCTAACATAATTTTTTTTTTTAATATAAGAAAAAGTCAATATGCCTGTTCAAAGCCATTTCTGAAAGAGCACTCATAACAAATTAGAAATATGAGAATACTAAGTCAATAGTGTAATAAACATCTACAACGATGGCATCTCTTAGGATGAGCTGGATATAGTTGTTTTGTTATAAAAAGAAGATGAGGTTGTAGATTATGACATTTCAACAACACAAAAAACAAGGCCAGCCACCTTTCCTTTGGGTGAAGGAAGGAAAAGGACTTCAAATTTTCTAATTCTGACCTTATCCCCTCCTCTGTGCGCGCGCATGGGGGGGGAGCTTATTTTATTTCTACCAATCTTTTTTGCTTTGTTTCAAGTTTACTCTAATTTTAGGGTCAATAATTTAACATGGCATGGTTAAAAATATATCAACTTGTTGAAAATTAACTTGTTCAATCAATACAAGAACATCAATCATTTGATCCATTTTCCTCATTTTTAGTGGACAATAGACAGATTCAAGGTCATTGTCGTGATATCTAAATCATAAAGTTTTGAAGTTTGTAACTATTATGGTTTAAAGTATTTTTCACTTAAAAATATATTAAAATTATATTTAAAAATAATATATTGTTAATATTAATATATTAAAATAATTTAAAAATATTAAAAAAATAATTTTAATAACGTTCTTAAGCATTTAGAATTATCTTAAGTTATTTAATTCAAAAGAGTTCAAGTAGCAAATCTTCAGTTTTGATTTTAAGTTGTTTTGGTTCAAATCTTTAGTTTTGAACCTTTATCTTTGTCAAATCCATAAATATCTTAACTATTTTTGTGACATTATGTGAATAGGCACGGAATTAGTTATGCTATAAAAATATGCTTGAAAAAAAGTTGTCGGATTAGTCAAACCGAGTTATTAAAACAATTCAAGTTTATTATTTTTATTTAAAATAATAAAAATAAATCTTATTTTTAATATGATCTTATGAATCAATTAAATTGTAAATTAATTTGAATTGTAAATTAATCTGTTAAGTCGACGATTTACTTGAGATATTTATATGGTCATTAATTTTAAAATTCTTGTAATTAGTTGAGATACACACAAGTTATCTCGAATACTTATATTAATTAAAAAAAAATGATTTTAATAATGAGTGGAGTAGGCATTGATTTGCGAGGACTATAATTAGGAGGCGGAATGAATGAGTCGCCTTTTCCTGTTCTCCAAAAACTCATCGCCGCTTGTTTTTAAAACTAAATCATTCACATTCAGAATGTTACATTAAAAAAAAAAAAATTGAGCTTGCTTTTAAAACATTGATATGATCAAACCACTTATTGGGATTAACTGATCCGTTAAACTCATGTCAAATTTGATTATGACCACTTATGTGTCTAAGAAAAATAATTTCATGGAAATAATTTTTAAATTTTTTCAAGTTTATTTATTATTATAAAAGTGGTAAGAAATTTAAAAATATAATATTATTTATTGATTCTATCAAATTTAATCATTAATCTTTCAGTTACTATATATTTTGTTCTGAAATTTTTATTATTATTATTATTATTTTCAATTTCATCCCTTACAATTTGATTTTTTTTTTTAATTAATTTTTTTTATCTATTTATATTTGATTCTCATTCTTTTAATTGCTATTTATTTTATTTGAGATAATTTATGAAATTAAATTTTTTTTAATTTTATCATCTTTGAACTTTTTTCATTTGTTAGTTATGGCCCTTATTTTTTTTAATAAACTTAAAAAAATATTAATAAATTATTTTTCAGTTTTGTTTTATGATATTATCAAAAAATTTAAAAATAATTTATTAAAAAAAACTCTCTCTTTTTTATCAAAAATGATATCAAGATCAATTTAAAAGGCTAACATTATGATTAATAGAGTGTCAAGTAAGGTTGTTAAAATCACGATTTTAACACGAAACAGAAAGCCTTTCACAAACTCGGATCGTAAAATCGTAAAAAAATCGTAAGGAATTTTAAAATATATAAAAAAAAATTTCATGTTTTAAAATAATAATAAAATATTAATTAAAATTTAAAAAAAAAATGAAAAGAACAGGTGAATTGCAATGCCAAAAGATGTCGTCGAAAGGGATTGGAGTACATTTTGTTGTTATTTTTTTAGGTTTTAAATGATAACAAGCAGCACTATTATGGAAGTTCCTGCCATCCTGTCACAATAGTTGATAACAAGCAGCACTATTTAGTGGCCCACAGTGTGGAGGAGAGTTTTGCCTATAAGTATTTAAGAAGGACAAGTGGGCTCGTGTGTTTTGTAGTTTCCATAGCTCCTCCCGTACTCGATGATCACTTTGTAATCACGTGACATACATGCCACCGGATACTTCTTCGAAATGCTTTTCACCTTCGACGCTGTTCTGCGCTTGAATTAATGAGTTGACGTGTCACCGTAGATATTTTCTACCTCTTCCTGTTTTTCTCCGCATAATGTCCCTATCGCAGCACTAGTTGATAACACTTTTGCCATTTGTCCAGAAGAGTTTTGCCTCTCCCTAAGTGAAAAGAAAGCTTTAAAAATAAAAAGAGGAGAAGAAACACTTGGAGGATGCCCATTGCAGGAAGCAGGCAACATAAGGGACACAAGGCCCCACGCTTTTGAAGAGAAAAGGTGCCCACCCCAAGACCAGACCACGGGTGTCCCTTCTTTCTTTTAAAATCGTAAAATCGGTCTTGAAATCGCGATTTTACACGATTTCATCCGATTTTTGCGATTTTACCTGATTTCAACCCGATTTTATCCATTTTCAATTTTTTCAAGCGATTCAACCCGTAATGCATGTTTTGACTCGTAAAATCGTATGATTTTACGAGTTAAAACGCGATTTTAACAACCATGGTACCAAGATCAAATTATAAAGTTAACATGATCTATTTATTTAACATTTCCAAGTGTTTGCCAAGCTAGCTTCTTAGACTAATTTAGTCATGTTTAGGAGTGTTGCTCAAACAAAGATATGTGAAAGTTTATTTTTTATATATATTTTTTTGTTGTTTAATACAATGATATAAAAAATAAATTTAAAAAATACAAATATATATTATTTTAATATAATATTGAATAAAAAACACTTTAAAAAACAATATCAATCATTAGTCATAATTGTTATATCTCATTAATTAGAAGTTTTCAAATTAAAATTTTGGTCATGAATTTGCAAAATTAAACTCAAGACAATTGTTGTAAAACATTTTTAGGTCCTCACATAAAAAAAATAATAAAATAAAATAAAAATATTATCAAAAAAATATAACAGTGAGAAGAGGATGTAAGAGCACCTAAAAATGCTCAAAAATTGATTGAGGATGTTTAAAAATATAAAAATTAAAATTTTGACAGTATAACATTGACTGATGAGAGCCCTGTCGACAAAGAAAATTTAATTTGAGAAAAAAAAGTCTAAAAGCAGAAGTTTATGGACTCAACTAAATTTTATTGGAGGTTTAATTAAATTTATAGAGGTTTTAATTACAAGAAAAATTGATTTTGGAGTTACTTTGGGCTTTAATTGGAAGAAATCAAAGTTCTAGGGTCAAAATATAATTTTTGAGATTTAATTTCATCAAATCAAAGGCTTAATTGCATAAATATTGAAGTGATGGTCAATTAGGGACTTAATTGAAGGAATCTGAGACCAAGGATCGAATTGCAAAACGCGCGCAAATTGAAGGCCTGATTTTGAATTTGATGCATTTTGACGTCAATTCCCATTTAAATGAAACAACGTGTTTTGAGAAAAACGGCGTCGTTTCATGCACTGTATACAAAAAAAAAAAAAAAAGAGTTGTGAACAAGAATTTTGTTTACAACGCGCGCAAATCAATGGTTGTTGTCCTATCACAGGGTGCTCGCGCCGACACGACGTCATCGGTCGACGGTGAAGGCTCTTTATCATACCTCTTGTGTGAGGTGTGGTATTTTGGAAAGGGTTGTTCAGAAGTTGCCACCTTATATTATGGTCTCTTGGAACCTATAGCTTGCGAGAGTCTGAGTAAGGGACTGGTTGTGCAAGGGAAAGACGCATCACCCCTAGTGCACCCTACCTAAGGTAAGCTGTTAATTAGTACTTAAAAGTGCATTTTTATCAAGGTTTTATATCATCATTTTCCACTTGAAGTATCAATAACTCCTTAACTAAAGCATGTTTTATAATAACAAGTCTGATACTATAAGTTACCTTAATTTATAGTAAATGTTCATCTTAAATGTAGGCCTATCACATAAATAAAATGATTGATTGATGAGTTTAAGTACTGAAATTAAAAGGACAAAGAGAGGGCCAAACTTAGAAAAGAGATGTCGGTTCAGTCCAAACTGGAATAGTGTTCGATAATTAAGTCATATTTGGAGCTGTAGATCTCATATTTAGGTCTGCTTTAAATGGATGGAAATCTAAGATATGGGCCTAAAACTTTCATGTGGAGTCCAAGATTTAAAAAGATCGTTTTGAAGTCCAAATTATAGCAACAATGAAGAAGTCGGAATCTGTCCTGCAGCCCAAACACTTTTAAGTGTTCAGCCCATATCTCAAGTTCTAGAAGCCCAAATGACCTCAAGTGTGTTTTCCTGGAAAGCTGAGACAATTTCCTAGAACTTTCATGAGTAAAGTTGGTTCAAATTCGGACGTTATCAATGAAGGTTTGTTTAGACAAGAACATAAGGATTGTCACCAAGTCAAGATGTGCCCACCCACTCAACAATTAGTCATCAAATCAATAGTTTCAAATTTTGGCCTATAAAAGGAGGTATTTGCCATGCATTTAGGCATCTTGATTGTTCAGATGAAGATCATGCTCTTTATTTCTCTCTTTATATTTTTATAATGCTTAAGTTTTGCTTTCATTAATATCTTGTTTATGTTTTTCATTTCCTTTCCTTTTCTTAGTTAACTTGTATCTTATTCTTATCTTGTTTATTTATGTTTCTCTTCTTCATTATGTTTAGCTAAGTTTATTATGTCAAGGTGAAAAGGTTACACTAATGGTGTAAGAATAAGTATAATATAAACTCAATATGGACTTCAATGCTTATATCCTAAACAACTTGCAATTAACATGCCTTATCAGTTTTATCTTATTAATTCTTAATAACTTGCTTGTTAAATGGTTAATCTAGATTTTTTTTATATAACACTTGGTACAATAAATGCTTGACACTTTTATAGCCCAACCTTATGGTATAACCTACACATGTGCTATGAAAGAATTTGATTTGTTGTTAATATAAGTTAGCATCATGAATTCCTGACAATATTTAAAAGTTTGGTGTTACTTAAATAAGATAATTAATATGATCATGTTAACAATTTATAATGAGCTATTAATGACAAATCATCCGATTGGAACTTCCTTTGTGTGTGGTTTCCAATTAAGTAATAAAAAGACTTTATATTATACTTGTTTCAAATACCATTAGTGGATCCTCTAACTTTGACATTTGTTTTTATCATTGTTTAATCCTCACATTAATCTTACATCTCAAAGTCCTCTTTAACTTATTATTATTATTATTTATAATTTATATAGTTAACCTCCCTGTTGTTCGACCCCGATCTTGCCGTGTTATTTATAACTTTGATACTCTTACATTTGGGAGAAGACATTGACACGACCAAAAGATTGATGTCTTCTCCCAAGTGTAGGAGTGTCGAAGTAATAAATAACCCGGCAAGATCGGGGTCGAACCACAGAGAGGTTAATTGTATAAATTATAAATAACAAGACAACAACAACAATAATAATAACAAAAATAACAACAAAAACAACAACAACAACAATAATAATAATAATAATAATAATAATAATAGTAATAGTAGTACTAGTAATAATAATAATAATAATAATAATAGTAATAGTAGTACTAGTAATAATAATAATAATAATAATAATAATACTAATAATAATACTCAATACGTGGTGTTGTTATACCTGAGAATGATCTAAAAGATCGGGTCACAGGTTTCCAGCCTATATACTGAGTTTATGAAAAGATCAAAGAGATATATTATATAATATAAACAGATTTCTGATGCGAATGAACAAGGCAAGATCAACAATATCAGGATACTTAACGTACATAAAATATAACAAGAATGTAAATAATAATAATAATAATACTAATAATAATAATACTAATAATAATAATAATAATAATAATATTAGTAATAATAATAATAATAATAATAACAATAAAAAGACGAGGAGGAGGAAGAGACAATAATAACAACAACAATAATAATAATAATAACAACAATAATAACAATAACAACAATAATAATAACAATAATAAGAAAAGCAGGAAGAAATTAATGAGAACTTTGAGATGGAAGATTAATGTAAGGATTAAACAATAATAAAGATAAATGTCAAGGTTAGAGGATCCACCAATGGTATTTCAAACAAGTATAGTATAAACTCTTATTACTCAATTTGGAAACCACACACGAAGGAGGTTCCAGTCGGATGATTTGTCATTAATAGCTCATTATAAATTATTAACATGATCATATTAATTATCTTATGTACATAACACCAAACTTTAAAATATTGTCAGGAATTCATGATGTTAACTGATGTTAACAACAAATCAAGTACCTTTCATAGCCCCAGGTGTAGGTAATACCATACGGTTGGGTTATGAGAGTGCCAAGCATTTGTTGTACCAAGTATTATACAACACAAATTTAGATTAACCATTTAACAAGCAAGGTATTAAGAATTAGTAAGATAAAAAGATAAGACATGTTAATATTAAACATTAAGGTCCATATTGAGTTTACACCATACTTGTTCTTACACCATTAGTGTAACCTTTTCACCTTGACATAATAAACTTAGCTAAACATAATGAAGAAGAAAAACATAAATAAATAAAACAAGAACATAAATAAAATACAAGTTAACTAAGGAAAGGAAAGGAAATGAAAAGCATAAACAAGAAATTAATAAAAGCAAAGCTTAAGAATTACAAAAAATATAAAGAGAGAAATAAAAAGCATGAACTTGATCTGAACAACCAAGCCCCTAAATACATGGCAAATGCCTCCTTTTATAGGCCAAAATTCGGAATTATTGATTTGATGACTAATTGTTGAGTGGGTGGCCACCTTTTGACTTGGTGAAAATCCTTATCTTCTTGTCTTAATAAAAAACAATTTCTAGCATCAGAACTGGGTCCAGATGTCCAAATGAAAGTTCTGCGAAATTCTCTTAGCTTTCCAGCAAAAAAACGATGAGGTCATTTGGACTTCTAGAACTCAAGATATGGGCTGAACACTGAATAGTGTTTGGGCTGCAGGACAGCTTCGGACTTCTCCGTTGTTGCTGTAATTTGGACTTGAAAACGGCCTTCTTAGATCTTGATATTCAAATGAAAGTTGTAGGCCTATGTCTTATCAAATCTCTGTAAAAATGTCAGATCATTTGGATATCTAGAACTCGAGATATGGGCTGAACACTGAACAGTGTTGGGCTGCAAGACAGATTCGGACTTCTCCTTTCTAAGCTTCACCCTTCTTTATCTTCAAAATTTCAGTAGTTGAATTCATCAATCAATCCTTTGATTTATGTGATATGCCTGCATTTAGGATGAACATTTACCATATATTAGGGTATTTTATAATATTAGACTTGTTATTATAAAACATGCTTTAGTTAAGGAGTTATTGATACTTTAAGTGCAAAATGATGATATAAACCCTTGATAAACATGCACTTTTAAGTACTAATCACACCCCCCAACCAGCTTATTACTAGTCCCTAGTAATCAAAGTGTTAAAATAGAAAAACAATTTGCAAATTCCATAAAGCAAGGCATTCATCATTAAACTTCCATTAATCTATCCAGATAAACAAACTCTCATTTCTGCTTCATATTTCTTAAACAAGATATTAATAAACCTTCTTTTTATGTGCTCAATGTATGAAAACATATATGATGGGGCTATTGTTGGAAGAAAACAATATTATGTTCTAATGTTTAAGGTTAACTTCCTTGGGTTGGGATTATTTTTTCTTCTTTTTTTTTTCTCTTTTTTTTTTTTTTTTACACATACAACTTAAAACACAATGCATCTTTAACCCATGTAACGAGCTTTAGGCTAATGACTCCCAGACCAGTTGGTCTTAGGGCATTAGGTGTTGAGACACCTCTACGAGCTTAGCAACTCGGGTTGTAGATACTGATACATAGATAGTGCAATGTTTGATTCCTTAACCCATGTAACAAGCTTTGGGCCAATAGCTCCCAAGTCAGTTGACTTTAGGGTATTAAGTGTTAAAACACCCCTTCGGGCTTAATTGCTTAGGTTAGGGAGGCTACAATTGTTTTGTTTTGTTTTTTTTTTTGTTTTTTTTTATGCAAATTATGTACTATCCCTTTCCCTTAGTTGTTACCTTTAACAAAAAAACATAAATAATGTAATAATCCAATTGTGCAACCCACAATCATATGTTAAAGTGTGTGTGTGAAAATGAAGATTCAAGAATACTTGTTAAATGAGCATATGAGCAGAATCAAGTGTTAACAATATGAGAGTTTGTAGACTTAGATATTTCAAGAAGTATTATGATAGACCTTGTTAAGAATGTTTACTAAGATGCGTCTCAAGAGTCGCTTTAACAAAATAACTCCTTTTACTCTGCCATCCTAGTAACAACAGTTTTGCAAATAGTTTATGAAATAGAAAACACAATTTTTTTTTTTTAAACTACTACCCTTTCCCCCCAACCAAAATGAGACATTGTCCTCAATGTTTTAAGGTAGAAAGATAGAGTATAGAAGACATCATCTGAAATAACGAACACTGACAAACCTGAAACACACTTACACAAATATAAGAAACAACAAAACACAATAATAAAACCAAAAGACACAAAGTTTTTACAAACTAAGGCTCAAATCCAATCTAAGCTTTGTACGGCTTTCCTTAGTTGACCAATTTATGCGACTCATGGAGGGATTAATTACAGGGATGAAAGATTGTAGTTGGTCAATCAATTGTTCAGCAGTAGCAGCAGAGATTATGATTTGTCGTGCTGATGATGTTAGAAATTCATGTTCCACAGCATGATCAAGAAAAGACAACAACTTATCATAAAAACCATTAACATTTAACAAACCTATGGGTTTATGGTGAATGTGCAGTTGGGCCCAAGAGGAAATATGAAAGATCTCTTCCAATGTGCCCAGACCACCTGGTAAGGCAATGAAGGCATCAACATGGTTAAACATGGTATTCAGTCGATCAGACATTGTGGGGACTTGTAATTCCTCTCCAATTGTTTTTCCAATGATGTCCCCTTGTGCTAAAGCTTTGGGGACAACCCCCAAAACTTGACTACCTCCTAAAGATGCAGCTATTGACACTCCCCCCATTAACCCAAGGCTGCCTCCTCCATACACTAAATGAATCTTTCGCTCAGCTAGTACCTGACCAAGATGATTTGCTGATTCTAAAAACTCTTTTTCTTTCCCGGGACTGGATCCACCAAAAACACAAATTTTGTTTATGTGATTACTTGAGGAACCTGCCATTTCTACACACGTCTGTATTTGATGAATGTATGGGTTGAGTAGAAATGAAGGGAAGGAAGAGAAGAATTTATAGATGAGAAATTGAAAATGCAATCATACCACCTATATGTAGGCCAGCTGTAGTCGCATACACACACACACACACACACACACACACACACTCTCTCTCTCTCTCTCTCTTTATTAATTATTTATTTTAAAAAAGCATATGTATGTACAGGTAGTTGTGATTATGGCTCACATCTTCCCTTGGTTTTACGTCCAAGAACGGCTTAAACGCCCTCTATGGGTCGGGGATAGGCTTCCCATCCAGTTTTCTTAAAAACTGGCAAACAGGGTCTTTTTTAGTCAGATTCCCAAGACTAAGTCGAGCATGTTCTTTATGGAAATGGGGCCATAAATCATAAATTGCACGATGCACATCTCCACTAGGGTGCGTCTCAAGAGTCAATAGAAAATTATCTAAAGACCCCTTACTCAGGCCATCCTTAATGAATTGTATTTTATCTTCACGGTTTACAGATACCATTCCTAAAGAACGACATGTCGCATTACAAGTCCATCTAGCACATCGGTGACAGACTTTCAGTCGTTTTGCACGACGTTTCTTCGCAAAAGTGCTTTTATCTGTTCCAGGCATGTATGAAATGAAAGAATTGGAGGACTCACCTGATAATCGGACCTTTGCTTCAATCAGCCAACGAATATCTTCAGAAATTCCATGGTTCATTAACAACCTCAATCTTGCACATCTAGTACGGTAAATTTTTGTAATCGCATTCTGAGGCAGAGCGGGAAAATACTTTTTCAATTTTTCAAGAGTGGTGTCCATTTTCAACTGAGAATTGGGGGAGAGATTCAAAGAAAGGAGAAAGAGCAAAGAATTGCACAAATATATACACAGATATCAGTTATCATGGGAAACTGAAAGAACCGACTTAAAAGTCACGGAGTACCGTTATCCACCATTTGACCGGGGTGAGAGACTAGCAAAACAAAAGTCACACAAAAACAATGTGAGAAAAAGAATCAATCTTTATATACAGGATCACCCAATTCAATAGAGTCATTTTCAACTGAAAAATTATCAAAATAAACTTTCAAATGATGGCCATTTACCTTGAAAACATTACCATTCTTTGGATTTTCGATATCACAGGCCCCATATGGATACACATGTTTCACAATAAAAGGACCACTCCATCTTGATCTTAATTTTCCAGGAAATAAATGGAGTCGAGAATTATAAAGCAAAACTTTTTGATCAACAGTGAATGTTTTTCTCAGTATTTTCTTGTCATGAAACTCTTTGATTCTTGCTTTATGAATTCTTGAATTGTCATATGCATCATTTCTTATTTCCTCAAGCTCATTTATTTGCAATTTTCGCAGCTGACTAGCATCATCAATGTTTGAATTGAAAGCTTTAATAGCCCAATAAGCTTTATGTTCAATTTCCACAGGCAAGTGACAAGGTTTTCCATAGACTAGTCTATAAGGTGACATACCTAATGATGTTTTATATGCAGTTCGATAAGCCCAAAGTGCATCATTAAGTCTTAAAGACCAGTCTTTCCGATTAGGGTTTACTGTTTTCTCCAAGATCTGTTTGATCTCCCTATTAGCAAGTTCTACCTGTCCACTCGTCTGAGGGTGATAAGGGGTGGCAACTTTGTATGTGATTCCGTATTTCTTCATTAAAGATTCAAATGGCTTGTTGCAGAAATGTGTTCCACCATCACTTATCATGGCTCGAGGGATTCCGAATCGACTTAAATGTTTTCTTTTAAAAATTTTATCACTATTTTGTGATCATTGGTTCTACTTGGAA
Source organism: Populus tomentosa (assembly GCA_018804465.1). Taxonomy (NCBI): domain Eukaryota; kingdom Viridiplantae; phylum Streptophyta; class Magnoliopsida; order Malpighiales; family Salicaceae; genus Populus; species Populus tomentosa. Next base: position 43,331,551 of record CM031969.1, on the reverse strand, counting down.
TTGCCTCTATCCATTTTGAAACATAATCTACTGCGACCAATATATACAAGAAACCAAATGATACATTCAATAATGCAAATTAGAAACACGCAGAGTTAAGGAGTTTGGCCATGCTCTCCAAGGTTCTCCTCCGTGAGTTTGGCCTCTGTCCACTGTTTGCTTTCTTCCTTGCTTAGATCTGTCGGCTCTTGTTCAGTTTCCTGGTTATGGCCAACAAAAATTCCCACAAAAAGACGAAACCTAAGTCCCACAAATCACATCTCAAACCGCAAGCCTTAATTAACGATTCTGTTCTTGCATCAAAGGCTCCATCTCCATCCCGCAATGTTCCCCCAATTTCAAGTTCACCTTTAGATGGGTCTTCGGTGGAGCACAAAAATCCATCTTTAGATGGGTCCCTTGAAGCCAATTGTGCCAAAGTGAAAGCTTTGTCTTCTGTGGAGCACCTAATAAACCCTTTAGATGGGTCCCTTGACGGCGATTGTTCTGAAGATGGAGAGTTTGAAGAAGAACAACTTGACTTCTCTTGTTCTGAGGAAGAATACGCAACATCTCCTCCCCCACCATCTTCTCCGGCTCCGGCCATTTCAGAACCGCCGTCTTCTCCAGCTCCGGTTGTTCTAGAACCACCAGTCCCAAAAAGTTTCACTTCTACTCCGTCCAGATCTGTTAAATCAGATCTAGATCACTCTTGTGATGACTGGAAATTGTGTGCCATTGGTTATGTTTCTGGAAAATTTCCTGGTTATAGAGCTTTGAATAGCATCATTGAGAATGTATGGAAACGTGCAACCACACTGAGCATGCATGAATCGGGTTGGCTTGTATATAAATTTCAAAGTGAAGAAGATAAGTGGTCTGTGTTGAGTAAAGGGCCATACTTAGTATATGGTAGGCCATTAATCTTGCGTTCAATGTCTGAGTACTTTAATTTTTCATCCTCTGAGATGTCTCAAGTTCCAGTCTGGATCCAGTTCCCCTGCCTACCATTAAAATGCTGGACACCTTTATGCTTATCCAAGCTAGCAAGCGTGCTGGGTAAACCTTTACAGTGTGACAAATTTACTGCCACCAAGGAGAGGATATCATACGCACGGGTTCTAGTTGAAGTTGACCTCCTAGCTGATCTTAGATCCTCCATCAACGTCTCCCTGCCTAATGGAAACTCACTTATTCAAAAGGTTATCTACGAGACTCTACCCAAGTTTTGCAAGCACTGTAAAGTGCTAGGCCACTCCACTGGAACATGTTCCAAAGGTAAGGAAGAGGCCAAAAACTTTGAGCAAGCCGGCCCTGCAGCTACCAAAAGCAATGCCAAAGTCAATGGACATGACTCCACTCACAAGCTGGCTGCTGCTGCTGCAACGTGGTCTAATGGTGGTGAAGAACATATCCCAAGCTGCAACGTTGATAAGGCTGTCTCTTCTAGTGCAGCTGCCAACGCCAAAGACAAAGGCAATGGACATGACTCCACTCACAAGCTGGCTCCTTCAACGTGGTCCAATGGTGGTCAAGAACAAATCACAAGCTGCAACGTTGATAAGGCTGCCTCTTCTAGTGCAGCAGCCAAAGCCAAAGACAAAGACAACGGGAATGGCTCCACTCCTCTCCAGTTGGATGCTGCAACGTGCTCCAATGAAGAGCTGCTGGCTGCTGCAAAATGCTCCAATGAACAGCTCCCAACGTGCCCTCCTAGTGCAGCTCACAAAGACAATGACAAAGACCACGTAAATGTCTCCACTCAACTCCCTTTGGCAGCTGCAACGTGTTCCGTTGGTAAGGCATGTGCAGCTCTTAAAAGCCATGTCAATGACCGAGGAAATGATCTCAATCCTGTTGTTGCCCCTTCAGTGGAAGTCCCTCCCATTGCTCCCCCTTCAGCTGATGGCCCTGACCTTGATGCCCCCGATGATGCATGGAAAACAGTTCGGAAAAGGAGACAAAGCTCAAGGAACAAACAACAAACTCATTCTTTTTTGCCAGCTGAATGTAACCCACCAGCTCAACAAAAGGTTTCCTAGGGGAAAGCACCCGTTTCCTTAGTTGATATTGCTGGCATCAAGGCTCCCCATTGTCCGGGAGTAGGTGTGCTCACCAGGAGCTCGGTTCAAAAGAATTCCAATCCTTTTTCAAGCAGTGGTGGGGTTCCTCCCACCATCCCCAACTCATGATTATTCATTGCTGGAATGTGAGAGGGCTTAATAGGCCTCTCAAACAACATGAGGTTGTCGGCCTCATGAAGAGTAAGAAGCTTGATGTATGTGGTCTCCTAGAGACTAAGCTATCTTCGGTAAATGTTGCACGCATGCATAAGTTAAGGTTGAAGGCTTGGCAGTTTGTAAGCAATGCTGACTATGCAGCCTATGCTCGTATAGTTGTGTTTTGGAACCCTGACACAGTGAAGGTTGAAATGCTCCACTCTTCTGCCCAGGGGATTCATGTTATGGTTACAAGTTTGGTGCAACAATTCTGTTTTGCGGCCACTTTCATATATGGATTTAATACCATTGCTGCGAGGAGAGGTCTGTGGGAGGATTTGAGAAGATGGGAAACTGCGTCCCCATGGTTACTTCTTGGAGACTTCAACTCTGTCCTCTCTCAGGAAGACAAGCACAATGGGGAGCCAGTTTCCACCTATGAAACCACTGACTTTAGGGAGTGTTGTTCTGATCTTGGGATTGCAGACCTAAACTCAACAGGCTCTCATTTTACATGGACAAATGGTCGTATCTGGACAAAGATAGATAGAGTAATGGCAAACACTCAATGGTTCAATTTACAGCAAAGGGCTCATGTACACTTTGGAAACCTGGGAGCCTTCTCAAACCACTCACCTTCTACTGTCCAGTTGGGTTTACGTGAACTTTGTGGCAAAAGAAACTTCAAATTCTTTAACATGTGGGCTGCTCATCCACAGTTTTTGGAAACCATTTCCCAGCATTGGTCACTGGATATTTACGGGTCTCACATGTATATTCTATGCAATAAACTCAAACACTTAAAGGGAAGGCTGAAAACCTTGAACAATCTCCACTTTAGTCACATTTCAGAGAGAGTTGCAAGAGCTGGGAAAGAACTGGATGCTACTCAGCTTCTCCTTCAGAATGACAGAGACAATGGTAATCTTCTTGAGCTGGAAAAACAACAGAGGCTAAAACTTGTTAATCTCAAATCAGCTGAGAAGATGTTCTTCGGTCAAAAGCTGAAATGCTCCTTCTTCAAAGACTGTGACAAGGGAACAAGGTTCTTCCACTCTTTGATGAGTCAACGACATAGAAGGCAACACATTTCAGCCATTGTTCGAAGTGATGGCATGCTAACTTCATCGGCTGAAGAGGTTGGTCGAGTGTTTGCCACTTACTATAAAGAACTCCTTGGGACTTCAAAGCATACCATTCCCCCGCGTGTTGATATAGTTCAAAACGGCACTTGCATTAATTCTAATTCCCATGATTTCCTCCTTGCCCCAGTTTTGGCTGATGACATCAAACGAGTCCTCTTCAGTATGGATGATAATAAAGCACCGGGGCCAGATGGTTACACCTCTGCTTTCTTTAAAAAGGCTTGGAGCATAGTTGGTGAAGACTTTTGTTCAGCTATAAAAGATTTCTTTGCTTCCGGTGAGATGCTCAAGCAGATTAATCACTCTACCATAGCCCTTGTTCCTAAGTCCATCAATGCCAACTCTGCTGCAGATTACAGACCTATCTCTTGCTGCAACGTCACTTACAAAGTTATTTCCAAGCTTCTTGCAGAGAGGCTAGCTCATGTATTAAACGATATCATCAGCCCTTCCCAAAATGCTTTTCTTGGTGGGAGATTAATGGCTGACAATATTAATCTCATGCAAGAGCTGCTGAGGAGTTATGGAAGGAAACGTGTATCGCCCCGCTGCACCATCAAGATTGACTTCAGGAAAGCTTTTGATACAGTTCAATGGTCATTTCTTCGCAATCTCCTCCACCTTTTGGGGTTCCCTGCTAGGTTCGTTCATCTGGTTATGAAATGTGTGGAGACTGCCTCTTTCTCTGTTTGCGTCAATGGCAATCTATTTGGGTTCTTCCAAGGCAAGTGTGGTGTTCGGCAAGGAGATCCATTGTCTCCCTATCTCTTCATTATCTGCATGGAGTACCTCTCTAGACTTCTAAACAGCAACACCCAGTTTTCAGGTTTCAAATTCCATCCCAAATGTCAAGCTTTGGGAATCAGCCATCTTGGTTTTGCTGATGACATTCTCCTTCTTTGCCGTTGTGACATGACCTCTGTTAACATCCTCCTCCAGCAGCTTATAATTTTTGGGGAGTCTTCTGGCCTTGTAATTAATGCATCCAAATCCTCTATCTTCTTTGCTGGTGTATCGGAGGATATGAAGCAGGCCATTCTTAGCCTCTCCCAGTTCAATGAAGGAAGCTTTCCCTTTAAGTACCTTGGTGTCCCTCTCAGCCCCCACAGGCTTCTTGCCAGCCAATTCTCCCCTCTAATCCACAGGTTAGAATCTGCTATTCAAAATTGGATGGGAAAGTACCTCTCTTATGCAGGTCAGCTGGAGTTAATTAAGTCTGTCCTGCATGGCATGGTGCAGTTTTGGATTAGTATCTTCCCTATCCCAACTGTTGTTATCAGCAAGATTACTAGTTTGTGCAGGAACTTTTTATGGACTGGCACTATGATTAGAAGTAAATCGGCTCTTGTAGCTTGGAAACAGGTGTGTCTGCCAAAAGATGAAGGGGGTCTGGGGATTCATGATATCAAAGCTAGAAATGACAGTTTCTTTGCAAAGCATCTTTGGAATATTCACTTGAAGGCGGATTCCCTCTGGATTAGATGGGTATGCCATTACTACATAGCCCACGCCTCTATTTGGTCCTTGGATGCCAAGAAAACTGACTCTCCTCTGTTTAAGTCAATCTTCTACCTTCGTAACAGAATGCTAAGCCTTTGTGGAGGGGTAGCTCAATTACAACAACTGCTCTCAAGCTGGTACTCTGATCAATGTCCTTTCACAGCCAATGCATATGAATTTTTCAGACATAAAGCTGAGCCTGTCCACTAGGCAAATGTAGTTTGGGAGCAGTGGTCCCTTCCAAGACATAGTTTCTCCCTTTGGTTGGCAATGTTGGGCAAGCTGCGAACAAGAGATCGTCTCCGGTTTCTCTCCCCTGATCCTATATGCCCTCTATGTCAGAATGCTGATGAGTCTCATGCTCACCTCTTCTTCAATTGTGACTGGTCGTCTTCTCTTTGGAGAAAGACCAGACTCTGGCTCAAGATTCATCACATTATGCCTTCCTTAAGCAGAGCTACCCAGGTTTTACAACACACCAAAAAAGGGCTACAGCCAAAAATGAGAAGAGTATCTCTTGCTGTTCTTGTGTATTTGATCTGGGAGGAAAGAAACAGGAGAATTTTTGACAACACTAGCAAATCAGTTGAGGCTGTTTTCAGAAAATTTCAGATTCTATTTTACACTATATTGTATTTTCATGAAAAAAATCCCCTGGCTTACAATGTTGCATTCTGATTGGATTGGTTGGGGTAGTTTACTGTGAATGCATGTTCATCTTGCCCATGCATGGTCTATCCTCTGTTGGCTTCGCGTAGTTAGCTGGTCCTTATTTCATGGGGGGGTTTTTGATGGGCCCTTGGGGCTGAGTTCTTTGCTGCTGTGGTTTGTTGAATTATGATGGCTACATGTTGTTGACTTGGTTCGGCATGGGAGAGGAGCTGCTGGATGTTTTTGTTGGTTTTCAACTGCTTGTTTTTGTGTCTGCTGGCAGTAGATTGACTTGCCTGGTAGTGCATTGGTTTGGCTGGTTAAGTCCCTCATGTTTGTTCTATGTGTGGCTACTTCTGGCCTTAGGGATTTTTTGTTTTATGTTTCTTTTCCATGGGAGCATGTTCCCATTTTAGTTTTAGGGTACTGGTTATCCTCATCTCTGTATATACATTTTCAGTTTGCTACTTTTGTGGCTTTGTTACCTTTGATCTTAATATATTCTTACATTTGATCAAAAAAGAAACCAAATGATGGAGGAAATGGACCCATAAAATCTATACCCCAACAATCAAAGATCTCAATGACAAGAATAGGATTTAAAGGCATCATGTGACGTTTTGAAATAGATCCCAACTTTTGACAATTTTCACAAGTCTTGCAGAACGCATGTGAGTCTTTGAACATGGTGGGCCAGTAAAATCCACTTTGTAAGATTTTTGCAGTTGTCTTTCTTGATGAGAAATGACCCCCACATGCCTCAGAATGACAAAATTTAACGACACTACTTACCTCATTGTCAGGAATGCATCTTCGAAATATTTGATCAGGACAATATTTGAATAAATAAGGGTCATCCCAATAAAAGTTCTTCACTTCGTTCAAGAACTTTCTTTTGTCTTGGGTACTCCAATGAGCTGGCAATTGTCCTGAAACAAGAAAATTAACAATATTAGCAAACCAAGGCATCATAGAGACAGAAAATAAAGATTCATCAGGAAAGTAGTCATCGATTGGTGTGATGTCAGATCTCGAATCGGTTGTCAATCTTGACAAATGATCTGCGACAACATTTTTGGTGCCTTTCTTGTCTTTGATTGTGATATCAAATTCTTGAAGTAACAAAATCCACCGCACCAATCTAGCCTTAGAATCTTTCTTAGAGAGAAGATATTTCAATGCTGCATGATCACTAAAAACAACAACAGGTGAGCCAACAAGATAAGATCTGAACTTGTCACATGCAAATACTACTGCAAGTAATTCTTTTTCAGTGGTAGTGTAATTCATTTGAGCACTATTTAAAGTTTTACTTGCATAGGAAATCACATAAGGTTTCTTATCTTTTCTTTGTCCCAAAACAGCACCCACGGCATAATCACTAGCGTCACACATTATTTCAAAAGGTAATGACCAATCAGAAGGTTGAATGACAGGAGCAGAAGTAAGCAAGCTTTTAAGTTTAACAAAGGCTTTTTCACATTGTTCAGTCCATTCAAAAACAGTTTCCTTTGATAGAAGGTTACATAATGGTTTAGATATTACACTAAAATCTTTGATGAACCTTCTGTAAAAACCAGCATGTCCTAAGAATGATCTAACATCTTTAACAGATTTTGGTGTTGGTAAGTTGGCAATTAACTCAATTTTAGATTTGTCAACCTCAATTCCTGTCGATGAAACAATGTGACCAAGTACAATGCCGTTTGTTACCATAAAGTGACATTTTTCCCAATTCAGTACAAGATTCTTCTCTTCACACCTGTTCAAAACCTTTTCCAAGTTAGTTAAGCAATCATCAAATGAATCACCAAAAACAGAAAAATCATCCATAAAAATCTCAAGAAAATGTTCAACCATATCACTGAATATGCTAAGCATGCATCTTTGAAACGTAGCTGGTGCATTACATAACCCAAAAGGCATTCTTCGATATGCAAAAGTACCAAATGGACATGTGAAAGTAGTCTTCTCTTGATCTTCCAATGCAATTTCAATTTGATTGTAACCTGAATAGCCATCTAGGAAACAATAAAATTCATGACCTGCAACTCTTTCGAGGATTTGATCCATGAAAGGTAAAGGGAAATGATCTTTTCTAGTCATTGAATTAAGTTTCCTATAGTCAATGCACATGCGCCAACCAGTAATAGTCCGAGTTGGAATTAACTCATTTTTCTCATTTGTTATCACAGTGACTCCAGATTTTTTGGGTACAACTTGGGTAGGACTTACCCATTTGCTGTCAGAAATAGAATAAATGATTCCATTATCTAGAAGCTTAATGACTTCATTTTTCACTACTTCTTTCATATTAGGATTAAGTCTTCGTTGCATTTCTCTAGATGGTTTAGCATTTTCCTCCAAATAAATCCTGTGTGTGCAAATCAAAGGACTAATTCCTTTTATGTCAGCTATGGTCCATCCTAATGCATTTTTGTGCATTTTCAGAGTTTGTAATAACTTACCTTCTTGATGTGCATTAAGTTTGGAAGAGATTATTACCGGAAAAGTTTCATTTTCTCCCAAAAATGAGTATTTGAGATTGACTGGTAACGGCTTCAAATCAAGTTTTGGTGGTTGAACACTTGAAGGTATAGACTCAATTGATCGTGATGGCAATTCTTCAATTTGTGGTCTCCAATTACATGCCTTTGCTTCTTCCTGAAAATAAACCATTTGCAACTCATCAGGTTCATCAATCTCAGTTTCACTAGAAGTGGTTTGAAATTGATCATGAACTAATTTTTCAATAAAGTCCACTTCCTGTAAATCATTATCATCTCCAGGTTGCTTGCAAATGTTAAAAATATTCATCTCCAATGTCATGTTTCCAAATGATAGTTTCATCAGTCCATTCCTACAATTAATCAATGCATTAGAAGTTGCAAGAAATGGACGTCCTAAAATAACAGGAATTGAATTACATGCTTCAACAGGTTGTGTATCCAAGACAATAAAATCTACAGGATAAATGAATTTATCAACTTGTACTAACACATCCTCAACTATTCCTCTAGGCACTTTTACAGATCTATCAGCAAGTAAAAGAGTTATAGAAGTTGGTTTTATCTCACCTAGATTGAGACTTTGAAAAACCGAATATGGAAGTAAATTCACACTAGCTCCAAGATCAAGTAAAGCTCTTTCAATTTTATGTTCTCCAATAAAGCAAGAAATGGTAGGACAACCAGGGTCTTTATATTTCAAAGCATTATTATTCTGAAGAATAGCACTTACTTGTTCGGCTAAAAAGGCTTTCTTTTTCACATTCAATTTTCTCTTCACAGTGCATAGATCTTTCAAAAATTTAGCATAGGAAGGTACCTGTTTAATAGCATCCAACAAAGGTATATTGATCCTTACCTGTTTGAAAATTTCAAGGATTTCAGAATTGTGATTGACTTTCCTTTGTTTGGTCATGGCATGAGGAAATGGAAGTGCTGGCGGAGAATCAGTCTTTTCTTCACAATGTTCAAATTCAACCCCTTCCTTACCCTCAGAGATTGACTCATCATCTTTCTCACAAGGTTCAAGAGTGGGTTTTTCAATAACCTTACCACTGCGAAGAGTGATGACTGATTTGACTTGATCCATGTGTTGGCTTTCGGAACTACTTGCATTTGCATTGTATTGCCCCTTTGGATTTTGCTGTGGTTAAGATGGAAACTTACCTTTCTCTTGAAAACTGAGAGCAGATGTGAATTTTGCAAGAGCATCTTTAAAATTTGTCATGCTTTGAGGAAGTTGAGTGTTGATTGTCTCTTGCTTTTCAATGAATGCATGCGATGTTTCCTCAAGATTCCTTCTAGGAGGTGGAGCATAAGGAGGTGCATATCCATGAGAATTTTGGAAATTATGGTGTGCTTGAAACGGTGGTTGTGAAGTTTGTGCATTATTGTTATCACTCTTCCAACTGAAATTTGGGTGATTTCTCCAACCAGGATTGTATGTTTGCGAGTATGGGTTATGATTGGGCCTTTGGAAACTGTTTAAGGCGTGGGCTTGTTCATGGAGACATTCCTTGAAAGAAGGCAAAGTTGGACAGTTATTGGTTGCATGTTCATTTGTTTCACTGATTTGACACACAATGTCTTGAACAGATTTTAATTGACCACTCTTTTTCAATTCTAGTGCCTCGACTTTTCTAGCTAAAGATGTAAACTTGGCTTGGAGGTCATGATCTTCCCTAAGGTTATACATACCTCCACCAGATGTATGAGGTTGGGTTTTACTTGGTGCCTCATAAGTGCCCTTAATGTCCCAATTTTGCGCATTTTCAGCTAGCAAGTCTAGGTACTCCATTGCTTCATTAGGGTCTTTATCTTCAAAAGTTCCATTGCACATCAATTCAACCATTTGCCTATCTTTAGGTGTTAATCCTTTATAAAATTGTGAAACCAATCTCCATGTTTCAAAACCATGATGAGGGCAAGTATTAAGCAAGTCTCGATACCTATCCCAACATTGGTAAAATGTTTCTCCTGGTTTTTGAGTGAAAGTGGTGATTTGTCTTTTGAAAGAGTTGGTTCTATGAGATGGAAAAAACTTCTTTAAAAACTGTTGTTGCATTTCATCCCAAGCACGAATGGATCCTGACCTAAGATTTTGTAGCCATGTTTTAGCTTTATCTTTTAATGAAAAAGGAAAAAGTTTTAATCTAATGGTATTCATGCTACAATTTAAGTCATTATAGGTGTTACAAACTTCTTCAAATTCTCTCAAATGCAAGTATGGATTTTCTAGATCTAAGCCATGAAAAGAAGGTAAAAGTTGAATAATGTCTGGCTTAAAATTAAAATGAGATGCATCAGGAGGGAAAACTATGCATGAGGGTGCACTTGTTCTTGTGGGATTCACGTGGTCTCTAAGTGTCTTAACACGGTTATTCTCATTATTCTCATTATTCTCATTATGAAGTAATTGGTTATCTTCTTCAGCCATATTTTCTGAAAATGATGAGGATACCCTAGAAAGTCTACCACTTAGTGTACGTGACCAAACACTCATGCACGTGTAGAAAGAGAATAAAAGGAAAAAGAAAACAAAAGAAAAAGAAACAACACAAAAGAAACAAAGTTAGATACAAGAAAAGTGAAAAGAAAGAAAGAAAAAATACTAAAATTTGTACAAGAATTTACCTCCCCGGCAACGGCGCCAAAAACTTGACACGACCAAAAGATTGATGTCTTCTCCCAAGTGTAGGAGTGTCGAAGTAATAAATAACCCGGCAAGATCGGGGTCGAACCACAGAGAGGTTAATTGTATAAATTATAAATAACAAGACAACAACAACAATAATAATAACAAAAATAACAACAACAACAACAACAACAATAATAATAATAATAATAATAGTAATAGTAGTACAAGTAATAATAATAATAATAATAATAATACTAATAATAATACTCAATACGTGGCGTTGTTATACCTGAGAATGATCTAAAAGATCGGGTCACAGGTTTCCAGCCTATATACTGAGTTTATGAAAAGATCAAAGAGATATATTATATAATATAAACAGATTTTTGATGCGAATGAACAAGGCAAGATCAACAATATCAGGATCCTTGATCAAACACATAGCATACTTAACGTACATAAAATATAACAAGAATGTAAATAATAATAATAATAATAATAATAATAATAATAATAATAATAATAACAATAAAAAGACGAGGAGGAGGAAGAGACAATAATAACAACAACAACAATAATAATAATAACAACAATAATAACAATAACAACAATAATAATAACAATAATAAGAAAAGCAGGAAGAAATTAATGAGAACTTTGAGATGGAAGATTAATGTAAGGATTAAACAACAATAAAGACAAATGTCAAGGTTAGAGGATCCACCAATGGTATTTCAAACAAGTATAGTATAAACTCTTATTACTCAATTTGGAAACCACACACGAAGGAGGTTCCAGTCGGATGATTTGTCATTAATAGCTCATTATAAATTATTAACATGATCATATTAATTATCTTATGTACATAACACCAAACTTTAAAATATTGTCAGGAATTCATGATGTTAACTGATGTTAACAACAAATCAAGTACCTTTCATAGCCCCAGGTGTAGGTAATACCATACGGTTGGGTTATGAGAGTGCCAAGCATTTGTTGTACCAAGTATTATACAACACAAATTTAGATTAACCATTTAACAAGCAAGGTATTAAGAATTAGTAAGATAAAAAGATAAGACATGTTAATATTAAACATTAAGGTCCATATTGAGTTTACACCATACTTGTTCTTACACCATTAGTGTAACCTTTTCACCTTGACATAATAAACTTAGCTAAACATAATGAAGAAGAAAAACATAAATAAATAAAACAAGAACATAAATAAAATACAAGTTAACTAAGGAAAGGAAAGGAAATGAAAAGCATAAACAAGAAATTAATAAAAGCAAAGCTTAAGAATTACAAAAAATATAAAGAGAGAAATAAAGAGCATGAACTTGATCTGAACAACCAAGCCCCTAAATACATGGCAAATGCCTCCTTTTATAGGCTAAAATTCGGAATTATTGATTTGATGACTAATTGTTGAGTGGGTGGCCACCTTTTGACTTGGTGAAAATCCTTATCTTCTTGTCTTAATAAAACAAAATTTCTAGCATCAGAACTGGGTCCAGATGTCCAAATGAAAGTTCTGAGAAATTCTCTTAGCTTTCCAGCAAAAAAAAGATGAGGTCATTTGGACTTCTAGAACTCAAGATATGGGTTGAACACTGAATAGTGTTTGGGCTGCAGGACAGCTTCGGACTTCTCCGTTGTTGCTATAATTTGGACTTGAAAACGGCCTTCTTAGATCTTGATATTCAAATGCAAGTTGTAGGCCTATGTCTTATCAAATATCTGTAAAACTTTCTAATGGATAATGTACTTTATCCATTTTTTGATTTTTTAAACATGAAAAAGATGCAATTTTTGTTTTTTTTTTATGAAAAATATGTTTAAAAAATTTTTAGGATTTGGTTGTATGCAATAACATATTTTTTTTCTTTTTTGAAAATGTCTTCAATTTGTTTTGTGAAACATTTCAGAGAAAACTAAGTATTTTAATACTGGATTTGTATTTTACAGTGTAAATATACAACCCGATATTTTATGAAATTGGTAAAAAAATATGCAAGAAAAATCACAAATTTTTTTCAAATGATTTTTGAAAATTTTTGGATTTTTTTTTTGTTTTTTTTCAAAAAAATAATAATAAATTGGGGTCGGGCCAGACCCAACCACTTGGGCTGGGCCATAACTAGCCTGGCCCAAAGGCAACTTAATTTTTCTATCGCTGCATATAGAAATGAATTTTGCATGCAGCGAGCTCAACAAAGAACAAAGAAGCAACGCAGGGAGGAGAAAGTTGCCTGGCTTGGGGTTCTCAAACGTGTTGAGGATGTCTGGCCGGTGGTTTAGGAGGCTATGGCTGAGGCGACGGTGGTCGGAGTCGGTTGTGAGAGGAAGAAGAAAAGGTTACAGAGGAGAGAGAAGAGCTGGAAGGAGAAGAGAGATAGTCGCGGTGGTAGCTTGGTGGTCAGTTGGTGGTTGTGTTTGCTTTCTAAGGTGGAGTTGGTGGTGGAGAAGTTGGTGGTAGCTCCAGTTGGTGGTTGGAATGGCGAAGAGAGAAAGAGAGAGAAACTACAGAAACGGGGGGCAGTGGGGGGTTTTTTTTTTACAAGTTTGGACCCGATTTTCTCCTCTCTCAGGTCATCAAGGGAGCCTATATTTATAGGCGATAGAAGAGGGTAATCTCGTCTACACTAGGGTAAACTTTCAGCCCTTGATTTGGTTGGAAAAGATTTTAACTGTTGGTTCAAAGTAGCCTCCCTGAGTTGTCAAATTTGCAGGAAAAGATTGCCTGAGTGGGACCTCTTCACGCTGTCACTAGTGTCTCCGTGTTGTCACTCATCCTGCACCGTTCACATGGGGTTGTAGAGAAACTGCAGGGGATCATTTTCGTGCAATTTGTGTTCGATTTTATGGAGAAATTAAGCATTAAATGCAACTGCAAATTAGTCTCCCACGCTATTTCTTTCAGGTAAAATGGAGAAGACAATGAACAGTGATTAGAAGACACGTCATTTGGTCCTCTCTCTCTGTTTTTTTTTATATATAAATACAAAACGGTGCCGTTTTGGGTGGAACTAGGGATTTAAACTGATTTTCAATTTAGTCCTTTAGCTTTCAATTTCTTTCAATTGAATTCTTAATTGACCTTAAACTTTTGATCTAATGCAATTAAGCCCCTGGCAAACTTCAATTGGAACCCCAAAGTTACCTATTGCGATATGGTCCTTAGTCTCAACCCCTGGTTTTTGTCAATTAAGCCCCTATAGTTTGGCACCTTTTGCAGATTGATCATTGGTTGCGGATTTGTTCAATTTAACCTCTAATTGACTCCAAAACTTTAATTTTTTTCCAATTCGGCCCTTAATTTCAACCAATTAACTTGGTAAAAATTAAATTTGGTCTAAAATTCTCAATTAAGCCTAAATTAGGATCCCAAACTTAAGTTTTCACCAATTAAGCCCCAAATAAAATTAATTTGACCCATTCAAAGTATAATTAAGTCCTTGCACTTAATTAAATCCTTCAATTGAACCCAAATTAATTCTTAAACATAATTTTGCAGCTTGATTTCCCGATTTTCTATCTCCATGTTGCCAATCTATATTATTATTTTTATTTTGAAAAAAAATTGATTTTTGAGGAATAACCCAGAATTGAGTTATGATAGTTCAATGAATTTCCAATTATTTTTGTTCAACCAAATGGCATATGTTGATAAAAACCCTAATTTTTTATATATATAAAAGATCAAAACCCTAATTGCCAGTCTATATAGAGAGAAAGAGCAGAGAGTTGATTCACTTGATTCCTTAAAAGAAACTTAAAATTAATCTTTCAAAATTATTACTCTTCTTCCTTCTGTTTAAATCTTTTGGCTCTCCGAAATTCAAAAACCTTCCAGTTTTCCCGAAGTCTTTATTTAGATACTTGTCATGTCATTAATAATCGTATGACTAACATATTGTTAATACTTTTTATTTAAATATTATAAAATCATTATTATAGTTGAAATTAGACTCATTATACTTTTTAGCAAAATTGATAATCTATGTTGCTACCCAATTTTTGACCCATGTTTTTGATATATTTTCAAAAAATCCAAAAATAGAGAAAAACAATGAAAATCCAAAAAATATGTTTTTTTAATATATTTTCGTCCTTTTAGCATTTTCAACGTCGTCTAAAAAAAGAATTTAAATTGTTAAAATATTTTCAAACGCGTTCGACTTTTCACGCGTCATTTTTAAAATCATTGATTTTCCGCATTTGAGTCGACGTTGATATTGCTCGTTTTCAAAAAATACAAAAAAATAAGAAAAATCAAAATTTACAAAAAAAAGAGTTGAGGGACCAAGTTGAAAAACCTAGCAAAAGTTTTGCCTATAAATACTGGTTTCCAACACTTGCAAAAAGGGGGGGGCAATTTTGAAATATCAAAAAATACAAAAAAAAACAACCTAACCCTAAACCTATCTCTACCAAGCCTGCCGCCCCCCTTTCCTAAAAAAAACAAAGAGGCGCCCCCCCCGGGCTGGTTTTTGATTCCAGCCGCCGGCCAAGACTTGGCTCCCCATATCAGAGCCACCCGCTCCCACTCATCAACACAAATCTCCTACCCTTTCTGCCTCTCTCAGCCCCATTTCCTCCGTCTCCCTCCCTGCCATATTTCTTTCTTTCTCAGCCTTCCTCAGCAGCGTCTTCTTCTCCTCTCAGCCATCGCCTCCTAGTTTCAGGAGCCGTTCCCCCAGCCAATCGCCGATCTGCTCTCCTCCATTTGGCCCCCAGCAGCGGCGGCAGCAGCGGCGTCCTTCTCCTCTCTCTCGGCCACGATCTCCATCGTCTCAGCCACCCATCATTTGGGCAAACCCAGCTCCTTCTACCAGCAACAACGCCCCCTCCCCGTACAGCAGCGCCGTCTTCCTCCGGCCACAGCCCTCACACAGCGGCACCACAGAAACAACTTCTCCCCGCCGACCGAACTAGTTCCTCATCTCCCACAGCCGCTGGATCTAAAAAGGAGAATGAGAATCTGGACCCGAAAACTTAAAATCAACTGCCCTTGCTGTGTTTATTTTTTGGATTCGCAGGTGAAGAGATCGAAGAGAGGAGGAAGCATTACAGCCCCCGCACGCTGCCTGATTTTCGGGGCGGCGCGTGGGGTCCACGCGCCGCTACTGTTCAGGCAGCCCAGAATTGTTCCTGAATTTGTTTTGGGTCATTTTTGTAATTTCCAAATGGTTTAATGTAATATTTGTTTAGTTTTTAGTTTTTGTAATTTGTATTTTGTAAATATGGATGTAAAAGAAAAGAAAAGAAAAAGAAAAAGAAAAGAAACAAAAATAAAATAGTGAAAGTGTATGTGTGTGCTTGTATTTTTGTTTTATTTATTTGTATATAGTTTTAAATAATAAAATTGCAAATATATTAAAGAAGAATTTAATATTTTGATTGGATCACGGTTAAGAATTATTAACTTATACGTAAGTGATATTTCTAATTTCCGAAGAAAAGACAATTATTAAAACTTCTTTAACACGTCAAAGCCACGAAGCAGCTTACCTCAGGTAGGGTGCGTTAGGGGTGCTAATACCTTCCCTAACCACAACCAGTCCCTTACCCACGAATCTCTGACAAGACTAGTACATCCGGTTTCCTAGTAGCCCGAAATCAATTACTAGGTGGCGACTCTAACGAACCAAATTCAAGCAAACAACAAATGAGATTTAAATCGCCAGCCGATGCCGCGCGCTATTTTTTTTGGGGTGCGATAGAATGGCGACTCCACTGGGGAAGGTATTTTTTCGATTATTGGACTAAGCTTTGTGTATTTGATGTGTTTAAGTATTTTGCATTTTTATCTTTTTGTTAATATTTTTTCCCATGCATTTTATAGAATTGATTCATGCATCACCTGCATTTATTTTTAAAAGCACACACAAGCTTCTAGGTTAGGTGGGGAATTAGCGATCTGCCCTAAGACTATTGGTCAGGGTTCAGATGCGTGAAACACCCAACTCATATCTGAGTGCCTGCTTGGTAATGGTGGGTATACGTGCCTTAACCATTCCTTGCAACGCCCCCATACTGTCTTTACGAAGAACGTCACTGGGCAGATATGAGACCTTTTTGAGACCAGATAGAAAACCTACCCATGTTCACATAATGAATAAAACTTGTCTTTAGGTTGTATGTGCTATCGTTTTTTGCATAAGGGCAAACTCTTCTTGAAGCATCTTGAACTCAAGACTTATGGGTGACACATTGGTCGTTGCTCCGAAAATTCTCATTGTAGAGTTTGGGCAAAAATCACGATTCTTGTCCATCATACAAGAGTTACGACCATATTGTCACCTCTCGAAGGGTGAGTTCATCATATAGATTACATGTTCATACATTTATCATGCATGTACCGGGCAGAAAGGTAGGTCCCCCACACAAGCTGTGCTGCACGTGATTGGAGAAAAATGATGGAGGTGAAGAAAGGTGTCAGATAGAGGCTCATTATCAGATTAAGGTTGAGAGTATTAAATGTGAAGTAGCTAGACTCAGATCTGCTCGAACAAGTGTTGAGCATCAAATGGAAAGCGAATATCTGCAAAGTCTTTTGTGGGAACACTGCTTGTTCACATCTAATTGAAGCTGTATCTCTCCTTTTTCGTCATGAACAAAAGCAACAACGCCTTCAATCATCAACTAATGACAACTCTGGTTCTTATCCAGTTGCATTGTTAAATGTTCATTGCCTCCACATCATCTAATGGAACCAAACAACTACCGGTCTCTTGTACATGGTGCATTAATCTGCTTTGAAGTTACCCCGATTACGAGCTCAATTCCAGTTCAGCAGCACAAGATGGTCTGAAAAACCATGATTGAACACTGAACTTCAATGTGGCAGAGCTCTCTCTACAAAAATCAATTTATGGCTCTGCAAATTGGGAATGCATGAGGAAATTTATAAGTTGCATATACTACAAATATTTCTCTCATCAGTTTCAGCACAGAGACATCTTAGTAGGTTGAAGATCCAGCCCTGGTCTGAAAAATACGAGCAGACATCAAACTTCAACGTTGCAAAGCTCTCTCGGCAGGAATCTGTTTGTGGATCTGCAAGTGGGAAATCCAAGAAGGAATACAGTAGTTTCAGATCATCTATGATTTTTCTTCAACAGTGTCAGTATTAAAATGCAAAAGTAGAGAGAAGATACATGCCTAGACTGAAAAACATGAAGAAGACTGAAACTTCAACAGAGCAGAACTCCATCTATTGGTGCTTGTTTGTTGCACCGTTTGAAAGGAATCAAAGAAGAAATAGTGGAGATTCATGTTCATCGTTTTCTCCCATAGAAGAGATAAGGCATGATTCCACGTGTTGGTAGGGGCGATACTACAAGTTTCTTGGGCGCTGCCAAGATTACCAAGCTGTTAGAAAGTTTTCTAACAATCCTCAACCAACCCTAGCAACATTGGAAGATTGAAATAATGTTATTTTTTGCCGAAGAATTGAACAAGCTATGAAGAGAGAAAGATTGAAGGATCTGCCATGGATTCTAGAACAATGAGGAGAGGTAAATCATGGAGATGACTTTGACGGTGTGAACCCTTAATTATGTGGTATAGCCAGGTCTCACGATAGCATCAATTGCCCAAATATCTTTGCCAAGATGGGACATTCCTCTGCCGTTTAAGTTGTTGACCAGCATCCGCAAGATTCCAGAATTTTGCTTGACTCCGACAAATTCCCATGCAACCACCAATTTCTCAGTGGTATAATCCAGATAAGATAGGTGATGTCATGGTGGGGTCCTCAACCATTTCAAGTGAACAGTTTCAAGAATTACAAGAATGGAGTCTGAAAGTTGATGAGCAAGAGACAGACAGGTGGAGTCGTTAAAGAAGGGTGTCACTGGTTATATTGTTCCCCGAACAACTTCAGAATCACATGTGATCGAAAATGCTTTGCTAAACACAGATATTGCCAGAAAAGCTAATTCGAGAATGGTGATGAACAGTCAATCATATTGTTATGGAATTCCGCATTTTGTTTTGGGATCACATCTCATCCTTCAACGAAACATGCCTTGCTTTTGTCTCTTTGTTGTTTTGAAATCAACAGATGTTTAGCATTTTATTCTGACAAAATATTTTGATCAAACTCCAACATGCGATAAAGGTTAATCAATTCAGAAGATTAAAAGTGCTTTGATTACAGAAATGACTCTATGCTTGAAAATGACATGAGGTGACCAAACAATTTTGAACTCATACCTTTTGAAACTGAACCACACATCATATAGCTAAGTTTTAGCAGTATGCATAATGACATGTAGTGGATTCGGTAGTTATGGACTCATGAATCATGATTCTTACAAGTCTCAATCATTCATTGGATGAGGTCAAAATTTATCGGTTCTAACTGACTTTGCTTGAAATGAGAAAAGGCCATCTTTGATATCCCTTCACTTTCTAAAAATTATATCCCTTGTAGTCCCATTTTGAGCTTGGTGAGATATTTTCTTTCAAAAGGAAACCCTGACTAGGATCACACCCCACACTGGGGGCAAATGATAAATATTTTGGAGACACTGATAAAATAAATGGATCAAAGAAAAGCTTAGAACAAAAGTCCAATGTTTGAGAAAGGGCTAGCAGAAGAAAATCCATAGATTGAGGGCCATCCAAGAAAAACTTTGAGGAAGGCTATGCAAAAAAAATGGAAAGGAAAGAAAATGCCTATCAATTCTAAGAGAGGCAAGACAGTTTTCAATTGAGAAAAGACAGCAAATGCCAAAAGTCAACACTAGAAAAATCGATGCTTCATATCTTTCGGTGTGTCTTGGATAGAGCCTGTAATGTCTTCAAAAATAATTAAAGTAGTTATTCATCAAAGAAAAAGTTGGATTTGGATTATGACCTATGTCAAGAGAAGTCTATTTGAAGATTAACAAGGTTATATGTCACTCTCTTTACAATGACAACAAGAGAAAGAGAATCGGTGAATAGTTAATGTTGGTCCTAGGTCGTTGAAACCCTCAAACACCTTTTGAGCCTATGGAATTCCTTTCTTTCATAGCCATGAACCATAGCCTGCATTATGTGCTTTTAAAAGCCCTTTTTAATCAAGCAAGCAATCTGAACCAATAAATGGCGATCTCAAAACTTGAAGAGTTTTTCTATAAGAGTCGTGGCTTCATTGAATTAGGCTACTGGTTATTATGCATGCTGATAAAATAAATGTTAAGAGAAGAAACAACCTTTCTTGATAAAGCCTGAGCATCTTGTTTTTGAAATTCATAAAAAGGTCACCTCATCGCAGACCATCAAAAGATATACCCAAAATCAGAGTTTAAAGTGGACACAAAGAACCATGGAAAAGACCATTTTAATCTTACAACGGGTTGATTTCTGTTTTCAAAATACAAGACAATCGAAGGACTACATTGAATGACGTATGTTGGGTCTTTGATCAAAGAAACTTGAATTTCAAAAATACTTTTCAAAAACTGATATCCCTCTGATTTCATTTCAACAATTATACTTGAATAGAAATGTCGTTGAAATGTTGAGATTTGATTCCAGAACAAGAAAGAACATCAATTGAGTTCGCAAAATTCTTGACAAAAATGACATCAACATTTCTCGACACTCCTTGAAACGTTGACCACCTGGGGGCAATACAGTGGACCTTAAGAGGGAAAACAAACAGTATCCAGATCAGCTAGGGGCAAAGAAAGAATCACATGATGAGTCATCAAAGTCCATCAAAGTCATTCCTGACATTCACAAAAGCCATTTGGTTGTAAACAGAAGAATGAGCATGTTCAGATCAACTAGGGGCAATGTTGTTCAAAGACAATCCATGATCTAGTGCACTTCAGCAGCAATTGATGAGCAACGCTGCACTAGAAAGATATTTTCATATCTTCATCTTAGGTTACTTTGTAAAACATGGATATGACTCCGGACAGATGTTACCGGGTGAGTGCATTTGGATGAACATCGAACATATTGCATACCACCAAGATTTACGATGGGACCATCTATTCTGAAGCTCAAATGCGCACTTCACCGCATGAATATGGGTGATAACATGAACATCATTGATGATGCCAAAGCAGGTATTTTCACGATCTGAGTTGACAAGCTAAGAGGAATCCATAGAGAAATACATCGCGCTTACAATGATGAGTTGTTTACTGCAAAGCATGAGATACATGTCTGGATGACTTGGCAGTTCCATGAAGGCTGGTGACCATACATACTTAAATGGTGTTTCAACCGAAGGCAAGTTCATGACTGATTAACAAACGTGATGGGTGTTGGCATGATGCACACAATCAATCAGAGGATAATTCTCAGAAGAAGCCAGGAGAGAAAATCATTCATGATGAATCAAGTAGTACCACACTTGGGGGAAGGGTCAAGCTTGATGAACGATGCAAGCAGTAATTGTCAAAGACAACCCGGGATGGGCACAGCACAGCTGAGTGGATGGCTAACACATGAATGAGCCAATGCATCGGAAGAACAAAGAAAGCTTTGGGATACAAACAAGGGCACCCTATGACGATGGAGCGTCAAAGAGAGGGGGACCTATATTTCAAATCAGGTAAAGATGCATGCATATCATAAAAAAAAACATTTGCACGTATTTTTGAATTGTTACAGGAAAATCCCTAATGGGGTCCAGCAAGATGGTGGAAAGAGAAAGAAGCATTGTGGTGATGATAAATAAAGAATCGGTTTTGATCATGGAATAAAAGGACGATGGGATGAACCCTACCATTAGGAAAATCCCAAAGAAATGAATAGATCAACCTTGCAACCGGGAAGCCTCGAGTTTTCAACCCTTGCAGTCAGGAAACACCGAGTTTTCAAACCCCATGATCGGGAATTATCAGGAAGCACCAAGTTTTCCAGCCCTTTCTTCTGTCATCCCTTCAGAACTTTGCCAGGTAAGTCCTATTTTTCACACTTGTCATATCATATTTTTTCCATCTGGGTAGGTCGCCCATCATAATAAGACCGTTTTTCACATTTTTTCCATTTCCGGGTAGGTCACCCATGACAATGAGACCACACTTCATCATTTTTTTCCATCTGGGTAGGTCACCCATACAATGAGACCATCATTTTTCTTGGGTTCGTCACCCATACAATGAGACCATCATTTTTCTGGGGTTCGTCACCCATACAATGAGACCATCATTTTTTTTTGGGTTCGTCACCCATACAATGAGACCATCATTTTTTCTGGGGTTCATCACCCATACAATGAGACCATCATATTTCTGGGGTTCGTCACCCATACAATGAGACCATCATTTTTTCTGGGGTTCGTCACCCATACAATGAGACCATCATATTTCTGGGGTTCGTCACCCATACAATGAGACCATCATTTTTTCTGGGGTTCGTCACCCATACAATGAGACCATCATTTTTCTTGGGTTCGTCACCCATACAATGAGACCATCATTTTTCTTGGGTTCGTCACCCATACAATGAGACCATCATTTTTCTTGGGTTCGTCACCCATACAATGAGACCATCATTTTTCTTGGGTACATTTTTTTCTTGGGTTTGTCACCCATACAATGAGACCATTTTTCACACATTCTTTTGTTTTGGTTAAATGAGGTCGCCAGATGGGATCTCGAGTAGCTTTGGTTAAAGGGAATCGCCAGATGGGATTTCAGGTTAACCGAGTTACGCATATTTCATTCCAATTGAATGAGGTCGCCAGATGGGATCTCATGTAGCTTTGGTTAAAGGGAATCGCCAAATGGGATTTCAGGTTAACCGAGTTACACAATATTTTCGTTCCAGTTGAATGACGTCGCCAGATGGGATCTCAGGTAAACCCAATGTGTGGGCAGGTCGCCCGTGAAAATAGACTATTGGGAGAGTGTGGGTCGGTCGCCCGTGAAAATAGACTAGAGTGAGTATGTGTAGGCAGGTTGCCCAAGATAATGAAATCATTTTCCTTTTGTTTTCTTTACAAAGCTTACTATGCAAAATTTTGAGGATTTTCGCTTCGTAAGCATTGTAAAGAGGGAGCATCTGTTGCTACCCAATTTTTGACCCATGTTTTTGATATATTTTCAAAAAATCCAAAAATAGAGAAAAACAATGAAAATCCAAAAAATATGTTTTTTTTAATATATTTTCGTCCTTTTAGCATTATCAACGTCGTCTAAAAAAAGAATTTAAATTGTTAAAATATTTTCAAACGCGATCGACTTTTCACGCGTCATTTTTATACTCATTGATTTTCCGCATTTGAGTCGACGTTGATATTGCTCGTTTTCAAAAAATACAAAAAAATAAGAAAAATCAAAATTTACAAAAAAAAGAGTTGAGGGACCAAGTTGAAAAACCTAGCAAAAGTTTTGCCTATAAATACTGGTTTCCAACACTTGCAAAAAGGGGGGGGGCAATTTTGAAATATCAAAAAATACAAAAAAAAACAACTGAACCCTAAACCTATCTCTACCAAGCCTGCCGCCCCCCTTTCCTAAAAAAAACAAAGAGGCGCCCCCCCCCCGGCTGGTTTTTGATTCCAGCCGCCGGCCAAGACTTGGCTCCCCATATCAGAGCCACCCGCTCCCACTCATCAACACAAATCTCCTACCCTTTCTGCCTCTCTCAGCCCCATTTCCTCCGTCTCCCTCCCTGCCATATTTCTTTCTTTCTCAGCCTTCCTCAGCAGCGTCTTCTTCTCCTTTCAGCCATCGCCTCCTAGTTCCCCCAGCCAATCGCCGATCTGCTCTCCTCCATTCGGCCCCCAGCAGCGGCGGCCTTCTCCTCTCTCTCGGCCACGATCTCCATCGTCTCAGCCACCCATCATTTGGGCAAACCCAGCTCCTTCTACCAGCAACAACGCCCCCTCCCCGTACAGCAGCGCCGTCTTCCTCCGGCCACAGCCCTCACACAGCGGCGCCACAGAAACAACTTCTCCCCGCCGACCGAACCAGTTCCTCATCTCCCACAGCCGCTTGATCTAAAAAGGAGAATGAGAATCTGGACCCGAAAACTTAAAATCAACTGCCCTTGCTGTGTTTATTTTTTGGATTCGCAGGTGAAGAGATCGAAGAGAGGAGGAAGCATACAGCCCCCGCACGCTGCTTGATTTTCGGGGCGGCGCGTGGGGTCCACGCGCCGCTACTGTTCAGGCAGCCCAGAATTGTTCCTGAATTTGTTTTGGGTCATTTTTGTAATTTCCAAATGGTTTAATGTAATATTTGTTTAGTTTTTAGTTTTTGTAATTTGTATTTTGTAAATATGGATGTAAAAGAAAAGAAAAGAAAAGAAAAAGAAAAGAAACAAAAATAAAATAGTGAAAGTGTATGTGTGTGCTTGTATTTTTGTTTTATTTATTTGTATATAGTTTTAAATAATAAAATTGCAAATATATTAAAGAAGAATTTAATATTTTGATCGGATCACGGTTAAGAATTATTAACTTATACGTAAGTGATATTTCTAATTTCCGAAGAAAAGACAATTATTAAAACTTCTTTAACACGTCAAAGCCACGAAGCAGCTTACCTCAGGTAGGGTGCGTTAGGGGTGCTAATACCTTCCCTAACCACAACCAGTCCCTTACCCGCGAATCTCTGACAAGACCAGTACATCCGGTTTCCTAGTAGCCCGAAATCAATTACTAGGTAGCGACTCTAACGAACCAAATTCAAGCAAACAACAAACGAGATTTAAATCGCCAGCCGATGCCGCGCGCTGATTTTTTTTGGGGTGCGACAATCTATATAAAATTAAAAAAATTCTATGCAGCTTTCCTAAGTTATTATGGTGTTGCTTTGACTCAGGCAAAAAAATAGAAAAGATCAATGAATTTTCAATTATTTTTGTTCAACAAAATGGCATATGTTGATCAAAACCCTAATTTTTTTTATATATAAAAGATCAAAACCCTAATTACCTCACGAAACAAGGATCAATCAAACTATTGGAAACAAAATATTGATCTTATTATTGAATACAAAAGTGATATCACACTAAACAAAATAACAATCATGGGACTTAAATTTTACAACTGTAAACAATTTGAAACCACACATATCACCAGATTTTCATGAAAACTCCAACTCATATATCTAAGTATACAATCACAACAAGGTCAAAGAGTACGGGGTTGCTGGTAATATTTTTTTGGTACCAAAGGCTTCTCCGGCCAAGAATAGAATAATATCATAGCTTCTCCTGTGTCTTATAGGGAGCTTGGTATCATTTCTTGTTGTTCTTGGCTTCTTTCTGGGTCATGCCTTGCCAATTCCTCTAATAGTATTGCAAATCTCTCCATAACTGGTGCGCGTAAGGAAACCAAAAGCATAACCCCACGCTCTCCGTTCTTGAATCGATACGGCAGGAAATAGGTTCCTGCAATAGAAATTTCATCAGGCATAGCCTTGGGTGGCCCAGTATAAATTGTGTTGCCCCATCCATAGTCCACCTGATCGAACCCAATACTTGTTAAGTCTGACACGACATATGATTGTAACCCTATAGGCTGCCCTTTGGTTATCTCCATTAGATCAGCCAATGATCTCATGTACTCCTCAGTTATTCTATTCTTGGTATTTCTTATCAATTCCAATGCATACCCTAAAGAGTTTAAGCAAAGCTTCGTAGCATTTGTTACAGCTGCTGGCAAAGCTAGGACGTTACCATAATATCCTTTTGGTAATGGAGGGTTAAATTTGGAACGTGCGTTGACAAGCATTTGCATGCGCATCTCCTCATTAGGGTTAGCTTGAGATGCTATGGCATAGCATCTCCATAAGCATGCACTTATTACCTCAAAATTTGAACATGGGTGTAAATGAGAAGGAATCCATCTACGAATGTTGGATAATTCCTTGCGGTTGAGAACAAAACTACGGTGGGCTACAGCGTGAACCTGGCCGTGGAATTCAGGCACCTTGGCTGTAGGATCAACAGCAACAGGAGCATCATTACCATATTCATTGTGTCTGCATGTAACTCGTGGCGGATTCCTAGCACAGAGGAGTTCCCTTTGCCACACAGGTAGAATTGAAGGGGCATGAGCACCTCGTGCAATCTCACCTATGGCATTCAATAGCTGAACTATGCCCAGTGCATCAGTCATTGGGTGATTAAGGCGGAACCCAAGTACAAAACCACCACACTTCAAGCGTGTCACCTGTTAATATATATAATGTAAAATTATTACTACTATATGAGAATGTAATTGATTGAACATTACCATCATTGTTTTAATTATATTTTTGAATAAGCATACGGAGCAATCATTTTCTCGATAATAATAATGAAAGAATGAATAAACATTAGCCAATAATGTCCTATACGTACCTGGAAAAGCAATAATGGGGTATTGAGGATCCCTTCTGATCCTGGGACGTTGTAAAGAAGTTCCTGAAAGCATGGGAATGGAGATGGAATTGGATCTCCGAACTGCTCAACCGTGGCATCGGCATCGGCTTCGATGAACAAGACACCCTCACCAGTACAATCAACTATAAGCTTATTGTCTGGCCCCTGTGATCTAATCCTACCAGCAAAAGGGTAATAATACACAAGTGCCTGCGCAATTGCCTCCTTTATTACCTTCACAGGATCTTTCCCTTGCATCGATGGATTGTGTGCATACAAGTTGTAATGTGGTGATTGAAATTGGAGGTATAGTTGGCGATCAATATCAGAAAGCTGTCTGAATTCATGAGGTGTGGCCTTAGCTGGTGCAACCAATTCTGGTTCGCACCTTCGGACTGCGAACGATATCGAAGTTGGTGTTGCCATCGCACAAAAAGTGTGTTTGCTGCAAACTGTGATAAATGGTGGCTCTACCTCAGCAGTCAAGAATATTTCTGCTTGAAATGGAATGCATGGGAAGGCAAACTTGCTACATATTTATAGTAATAATGATTGTGTGGACATGCAGTAGGTGTGAAAGGTAGGAGCAGGAACAGTAGTAAATGATTACGTTTATAAAACCATGAATCCATCAACCAGTGAGGTATTCGTTACCCACTACAACACCTAACTCATTTCCAATTCATTATTATTCTGGTTCATGATTCCCCACTGAAGAATCTTTTTATTAATTTACCGTTATACTCATAATTTTTTCCTTTATTCTTCGTTGAAAATTCTGTGAAGGAACTAACAAGTGGACGAATAAGAAGAAAATTCAAACATATATGAAAATTAAAAGGGCTTCGGAAAATTTCATTTGTGGGGCTTGGAAATGTGATCACACCAACCTTGTAGATTATCCTAAAATTATTACTCCAATATGGCCATGCCCAGTTCTAACCATGTTGGTTTTCCTTTCATAATATTGAGAAACCCTCTCTCCCTTGATTTATCTTTCAAGTTTAGAGGGGATAGATTTTGGGAAACTACGTTCCTAATGAAGGCCTAATGGAGGTGATTCCTTACGGGTTATGTTTTTCCATTAAAAAAATATATAAATTATATATCGAGATTTTATTTAAATTTTTAAATTGTGATAAATTTTTAATATGATATTAATATTTTGATAATTAAATAGTCTTGAATTTAAATCTCATTATTTTATTTTATTTTATAAAATTTAAATATAAAATATATAAATTTCAAGTATAAAACACTTAAGTGGAGTTTTTTCTTCTTTTGGGTTTCTTGGGAGGTCTTAGAAGCAATACAAAATGGCCCGGTTGTGGCCTTCCCTGGACCAAAATGTCTGTGAATCCCTCTCAAGTTCTGCACACAAGATTATATATTGTTTCCTTACATAGGCATTTACAACCAATAATTAATGAAGGTGTGACGTCTTCTGCAATTTATTTGGCTCTCTAGCAAGTGCTCTTCATGCCCTCCTCTACGTCTCTTATAAATTTTATTCACGTAATTAATTCATTAAAAAAATAAAAATCAAAAGGGTAATTGAGGATATGTTAATTGTGTACATAAGAAAAATAGAAGGAAAATGGAGGACGAAAGGCTGTGCGATTGGTTTGGATATAGGCTTCATCTATCCATAGGCGGAGGTATGCCAAAGGCTAGGGTGGGCTTTAGCCTAGGTCAAGATTTTATCAATATTTTTTTAACTAGTTTTATGTAAAAAAAATTTATAATTCTCAATTAAGTTATTAAAAAATTCTGAAAATTTACGTGGAACCTTCTAATATGATGTTTTAGCTTAGGTTAAAATTTCAGAATTTTTAGAGAAATTTAGAAATTTAATGAAAAATCACAATTTGATCAGTTTTACGTTATTAGATGTAATTTTCAATCCGACCATCAGATCGAGTTGAAATTTTATGAGAGATCTTAAAATATATTGAATAAAATCTAGTTAAGAGTTTAGGATGAACGGAGCCTAGTAGTGCTAACAAAAAAAAGGATCGTCAAATAAAAGCAAAATGACTCATTAAGAGTAAAATGATTATTTGCCATTAAAAAATAAAACAAATCAGCTCCTCCTTCCTTTTATATGTTGCCGACTGAGTAGAAGCAGAATGGAAGACTAAAGAAAAGAAAAGGCGAGAGAGAAATAGAAAAAAGTAAGGAAAAAACATTAAAAAATTCCAAGGAAAAAAATAAGAAGTGAAAAAATAACCTTGTAAACTAAAAAAGTCCAACTTATAAAATACTAATCTAGAAAAGAATCAAGTGAATGAAGAAGGAATTAAAAGAGGAAAAAAATTTAATTACTTTGTTTTTCAGTTGACATGAGATTGTTATTTTATCCCTGTTGAGGGGTTGTTACAATATTGATTCAGATTCAATTATAGATGAATTATATTCCACAAAACATCGAAGGATGTAACTTTAATAGTGAGTTTATTTTTACTTTTGCTTTAATTTTATGTACTTTCAAATTTATTTTTTAATATTTTGGATAGTGTATTTGAATTAAAACTTTACTATTAATTTTAAAAATTTATGTACATAAATTAATAATCGATCTTAAAAAATATTTTTATATTTATTTATAGCCCAGGATAAAAGAAATTCCTGGCTCCGCCCTTGCATCTATCAGTTGATAATTCTTAAATATGTATCTTTTAGGCAGTGAAGCTAACAGCAAAAGATCAATGGCTCACAAAAAGTCATTAACTATTGTAAGCAAAGTTGAGGAAACAAGTATGTTTTGTCTTATTATTATTATTATTATTATTTTAGTTCAAATTTGGAGACCAACTTATAAATAAATTTATTAAATCTTTTTAATACATCGAACTGATATATGTCTACATGACATTTTTTTTCTACTGAATTAACTCTTTTATTTTTTAGATTATGTAATGAAAGAAATAAAGAAAATAAATAAACATGTGGAAATTAATTTAACTACTTTAATTAATTAGGTTTGTTTAGGCTAATGCTTTTTTCTTAATTTATTTATTTTATTTTAATTATTTAATTTTCATATCAAAAGAGAGAATTTTTTAAAAACAAAATAGGAGTTATTGGATTATGCGTCGTCCAGCATTCAATTCAGTATCTAAAAGAAAAATTAATTCCATGTAAGCGCATGAAATCATAGTATTATGATGGAAGGACTATTACAAAACAAAAGAAAGAGTAGAAGGACTCAATCAATTATTAAAAAAAAAACATAAGAGGCTCCAATAAAAAGAATAAAAAGTATAGGTACCAAATAATGGATATATAAAATCCATATTACAAAATAAATCATGGTAGTTATTAGATTTTTTGTATGAATAAGAGTACTCTTAAGCCATCTTTCACTTATCATAATTTTATTTTATTTTTCCAAATCAAGTCATCCTCGTCCAAACCGATCATGTCGAAGTCTGTAGTAAGCAATCCATAAAATTACAAAGTGGTTAGGTGAACGATAAATACAAGTTTTTATTCTACATTATATAAATGACTGATGAATGGTCTTCATTAATTATGTTGATTGAATGCATGCGTGTTGTTTGAATCAACTTCTTTATAATCTCAACTTGTTGAATTGTTTAACGTTCAGTGATTAATTTAATGTCGTTTCAGTAACATAACATTGATGAATGAATGAATTTATTCAAAGATTTAATTATAATTTATTTTATTGCAAAATATTCTAATACATTTACATTGAAATCACTGAACAAGTCGAAATCTATAAAAATATTTACATGGACAAGTCGAAATATTCAAAGATTGAATGCGTGTTGTTTGAATTAATCAACTTGTTCAGTTATTAATTTAATGTTGTTTCAGTAACATAACGCTGATGAATGAATGAATTTATTCAAATATTTAATTATAATTTATTTTATTGCAAAATATTCTAATTATATATTTACTTTGAACAAGTCGAAATCTATAAAAATATAAAGATTGATCTTGCAATTAATGAGTTACCTCTCGATTCTTGCCAGCCAATACGAAGCAAAGAATATAATTATTTAATCCAGAGAGACAAACATCGAATCCTACAAATGAATTAGCTTCTGCCTACCTATCTTCAGTATTAAATATCAGGTTGGTCCCGTGTATACTCTAAGTATATTCTTAATTACAAGTGCATATCAAGTTGACTCACTACACGGGTAGCAGGTATATTTTCTTCTAACGAAAATGGCCGTAGGTTTCGACTTGTATTTGTATGTATTCTCTTGGATTATTTATTATTATTATTATTAATATAAGTGTGCCGGCCAGCTTGCGTATATTTTAATTAATCTCATAGGTCCTGAAATTAATAATTATATAAATTTTTAGTAGCCATAAAAAAACTAGAACTCGTTATTATTGGAAAACAAAATTAAAATCGGACTAATTGAGCTCCCTTCAAAATTATTTTGGATTATTCTTTAATATTAAACACTCTAAGTATATTCTTAATTAGGTAGGATTCGATGTTTATGAGATTCATTATGTTTTTTTATGAGATTCTCATTAGGTTTTTTTATGATAGATTTCAATTTAATTAGTAAGTTTTTTTATATAAATTTTAAGAAGTTGATTTGATGTTCAAGGAGATTTGTTTTTTTATTATTATTATTTTAGTTCAAATCTCGAGACCAACTTCTAAATAAATTTATTAAGTCTTTTTTAATACATCAGAGGGATATAATATTCTGGAAAGATAATTTAATATTAATTGAAATGAAAATACATCTTAGCATTCGAATCAAAAAATATATATGCATATTGTGTTGTGTACATTAGACATTGGACATTGAAACTTACCTAACACCAGCTAACTTAGGTTTTTTTTTTAAATATAAGAAAAGGTCACTATGCCTGTTCAAAGCCATTTCTGAAAGAACACTCATAACAAATTAAAAATATGAGAATACAAAGTCAACGATGGCATGTCTTAGGATGAGGTTGTTTTGTTATAAAAAGAAGATGAGGTTGTAGATTATGACATTTCAACAACACAAAAACCAAGGCCAGCCACCTTTCCTTTGGGTGAAGGAAGGCAAAGGACTTCAAATTTTCTAATTCTGACCTTATGGAGGGAGGGAGGGGGAGGAAGATGGAGGGAGAGAGAGCAGCTTATTTTATTTCTACCAATCTTTTTTACTTAGTTTAAATTTACTCTTACAATTTCAGGGTCAATAATTTAACATGGCATGGTTAAAAATATATTAACTTGTTGAAAATTAACTTGTCCAATTAATACAAGAACATCAATCGATTGATCAATTTTTCTCATTTTTAATGGACAATAAACAAGGTTGAAGGTCATTGTCGTGATGTCTAAATCATAGGGTTTTTAATAGAAATAAAAGGAGGTTTTTAGAAGTTTGGTAATAATTATGATTTAAAGTATTTCTTTTTAAAAATGTATTAAAATTATAATTTAAAATATATATATTTAATATTAGTATATCAAAACAATTTAAAAATATTAAAAAATTAATTTTAAATAAAAAATATAATTTCATTAACGTTATTAAACACATTTAAATTCTCTTAAGTTATTTAATTCAAGAGAGCTCAACTAGTAGCAAAAAAGGGATTTAAAGTGTTTTGGTTCCTATATTGAGTTTTAGAACTTTATCGTTTGTCAAATAATTGTATATACATACCTTGACTATTTTTATTACATTATGTGAACGGGTACAAAATTAGTTATGTTATAAAAATATGCTTCAAAAAAAGTTTGTCACTTGAGTAGTCAAATCGAGTTATCAAAACAATTCAAGTTTATTATTTTTATTTAAAATAATAAAAATAAATCTTATTTTTAATATGATTTTATGATTCAATTAAATTATAGATTAATTTGAATTGTAAATTAGTCTGTTAAGTCGCAGATTTATTTGGGTGAATTTGTTCAAGTATTTATATTGACACCTAAATCATACGGGTTTCCAAGGAATCCAAAGCCTACGACTAGGTTCAGTTCAAGTGGGACTTGACGATATATCTTCACTTTGGGCCTTTATTATATTTCCACATTTCATTACTCTTAAGGCAATGGGCCTATCTCCTGAGTCAAGACTTGCAGAATTGTGTGCTTGGGATGATGCCGTAGCTAAGAAGAAACAAATTTCAATCGACTGAGTCAACTCAGTACAAGATCTGAATTATGATTCAGGTAAATTAAAATTAAAAGGATTTTTAACTAGTGTAGTTCAACTAGTGTTTTGGTATCTAGAAAATATTGGTTTTAGTCTTATAAATTTTAAGATTATTAAAAACTTATATAATCATTAACTTTAGAACTTATAAGATTAATCGAGTTATATATAAATTATCTCGGACACTTATATTAATAAAATAAAAAAATCAAAAGGATTTTAATGATGAGTGGTGGGCATTGAATTGATTTGCAAGGACTTTAATTAAGAGGAATGAGTCGCTTTTTTCTGTTCTTCAAAAACTCCTCACTGCTTGTGTCTTTTTTAGTCTAATTAATAGTGTTGATCTTAAAACTATTATTATTTGTTCTATTAATATTATTTTTTAGTATAATTAATAGTATTCATCTCTAAAATATTATTATATTTGGTGTTATAAATAATATGATTTTTATAATAATTCATATTATTGCTACTAAAAATATTAGTATTTGTATTATAAAAATTTTAGTATTTTCAATAAAATTTATAAGAGCATAAATATTATTATCATCATCGATAAATTTTAAAAAATTGTTATTACTATAAATAATAAAAAACAAAAAACCACGTTGGAACACATAACGCTTGGGTTCCCTTTTAAGGGCAGACAACCCAACCGCCACGTTGTGTTAGGGCTACTTCCTCTTGGCTGCAGTCCAAGCACTAGGTGGAGTATTAGCTTGGGCACTCACAAGCATGGCCCGAGGCTAGCCTTTGGCCTAGCAGAGCAGAACCCAAAACATAATTGGATCCTAGTCGTGGGCAAATCAAGCGCCACATGGTGCTTGGATCGCACCACCCCAAGCCTGCACAACACAGCGCCACCTGGCGCTTGGGCTACCTACACTTTTAATATAATTATAAGTATTGGTATTAAAAATATTATTATTAGTTTTCTTAAAAAAAATTTAGTATAATTAATTTTTAGAGTATTAATAGTAAAAATATTATTGTTTGTTTTGTTGATATTATTTTTGTAGTATAATTAAGAATTAATACCTTTTGAATTAATTTTTAGAGTATTAATAGTAAAGATATGACATATTTTGGGTGCTAATATATTATCTTTATGCAATTATGAAAAATTTCAAAATTTTTTAAAAAATAATTGGTGTTTTTCTCTTGTATTTCTTATATTTCTTATTTTTCAAATACGTACCAAAGTAAATGACCATCGCAACACCGTATACTTGCTACTCGTCTTCTGCTATTTCGTTTGGCTCTTTGGCTAGTAGCTCCTCAATTATTTTGTTGTTGTTATTATTATTATTATTATTTATTTTTGCTGCCAACTTCACCAGCATTGACTTTTTGAGGAGCATCAACATTGATACTTTGACTTCTATCTAGTGCTGTGCATGCCCTCCTCTACCTCTTTTATAAATTTTATTCACATAATTTATTCATTAAAAAAAGGGTCTGGATTTTCATCTGTCTGTTTAATTTTTTTCACAACCAAAAAAATAAAAATCAAAAGGGTAATTGAGGATATGTTAATTGTGTACATATAAAAATAGAAGGAAATTGGAAGACGAAAGGTTGTGCGATTGGTTTGGATATAGGCTTCCTCTATCAGTTGATAATCGTTAAATATGCATCTTCTAGGCAGTGAAGCTGACAGCAAAAGATCAATGACTCACAAAATAGTCATAGTTGACCATATCATAAATATATTGTAAGCAAAGTTGTTTGGTCGGCCTAGGAAACAAATATTTTTGTCTTTAGCTTGATTGTTGCTGCCACCTCATTGAGAATTGTTTTTAGGATAAAAAAATTTAAAAAATAACTTTGTTCCAAATAAATAAAATAAAAATAAAATTGTTAACCAAATCTTACCTGATTTTTATCCGATTAATTTTCCAAGCTATTTAAATATTAAAGTTAAAAATTCAACACATTTAATAACTATGCTATAATTTTAAAGACAAGTCACTTCTTAAGCAATGTTTTTTCAGCTTTCTTTACAGTTCTTCTTATTCGAAGAGGTATAATCAACATAGAGTCATAGCCCCAAGCACAATATCAGTTCACACCAACTCATGACCAAGGAAATGGGCCTCTCTCCTGAGTCAAGACTTGGAGAATTATTTGCTTAGGATGATTCCCTGACTAAGAAGAAACAAATTTCAATAAATGTTATTAAACTCGACTGAGTGAATTCAGTACATGAGTCTGGTAAATTAATTTAGGTTAATTAAAATAATTAAAATCAAACGGATTTTGTTTCACGGGGTTAACTTTCATTTGATTTGTTTTTAAACCTATCTGGAATAGGTTACTAATTAAAAATATATATATTTTTTAAAAAAATTTATGCTTGTTTATTATTAAAAAATTGATAAAAAAATACCTTTCACATATAAATTTTGATTTGTTTTTAGAATAGAATTTTTCTTTTAATTTGTACACATTATACTTTTAGAAATTTCAAGAAATTAAAAAAAATATTATGTTATTTATTGATTATATTAAATCTAATCTTTAATTTTTTAATATATATATTTTTTATTTTATTTTTATTTTTAAATTTATCCTTTAAAATTTAATTTAGTTTAATTTTTATATCAACTTAGATTTTTATTTTTTTAATTGCTATTTATTTTTCTCTTATTATTTTTTTAATTAAATTTTTTTTATCATATATTTTTATTATTATTTTGATATTTATTTATTTTATTTTGAATAATTTATAAAATTATAATATTTTTTTAATTTTATCATCTTTTAATTTTTTTTGTTTGTCAATTATAGTTTTTATTTTTTTAATAAATTTTAAAAAAATATTAATAAATTATATTTCAGTTTATTTTTTTTATAAAATTATAAAAAAAATTAATTTTTAAAAAATACTTTTTTTCTACAAATATAAAATTTAAAAATTATTAAAAAACATTATCTCAAAGATCAGTTTAAAATATTAAAAGAGCGTTTAGAAATGTGGTGTAAGCCCCGTTTCTAAAAAATGAAAAAAAAATTTGTTAAAATTTAATATGATTTGTATATTTTGTATCATTTTAATATGTTGATGTCAAAAATAATTTTTTAAAATTTAAAAAATATTATTAATATTTATTTTAATATATAAAATTATTTGAAAAGTATGCTACCATATATATTCTAAATTATTGACCGGTCAGAACTCTCATAAAGTCTGTAACTTATGAGTGAATGAGCATATCGTGAGAGTGAAACTTAATTCTCCCACTGGCTCCCCACTGATAAAGGCATGGTTTTAACTGAAGAGAACAAAATGCATTGAATGGCTGCCATTAATGAGACCTCTGCTTCTTCTTCATTCATCTCTCTCATCACCAAAGACCTTGTGAGCCACCACTACCAGCCAATAAATTACTGATATAATGTACTGAAAAGTCTATTTTATCGTTATTTATTTAACATTTTCAAGTGTGGGCAAGCTAGCTTCTCAGTTTAATTTAGATATAATTACGAGGAATATAATTTAATTGTTAAAATTTTAGGTTAAATTTTTAAAAATTATTATTTTCAATCTTATATTATATAATTATTAATTTAAAATCATTAAAATTAATTAAAATATAAATAAGCTAACCTGTATATCTATATTAAATAAAAAAATAAGCACCATCTAGTTAGTAGGTGAAAAATTATTTTTTATATTTTTTATTATTTTAATATAAAGACACCAAAAATAAATTTTAATAAATAAATAAATATATTATTTTAATATAATTATAAATAAAAAATACTTTAAAAAACA
Source organism: Populus tomentosa (assembly GCA_018804465.1). Taxonomy (NCBI): domain Eukaryota; kingdom Viridiplantae; phylum Streptophyta; class Magnoliopsida; order Malpighiales; family Salicaceae; genus Populus; species Populus tomentosa. Next base: position 43,295,638 of record CM031969.1, on the reverse strand, counting down.
ACACCAATTATACTATCAAGTCATAATTCTTATATCTTATTAGAAGTTTGCTAATCAAAATTTAGACCATGAATTTATAAAATTAAATTAAAAATAATGTTGATTTAGTTTTTAATAAAATAGTATTGTTTTGAAAAAAATATTATAGTTAACCAGGTTTATCTATAAATTAATTTAAAATAAAATTCAGTTTAAACAAAGTTATGCGTAGAAGAATTATCAAACCATTGTTTAATAATATCTATGCATGTGATTTTATAATGGATATTGACAATTAAAACTGTCGCACCCCAAAAAAAATCCTCCAGGCGCGCGGCATAGGCTGGCGATTTTTATCGTTTTGTTGCGTTTTCTTTTGAATTCGTTCGTTGGAGTCGCCACCTAGTAATTCATTGAGGGCTACTAGGAAACCTGATGTACTGGTCTTGTCAGAGATCGCGGGTAAAGGACTGGTTGTGATTAGGGAAGGTATTAGCACCCCTAACACACCCTACCTGAGGTAAGCTGCATTGTGTTCTGATGTGATTTGAAAATTTAAAATATTAATTAAATTCTAAGGCTTGAATAAATCAGTTATTAAATCCCCAAATATATGTAGAAACTTGTTCCTACATTTTCGTGGAAAATACAACTTGATTTTATTTGTCCTTGAGATATTTAACCATATTTAAGAAAATTTAAAATATTAATTAAATTCTAAGGCTTGAATAAATCAGTTATTAAATCCCCGAATATATGTAAAAACTTATTCTTACATCTTCGTAGAAAATACAACTTGATTTTATTTGTCCTTTAGATATTTAACCATATTTAAATTAACAATTAATTCTTTTTGTCCTTCTTTTGTTTTTACAAATTAATAAACATAAATAAAAATACAAACAAGCACACATCTCTTTTTATTATTTATTTATTTATTTTTTTTCTTCTTTTACATCACAATACAAATACAAATACAAATACAAAATCAAATACAAATACAAAATCAAAATCAAAACAAATAAATAAAAATTACATTAATTAATTCAAAATTTACACAATAGTCCCTAAAACTCCAGAAAATTGCAGGGAAGGACTTCTGGGACCCGGAACAGTGACGGGAACAGTGGTGGCGCGTCTTCCCACGCGCCACCGTCACTGGCGGCGCGTGGGGTCACGCGCTGCCCAGAAAAAAAACGTGAACCAGGGGGGTGTGCTGGCCTCCTCCCCTACTCCCTTCCTTGTCGTCGGTGGGAAACAAAACCACCTGCAAACACACAAAAAAAACACAAACCAAACGGTTGATTTCGATTTTTTAGATCTGTTCTGTCTACTGTTCACCGGATCTGTTCATTTCCGTTCTCTCCTCCTCCGGTGCTGGGTCTGTTTTTGGGGCTTCGCCATTTTCTTCTCCGCTTCCGGTGATGGCTAGGGGTCGGTCAGAGCTGGAACCACCGGCGTCTCTGCTGGAGGCGGTGAGCTGGGTCTGCTGGCTTGTGGGTTGCTGCTGTTGGTGGAGACCGGTGGGTCGGCTGAGAGAGGAGGGGTTGTCTCGCGGTGGCTGGAGAACGAAGGGGGAAGAAGTCGCTGGAAAGGGGATGCCTTCGGTGCTGTTGTTGTTGCTGAGGGAAGAAAAAAAAGAGAGCAACCGAGAGGGAGAGAGAGGGGTGTATTGGCCGGCTGCTTCGGGTGGCAAAGGAGAAGGGGCTGGTCTGTGCTTTTTGCTCTCGGATTCTGTTCAAAGGAAAACAAAATGTGGGGGCTGTTGTAACGGGAAAAAGGGTTGGAGATGGTGCTGGAAATGGATTTGGGGAACAAAGTCAGGTGAGGGGTTGTGGGAAGAAAAATTCAAAATTGGGGCTAGGGGGTGGCTGTCTATTTTTCTGATGGTGGCTGCCCGGGAGAAAAAATGAAATCCACCGGGGGGGGTGCCTTCGTTTTTTTCCTTCTTCCCCAGGGAGAGTGTGTGGCTGGCTTTTTATCAGGGGAAAGAGAGGAAAAAATTAATTACCAAGGGGGTGGGGCCTGAGTTGCTGATTTTCAGCTGGAAAAATAACGGTCTTGGACCAGGGGGGGCCAGCGGCTGTTTGAAAAAAAATGGGGGGAGAAGATAGTTTTAGGTTTTTATTTTATTTTTATTTTTCTGGTGTTTCCAAAATTAACCCTCTTGCAAAAATGAAAAACCCCCTTAAATGTGAGTTTAAGACCAGTATTTATAGGCAAAAAAATATTGCCAAGTTTTCAAAAATTGGTCAACTTTCTTTTTTTGTAAAATTTGATTTTTCTTGTTTTTTTTTTTTTTGTATTTTTTTAAAAAACGAGCAATATCAACGTCGACTCAAATGCGGAAAATCAATGATTTAAAAATGACGCGTGAAAAGTCGAACGCGTTCGAAAGACCCTTAAAAATATTTTAAAATTTTTAGACGACGTTGAAAATGCTAAAAATGACAAAAATATATTAAAAACATATTTTTTTGGATTTTCTTTGTTTTTCTCTATTTTTGGATTTTTTTTGAAAATATATCAAAAACATGGGTCAAAAATTGGGTAGCAACAGATGCCCCCTCTTTACAATGCTTACGAAGCAAAAATCCTCGATGTTTTGCATAGTAAGCTTTGTAAAGAAAAACTTGTCTTTCTGCTTAAAAAAAACTTTTTTTTTCTTTTTTATTATCTTGAGATCCCATCTGGCGACCTCCTTTAACCAAAACCAAAGAATGTGTGTAACTCGGTCAACCTGAAATCCCATATGGAGCTTCCCTTTAACCAAAGCTACATGAGATCCCATCTGGCGACCTCATTCAACTGGAACAAAAATATTGTGTAACTCGGTTAACCTGAAATCCCATCTGGCGATTCCCTTTAACCAAAGCTACCCGAGATCCCATCTGGCGACCTCATTTAACCAAAACAAAAGAATGTGTGAAAAATGGTCTCATTGTATGGGTGACGAACCCCAGAAAAATGATGGTCTCATTGTATGGGTGACGAACCTCAGTGGAAAGGAGGAAGAGTGGTCTCATTCTTTGGGTGACCTACCCAGGGGGAAGAATGGCCTCATTCTTTGGGTGACCTACCCAGGTAAAAAAAAAATGGAGAATGGTCTCATTCTTTGGGTGACCTACCCAGAAAAAATGGTGGTCTCATTGTGATGGGTGACCTACCCAGGTGAAAAAAGGAAGAGTGGTCTCATTCTTTGGGTGACCTACCCAGGGGGAGGAATGGCCTCATTCTTATGGGTGACCTACCCAGATAAAAAAAAGATGGAGAATGGTCTCATTCTAATGGGTGACCTACCCAGAAAAAATGGTGGTCTCATTGTGATGGGTGACCTACCCAAGATGGAAAAAATGTGAAGTGTGGTCTCATTGTAATGGGTGACCTACCCAGATGGAAAAAAATGTGATGAAGTGGTCTCGTTGTGATGGGCGACCTACCCAAATAGAAAGAATATGAAGTGCGGTCTCATTGTAATGGGTGACCTACCCAGATGGAAAAAATATGAAGTGTGGTCTCATTGTAATGGGTGACCTACCCAGATGGAAAAAATATGATGAAGTGGTCTTATTATGATGGGCGACCTACCCAGATGGAAAAAATGTGATATGACAAGTGTGAAAAATAGGACTTACCTGGCGAAGTCCTGAGGGGATGACAGAGGAAGGGCTGGAAAACTTGGTGCTTCCTGATAATTCCCGATCATAGGATTTGAAAACTCGGTGTTTCCTGACTGCAAGGGTTGAAAACGCGAGGCTTCCCAATTGCAAGGTTGATCTTTTCATTTCTTTGGGATTTTCCTAATGGTAGGGTTCATCCCATCGTCCTTTTATTCCATGATCAAAATCGATTCTTTATTATCATCACCACAATGCTTCTTTCTCTTTCCACCATCTTGCTGGACTTCATTAAGGATTTTCCTGTAACAATTCAAAAATATGTGCAAATGGTTGTTAGATGATATGCATGCATCCTTACCTGATTTGAAATATAGGTCCCCCCCTCTTTGATGCTCCATCGTCATAGGGTGCCTTTGTTTGCATCCCAAAGCTTTCTTTGTTCTTCCGATGCATTGGCTCATTCATGTGCTAGTCATCCACTCAGCTGTAAATGCAATGCCCATCCCGGGCTGTCTTCGACAATTACTGCTCGCATCGCTCATCAAGCTTGACAATGCCCCCAAGTGTGGTGTTGCTTGATTCATCATGAAGAATTTTCTCTCTTGGATTCTTCTGAGAATTATCCTTTAATTGATTGTATGCATCATGCCAAACACCCATCAAGATTGTTGATCAGTCATGAACTTGCCTCCAGTTGAAACATCATTCAAGTATATGTGGTCATCCATAATCATGGAACTGTCGCGCGATCCCGACATGCATCTCATTCTTTGTAGGGGAAAGGCTCATCGTTGTAAGCGCGATGTATTTCTCTATGGATTCCTCTTAGCTTGTCAAATCAGATCGTGAAAATAACTACTTTGGCATCATCAATGATGTTCATGTTATCACCCATATTCATGCGGTGAAGTGCGCATTTGAGCTTCAGAATAGATGGTCCCATAGTCAATCTTGGTGGTATGCATATGTTCGATGTTCATTCAAATGCACTCACCCGATAACATCTGTCAGGAGTCATAGATGTTCTATAGGGGTAACCCAAGATGAAAATATGAAAATATCCTTCAAGTGCAGTGTTGCTCATCAATTGCTGCTGAAATGCACTAAATCATGGATTGTCTTTGAACAACATTGCCCCTAATCGATCTGAGCATGCTCATTCTTCTGTCTATAAACATATGGCTTTTGTGAATGCCAGGAGTGACTTTGGTGGACTTTGATGACTCATCATGTGATTCTTTCTTTGCCCCCAGCTGATCTGGGTATTGTTTGCTTTTCTTCTAAGGGCCCACTGTATTGCCCCCAGGTAGTCAACGTTTCAAGGAGTGTCGAGAAATGTTGATGCCATTTTTGTCAAGGATTTTGCAAACTCAATTGATGTTATTGTTTGAAAATCTTTCTTGTTTTGGAATCAAATCTCACATTTCAACGATCATGTCTATTCAAGTCTGATTGTTGAAATGAAACCAGAGAGATGTATGTTTTTGAAATTATTTTCTTTTGAAATTCAAACTTCTTTGGTCAAAGACCCAACACACTATTCAATGCAGTCCTTTGATTGTCTTGTATCTTGAAAACAGAAATAACCCGTTGTAAGATTTAAAATGTCCATTTTAAACTCTGATTTTGAGTATATCTTTTGATGGTCTGTGATGAGGTGACATTTTTATGAATTTAAAAAAAAACAGGATGCTCAGGCTTTGTCAAGAAAGGTTGTTTCTTTTCTTAGCATTTATTTTATCAGCATGCATAATAACCAGTAGTTTAATTCATTGAAGTCACGACCCTTATGGAAAAGCTCTTAAAGTTTTGAGAGCGCCATTTATCGGTTCAAGTTGCTTGCTTGATTAAAAAGAGCTTTTAAAAGCACGTAATGTAGGTTATGGTTTATGGCTATGAAAGAAAAGAATTTCAAAGGCTCAAAAGGTGTTTGAGGGTTTCAAAAACCTAGGATCAATATCAATTATTCATCAACTCGTTTTCTATTGTTGTCTTTGTTGAGAAAACGACATAAAACCTTGTTAATCTTCAGCTATCAGAATTCTCTTAACATAGGTCGTAATCCAACTTTTTCTTTGATGAATAACTAATCTAATTTTGAAGACATTAGAGGCTCTATCCGAGACACACCAAAAGATATGAAACATCGATTTTTCTAGTGTTGACTTTTGGCATTTATTATCTTTTCTCGATTGAAAACTGCCTTGCCTCTCTTAGAATTGATAGACGTTCTTTTTCCATTTCTTTTTAACTTGTCTTTAAGTGAAGGCGAATTCAACTCATAGCCTTCCTCAACATTTTCTTATATGCCCTCAGTCTATGTGTTTTCTTTTAAGTCTCTCAATCATTAGACTTTTGTTCTAAGCCTTCCCCTTTGTCCATTAATTACAGCAATGTCTTCAAAATATCTCCCATTTGCCCCCAGTGTGGGGTGTGATCCTAGTCAGGGCTTTTTTTTGAAAGAAAGTATTTTACCAGGCTCAAAATGGGACTGCAAAGGATATGATTTTTAGAAAGTGAAAGGATATCAAAGATGGCCTTTTCTCATTTCAAGCAAGGTCGGTTAGAACCGATAAATTTTGACCTCATCTAGTGTAATGATTTGGACAGGTAAGAGTCATGATTCACGAGTCCATAGCTACCGAAACCACTACATGTCATTATACATACTGTTAAAACTTAGCTACATGATGTGTGGTTTAGTTTCAAAAGGTATGAGTTCAAAATTGTTTAGTCACCTCATGTCATTTCAACAAGAATCAAGTCATTTTTGCAATCAAAACATTTTTAATCTTCAGGATTGATTAGCCTTTATTGCATGTTGGAGTTTGATCAAAATATTTTATCAGAATAAAATGCTAAACATCTGTTGATTTCAAAACAACAAAGAGACAAAAGCAAGGCATGTTTCGTTGAAGGATGAGATGTGATCCCAAAACAAAGTGCAGAATTCCATAACAATATGATTGACAGTTCATCACCATTCTTGAATCAGTTTTTCTGGAAATACTTGCGTTTTGCCAAGCACTCTCGATCGACATGTCATTCTGAAGATGTTCGGGGGACAATATAGCCAATGACACCCTCCTTCACCGACTCCACTTGTCTCTTGCTCACCAACTTTCAGACTCAATTCTTGCAATTCTTGAAACTGTTCACTTGAAATGGTTGAGGACCCCACCATGACATCACATCTCTTATCTGGATTATACCACCTAGAAATTGGTGGTTGCATGGGATTTGTCGGAGTCAAGCAAAATTCTAGAATCTGGCAGATGCTGGTCGACAAACTTAAGTGGTAGAGGAATGTCCCATCTTGGCAAAGGCATTTGAGCAATTGATTCTACCGTGAGACCTGGCTATACCACATAATTAAGGGTTCACGCCGTCAAAGTCATCTCCTGATTCACCTCTCATCATTGTTCTGGAATCCATGGCAGATCCTTCAATCTTTCCTCTTTTCATAGCTTGTTCAATTCTTCGGCAAATCCTCACAACATCATTTCAATCTTCCAATGTTGTTGTGGTTGGCTGCAGATTGTTAGAAAACTTTCCAACATCTTGGTAATATTGGCAGCGCACAGAAACTTGTAGTATCGCCACTACGACGTGTGGAATCACACATTGCCTTTATTGGAAAAGCACCTGATGAATCTAAAACTCCTTTGTCCCCTCTTCGATTTCTCACTGACAGTGCAGCAAACAAACACCTATAGAGGAAGTCCTGCTCTGTTGAAGTTTCAGTATTCTTCACGTTTTTCAGTCTAGGCATGTCTCTTCTCTCTACTTTTGCGTTTTAGTACTGACACTGTTTGGAGGAAAATCATAGATGATCTGAAACTACTGTGTTCTTTCTTGGATTTCCCACTTGCGGATCCACAAACAGATTCCTGCCGAGAGAGCTCTGCTACGTTGAAGTTTGATGTCTGCTCATATTTTTCAGACCAGGTCTGACTCTTCAACCTACTAAAAGGTCTTCGTGCTGAAGCTGATGAGAGAAATATTTGTAGCATATGCAACTTATAAATCCCCTCTTGCATTCTCAATTTGCAGAGCCATAAATGGATTTTTGTAGAGAGAGCTCTGCCACGTTGAAGTTCGACGACTGCTCATGTTTTCAGACTAGGCCTAAGTCCTCTGACTGCTACAATGTTTTGCTCGTTTCACTGGTGGGAAAAAATTTCAAAGCATATGAAATTAATACATCCCCTTTTTGCATTTCCCATTGGCAAATCCACAAATAAATCTTCTACAGAGAGCTCTACCACGTGGAAGTTCAGTGTCTGATCATGGTTTTTCATACCAACATCTTGTGCTGCTGAACTGGAATTGAGCTCATAATTGGGGTAACTTCAAAGCAGACTAATGCACCATGAACAGGAGGCTAGTAGTCGTTTGGTTCCATTAGATGATGTGGAGGCGATGAACATTTAACAGTGCAACTGGACAAGAAACAGGGTTGTCATTAGTTGATGACTGAAGGCATTGTTGTTGTTGTTCATGACTGAAAAGGAGAGGCAGCTTCAATTGGACGGTGGACAAGCAGTGTTCCCATAGAAGACTGTGCAGACATTCTCTTTCCATTTGATGCTCAACACTTGTTCGAGCAGATCTGAGTCTAGCTGTTTCACCTTTGATGCTCTCAACCTTAATCTGATAATAAGCCTCTATCTGACACCTTTCTTCACCTCCATCATTTTTCTTCAATCACGTGCAGCACAGCTTGTACGGGGGAACCTACTTTTCAACCCGGTACATGCATGATAAATGTATGAATATGTAATCTATATGACGAACTCACCCTTCGAGAGGTGACAATATGATCGTAACTCTTGTATGATGGAACAAGAATCGTGATTTTTGCCCAAACTCTACAATGAAAATTTCCTGAGTGACGGTCAATGTGTCACCCACAAGTCTTGAGTTCAAGATGCTTCAAGAAGGGTTTGCTCGGATGCAAAACAATAGCACACACATCCTAAAAACAAGTTCTATTCATTTTACGTGAGACAGGGTAGGTTTGCTACTTGGTCTCTAAAAGGGTCTCTTGTTGTCCCAGTGATCGCCTTCGTAAAGGCAATATAGGGGCCCAGTAGGTAATTGGTTGGCACGTGTCCAACTATTACCAGTCTAAGCACTCAACAAAGAGTTGGGGTTTACACAAACTTAAACCTTGACTCAAGTCGTAAGGTAAGCTGCTAGTCCCCCACCTAACCTAAAGCTGGTGTGTGCTTTCAAAAATTAAAACTTGTGATGCATGAGAGAAATATATACAATGCATGAATAAAACAAAAATAAATAAAACAAAACAAAAAACAAAAAATAAAAAATAAAACACATCAAAACACAAAGCTTAGTCCGATAAAGTTGAAAACAATACCTATCCCCAGTGGAGTCGCCATTCTGTCTCACCCCAAAAAAAATCCTCCAGGCGCGCGGCATAGGCTGGCGATTTTTATCGTTTTGTTGCGTTTTCTTTTGAATTCGTTCGTTGGAGTCGCCACCTAGTAATTCATTGAGGGCTACTAGGAAACCTGATGTACTGGTCTTGTCAGAGATCGCGGGTAAAGGACTGGTTGTGATTAGGGAAGGTATTAGCACCCCTAACACACCCTACCTGAGGTAAGCTGCATTGTGTTCTGATGTGATTTGAAAATTTAAAATATTAATTAAATTCTAAGGCTTGAATAAATCAGTTATTAAATCCCCAAATATATGTAGAAACTTGTTCCTACATTTTCGTGGAAAATACAACTTGATTTTATTTGTCCTTGAGATATTTAACCATATTTAAGAAAATTTAAAATATTAATTAAATTCTAAGGCTTGAATAAATCAGTTATTAAATCCCCGAATATATGTAAAAACTTATTCTTACATCTTCGTAGAAAATACAACTTGATTTTATTTGTCCTTTAGATATTTAACCATATTTAAATTAACAATTAATTCTTTTTGTCCTTCTTTTGTTTTTACAAATTAATAAACATAAATAAAAATACAAACAAGCACACATCTCTTTTTATTATTTATTTATTTATTTTTTTTTCTTCTTTTACATCACAATACAAATACAAATACAAATACAAAATCAAATACAAATACAAAATCAAAATCAAAACAAATAAATAAAAATTACATTAATTAATTCAAAATTTACACAATAGTCCCTAAAACTCCAGAAAATTGCAGGGAAGGACTTCTGGGACCCGGAACAGTGACGGGAACAGTGGTGGCGCGTCTTCCCACGCGCCACCGTCACTGGCGGCGCGCGGGGTCACGCGCTGCCCAGAAAAAAAACGTGAACCAGGGGGGTGTGCTGGCCTCCTCCCCTACTCCCTTCCTTGTCGTCGGTGGGAAACAAAACCACCTGCAAACACACAAAAAAAACACAAACCAAACGGTTGATTTCGATTTTTTAGATCTGTTCTGTCTACTGTTCACCGGATCTGTTCATTTCCGTTCTCTCCTCCTCCGGTGCTGGGTCTGTTTTTGGGGCTTCGCCATTTTCTTCTCCGCTTCCGGTGATGGCTAGGGGTCGGTCAGAGCTGGAACCACCGGCGTCTCTGCTGGAGGCGGTGAGCTGGGTCTGCTGGCTTGTGGGTTGCTGCTGTTGGTGGAGACCGGTGGGTCGGCTGAGAGAGGAGGGGTTGTCTCGCGGTGGCTGGAGAACGAAGGGGGAAGAAGTCGCTGGAAAGGGGATGCCTTCGGTGCTGTTGTTGTTGCTGAGGGAAGAAAAAAAAGAGAGCAACCGAGAGGGAGAGAGAGGGGTGTATTGGCCGGCTGCTTCGGGTGGCAAAGGAGAAGGGGCTGGTCTGTGCTTTTTGCTCTCGGATTCTGTTCAAAGGAAAACAAAATGTGGGGGCTGTTGTAACGGGAAAAAGGGTTGGAGATGGTGCTGGAAATGGATTTGGGGAACAAAGTCAGGTGAGGGGTTGTGGGAAGAAAAATTCAAAATTGGGGCTAGGGGGTGGCTGTCTATTTTTCTGATGGTGGCTGCCCGGGAGAAAAAATGAAATCCACCGGGGGGGGTGCCTTCGTTTTTTTCCTTCTTCCCCAGGGAGAGTGTGTGGCTGGCTTTTTATCAGGGGAAAGAGAGGAAAAAATTAATTACCAAGGGGGTGGGGCCTGAGTTGCTGATTTTCAGCTGGAAAAATAACGGTCTTGGACCAGGGGGGGCCAGCGGCTGTTTGAAAAAAAATGGGGGGAGAAGATAGTTTTAGGTTTTTATTTTATTTTTATTTTTCTGGTGTTTCCAAAATTAACCCTCTTGCAAAAATGAAAAACCCCCTTAAATGTGAGTTTAAGACCAGTATTTATAGGCAAAAAAATATTGCCAAGTTTTCAAAAATTGGTCAACTTTCTTTTTTTGTAAAATTTGATTTTTCTTGTTTTTTTTTTTTTTGTATTTTTTTAAAAAACGAGCAATATCAACGTCGACTCAAATGCGGAAAATCAATGATTTAAAAATGACGCGTGAAAAGTCGAACGCGTTCGAAAGACCCTTAAAAATATTTTAAAATTTTTAGACGACGTTGAAAATGCTAAAAATGACAAAAATATATTAAAAACATATTTTTTTGGATTTTCTTTGTTTTTCTCTATTTTTGGATTTTTTTTGAAAATATATCAAAAACATGGGTCAAAAATTGGGTAGCAACAAAAACAATTGATGCAAAAACTTAAAAAAATGTGCCTTCTCTCATGGTAATTGATTTTTAAAGATTACACGTGGTACAACGATGATTGTTATAGAACTGTGCATCGGTTGGCAGCTACTCCATGCGTTTTCACTCCCCTACATAGATTAGTTGAAATTGAGCAATCTTTGTAATCATTTATCATTTAACAACGATCTATATAATCGTGTGTATGTTATTAAAATTATTTGAAGACAAAACTTGATTTTAATTTACGTATCAATGTGAGTATATATAATTATCAAATAAAAAAATAAATTAATTGTATCAATAGATTGGGAAGAATTTTTTTTTTTCAAAAAGACAAATAATTTATCACTTTTAATAAGTAGAGTATTTTTCTTCTTTTTTATATATCTATCCTTTTCTATATAGTATATATTGATACCCAACAGCAGTAGCAATTCAGAGATTTTGATCACAGAAGACTTGCTAAGAGGGTTTTCAAAGGTTAGTAACAAAGATTTGGATCTGGAATTGCAATTCACAAAAACTTGGGATGTGCCTCTTAATTTAAAGGTATATATGGTTTTATAGCCAAGGAACAATCTTGATAGTTTCTCTCATGTTGATGAACAGTTTTTGTACAGAATTTAGGCTTCTGGTTATCATTTCGATTAAATACATATTTTTCAGTAGCCACGAAACATAAATCTTTTATTTTTTAGTGTAGAAGAACAGAGTGTTCTTGTTTTTTTGGCTTAGTCGAATAATATGTTTGATGAATTGGGGTTTTCTAGCAGTCTGCAGGGAAGGTATACTCGCAGAGATGCAACTCTGTAAGCTTGCCATTACCGTCCCTTAACAACACGAAGCATCACAAACAGAGAACCACCCAAGAATCAGAGGTTCAAGATTCCAAGTCTCCGCCATTGAGGTTCTTGGAAGAAAGCTGCTTGGAATTGAAACTTGTACCTTCAAGTCATTGTGAAAGTGTTTGCACTCTTGACAAGGTTAAGTCTGCTTTGCAAAGAGCAGAGAGAGAGACCATGCTAAGAAGAGATGACCACCACCAACCCCACCAGCCAGTGACATTAAAGAAGATGAGATTAGCACTGCATTCTCTTCAACATGGATATTTGCTGCTGCTTGTCCTGGTTGCTTGCTAATGTTATTACATTGAAGACAAATCCCAAGTGCCCTAGTTGCAACTTCACTGTTCCATCTCCATTAGTTACAAAGAAACCCAGAATGGACCTCAATGCTTCACTTTGATTTTGTAATCATGGTTCAAGTCCTGTGTGCTTGAATTCTTGAAAATTATGATTCTGTGTAAGAAAAATAGATTTTTTTCCTTTTATATATGTTCTAGGCCAACGTAGGATAGGTAAAACCCTGATAATTGTCTGAATGTTTGAAAAAAATTATATGAAGGTAATAGAATTAAAGACATGTTCTTTGCCTTGTGGGTTTTTCATGCCTTTCAAAATGTAGATAGATCAATATGATGTCATGCAAATCTTGATACTAGCTTTTCGCATTGAAAACGTGATTTATTGTTAAAATCTATTTTAATTTTTTAAAAATAATTTTCTTTTAAATTGCTACATATAAACTTAAATTAATTAATTTAACTTATTACTTGGATCTTGAACTGAACCATGAATTCACAGAGTTCCATAACTTTGCTTTCTACATGTACGAACCTAACATGGGATTCACTAGCTTTTAACACCGTCAATGCTACGATCAATAAATCATTTTTCCTTTAATCATTTTTAGTGTTACAATGCATTTATTTGAGCAAGACAAGATGTCTCTCCCCATGCCTAATTTCCAACTCAGGAGGCCTTTTATTGATGTTTTAGATCATTTATACATGTTACTTAAAGAAAAAGAGCAGCGGAAGATTTTTATTTTTATTTATTTATTTATTTATTTGTAAATTTTGCATTAAAAACTAGTGCCCATTAAGTTTTCAAAATAAATTGACAGGAAAAGATGTACGACAAAAATAAAATTGGAGGTTATTTTGATTTTGTAATTTATAGCCGATTTATCATGTCTCCACAGGGATAAAAGCCCTTGAATAATCTTCTATGTAGGTCACCATTGTGCTAACTTTGTCCCGTAGAGGTCAATCCCCATGAGGCACTTGTTCCTCACTTTTTTGGGTAGAAGTTGCTTAAGTTTATATTTATGTTATAGGCCGTGGGCCTGGCTTATGATGTTGTATTTAGCATGTTTTTTCAACAATAGTCCAAATTTAATGGACTAATTGTTGTGTGTGATAAAATTAATCTAGTAAGTTTAGCTTTACACAGCCCAAATAAATAAAAAGGTGATTTCTTTTTCATTGATGCCTTTTGATTTATTATTTTATATAATCTTACCGCATAAAGAATCCATAATAGAAATAGAACATTAAAATGAGAAGAACAAAAATCCACACATTAAACAATTAAACATTAAGCACACAAATGAGTAAATATTATGCTCTTGTTTTTCAAGGTTCAGACACTTGAAAAGAAACACAAATGGGCAAACAAACAAAAGCCCTTTTTTAAAGGTTCGCACAATAAATTACTAAACACAGAACATTACATGACATTACCCTTATTTATGGAAGTTCGCACAACAAGCACATGAAATCAGACAAATTATTATAGCTAATGAAACAGCTGAAATTACTTCCCACCAATGTCGAGTTGATCGTGAAATAGGTAACCAACCAACCTAATGCAAACATCAAGAACAAAAATCATCCAGGCATATCGTATTTGTTGATTTAATCCAACCATTTAAAAAAGGATAGCAGATAAATAGTTGCAGCCATTTTACCTGCAAGAATGAATTACTAGCATGCTTTTCAAATTCCAATGCCAAACTAATCATCTGACTCAATCATTATGACAACCATCGTCTTCGTCTTCATCTTCCTCTTCCTCTTCCCACCCATCATATGGGGTCCACATTCTATAAGTTCTGGTTGGCACGGAGCAACCAGTACTTGAATCCTCAACTACTTGAGATACCTGCAAAACCAATTCAAGCATGGTATACACATTCTAACTTGTAAGTCTTATTATTGAGGGAAACAAGAAATAAAAACATTGAAAGAGAGGCAAGAAATCATGTCAAATATGCAGCACCTCTGATTGAACACTTATTGAACCATTTGATGTAGTAGCAAATCTTGTGGACAGCTTCGGACATTGACACACCTCTAAACGCAACAAACAAGGGAATATGAAATCACAACATCCATGACTGAAGCTGACAATACTTGGTAATTTTTCTAGAGTCAGCCACTCCAGATCAGGGAGTACCATCTCCTTCTCAATATTGGCAGGTGAAGCATGATCATCATGCCCAAATACTCCAAATAATTGAGAGGATTCCCTTACTTTAAGTTCTTGGAGCTTTTTGAGACCTGAAGCCATGGCTATCGGGAAGAGACTCTTCAACTTTGTCGCACGTGTGCGGCGGCGCGGCGATCGTCCACCCTCAAGGAAAAATCAGAAATATTTATTCCTGGAAAAATAGGGAGAGACAAGGAATTCTAGTCTCTACAAGTGAAAATATGGACTGGGAGTCGCCACCTAGTATTCTGGTTACTAGGAACCTTAACTGGTCTTTAGAGATCGGGTACGGAGACTGGTTGCGTAAAGGGAAGGTATTAGCACCCCAACTACGCCCTACCTAAGGTAGGCTGCATTGTTTTAATGTCTGATAACATCTAAGGTTGTGTTTGTGGTTTTTAATATTATTGTTCGGAATACGCATTACATGTAATGTCATATCCCAGGTTCTATTGTCTGAAAAAAAAAGAATTAAATATCCGGAATATGCATTACGTGTAAAGTCATACCCCGGATACTAAGAGACAAACAAAATAAAATTTTTGTTGTTTTTCGAAATTTTGGCCAATATTCTCTTGACTTTAATAAACTGGTTATTAAAGCCAAAATGCATGCTAAAACATTTTTTTTTTTGGTGTATGCAAAATACAATATGAATTTTTAGCTTTGAGACACTTGGCCGTATGCACAAAAACATTTTTTTCTCTTTTTAATTTTTTTGTATTTTGTGGAAGTTTTTGCCGAAAACCGGGTATTTTAATACCGGATTTATATTTTTTTACGATGTACAAATACTGCCTGATATTAATCAAAATGACATAAATAAAAAATGGGAGCCTCATAAATATTTTTTAAAACAATAATATTTTTTTCTTTTTTTAAATGGGCCGGATCAGGCCCAAATGCATGGGCTGGGCCAAACCTGGCCCATTTACATGGGCTGGCTGACGTCCCAGCCCAGGCCCAAATGGGCTGGTTACTGTGTGCACAGTAACCGGGTTACTGTGCACACAGTAACCAGTGAATTAATTTGCCAAGTTACTGTGCACATGCACAGTAACCGGGTAATTAATTCATGGCTTGCAGAACGTGCACAGTGCACGTTCTGCATGCAAGAAGATGAACAGTAACGACGATAAGGGGTTGAGGGCTGACCTGTGGTGGCTGTCGTCGATGGCGGAGCTGCTGGTGGCGACAGGAAGCGGCGCTGACAGTGGGGTGGCCGGAGTTGCTCTGCGTTTTCCTTCTCTCTCTCCTCTGTGTTTTTTGTTCTCTCCTATGCTGCTCCTTCTTCTTCTTCTTCTGTGTTCTCCCTTCTCTCTCTTTTCCCCTCTCTTTGCTCTCCCTTCTCTTCTCTTCCCCCTCTCTCGGGTCTCTTCTCTTTTATCTCGGTTCGTCTCCCTTCTCCCCCCCTTTTTTTTTTTTTTTTTTTCTCCTCTTCCTCCCCTGTTTTTATAGGCGAAAAACAGGGGGGGATGTCATGGTGGTGGCCGGTGTGCTGCCGCCCGTCCAACGCCCGTCCAACACGTGGAAAGTGGTCGGCAAGTGGTGTCCTTATTTCGGCGTCTTTTTGAGCAAAAGAAGGAAAGAAATTAGGCGAAAAGGGGAAGAAAAAATCTTCTTCTTCCCCTGCCTCGCGCGTCCAGGGGAAGAAGAAGACCTACAGTGCCGTCAAAACGGCACCGTTTTGGGCTTCTGTTTTTTTTTTTTTTTTTTTTTTTTTGCAACAGTGAATGAAACGGCGCCGTTTTGGTCAAAACGCGCCGTTTCATTTAAAAGAAAAAGGCGCCAAAACGCGTCAGATTTCAAAGAAGGCCCTCAATTTGCGCGCGTTTTACATGTTCGTCCTTGGTCTCGGATTTCTTCAATTTAGTCCCTAATTGGCCATTAAACTTCAATATTTATGCAATTAAGCCCCTGATTTGACCAAATTAACTTCCAAAAATTATAATTTGACCCCAAAACGCGTCAGAAAATTAATTTCTTCCAATTAAAGCCCAAAATAACTCCAAAATCAATTGTTTTTGCAATTAAAACCTCTATAAATTCAATTAAACCTTGAATAAAATTTAATTAAGTCCATAAACTTCTAATTTTGCATTTTTCTTCCTCAAATTGAATTTTCTTTATCATCGGGGCTCGCATCAGTCAATGATATACTGTCAAAAATTAATTTTAATTTTTTTTTTTTTGAACATCCTCAATCAATTTTTGAACATTTTTAGAGCGCTCTGGTATTTTTTTTTTTCACTGTTATATTTTTGATAATATGGAATTTTTTTGTATTTTATTATTTTTTATGTGGGGACCCAGAAATGGGTTACAACAAACTTGTTGCATCCTGTGATCTCAAGTCGACACAAATTAGGGAAGCATGAAGATTGGAGATCACTTCCTGAAAATATCTGATCGTTTTCATCATCATTATCCTTAGTAATGATTTGCTCCAATTCCTCACAGTTTGATATCTCTAGAATTTCCAGTTGAGTTAGACTAGCAATCATGCTTTTTGTGAATACATGTGTCAGTCTCTCACACCTTTCCACCTCCAAAATAGTCAAATTGCACGGCATGAGACCTTTCCAAATACACCTCAAGTTTGGCAATAAGTTCAAGTGTAATGTTTCCAAACTCACGATTGAAAGTTCATGCCCACCTCTTCTATTAGTTATCAAACATCCAACTTGCATTAAATCTTGTACTCCTTCCAAGTTTTCTTTCAAATTCATAGACCCCTACATCAAAAGAAAACAAGGGTACCGACTTGTTAGATGTAATTCATAGTAGTTATTGTGCACTTTTAAAACTAAACGAGAGGCAAGAAATCATGTCAAATATACAGCACCTCTGATTGAGCACTCATTGAACCATTTGATGTAGTACCAAATATTGTGGTTAGCGTTGGACATCCATGCACCTGTAACGTCTCCAAATGAGGGAACAAGAAATCATAACATCCGAGACTAAAGCAAGAAATACTTGGTAATTGTACAAGCAACAACTCCTGCAGATCAGGGAGCACCATCTCCTTCTCAAGATTGGCAGGTGAAGCATGATCATCATGCCCAAATACTCCAAATAATTGAGAGGATTCCCTTACTTTAAGTATTTGGAGCTTTTTGAGACCTGCAGCCATGGCTATCGGGAAGAGACTCTTCAACTTGTTGCATCCTGTGATCTCAAGTCGACACAAATTAGGGAAGCATGAAGATTGGAGATCACTTCCTGACAATATCTGATCCTTTTCATCATCAGTATCCTTCGCAATGATTAGCTCCAATTCCTCACAGTTTGATATCTCTAGAAATTCCAGTTGAATTAGACTAGCAATCATGCTTTTTGTAAATACATGTGTCAGTCTCTCACACCTTTCCATCTCCAAAGTAGTCAAATTACATGGCACGAGGTCCTTCCATATACACCTCAAGTCAGGCACAAGCACATAGGACAACTCTAATGTTTCCAAACTTGTAAACCCCTGCATCAAAAGAAAATAAGGGTACCAATTTGTTAGATATAATTCCTAGTAATTTTTGTGCACTTTGAAACTATTATATAATTTTGTTAAATAGATGAACCAATTATCCCCAATACCGAAATACTTATTATCAACAAGAAGATATAGATAGACAAGGCAACGGGTCATGGGAATATAAAATCATATTTTTTTCATATTTATAATAATCTGAATACAAACTATTATTTTATATTAGTTAAATTAAAAGCAATCATGAAAAATTATACTTTAACTCAAAAAAATTATTTTTTTATATTCGATTTATAATTAAAAAAACAATTATGACATTTTCCAAAAATAAAAATATAAAAGAAAATAATTTGAATTTTACATATTAGTAAAATGTTTTAATAAAAATGCTTGATTATTGATCATTTAAATTATTTTTTCATAAAAAAAGTGAAATCAAATTGTAAAAAAAAATGAAAAAAATATTAAAAAAATATGTTTTTTTAATTCAATACAAATTTGGTGCTTTTGAAGTTCTTTGAATGAGAAAATATTGAGTTTAAAAAGAAAGTTTCGATTTTTACTTTTTAACTCTAATTGTTTAGAAAAAATAAACCAAATACGAAGCTTTATCGTCCTGTCCAAATACTTTCCATTAATTGGCGGAAGAGCCTCAATTTCACTCCTTTTAAATTCAGTGGATGGCTAATGGATTTGCTAGCATTTATGCATTCCTTTAGTTTAAGAAATATGAAGGAAGAAATAAGAAATTACATTATAGTAATTGATGTCTAACTTCCTGAGCCAATTTAAATCATCAATTAAATTCAGTGGATGGTTAAAGTACTTATCAATTACTTTAGTTTTAGAAATTTGGATGAAGATAGAACACATTATCACAATGTATTGAAGTTGACAATTTAAATTAGATAAGAAAAAAAAAAAAAAAAAAGAAGAAATATAAAGGACATACTTGAAGCTGTGCGAGCCCTTCTCTGTGGCCATAAATGGTTAACTCTTGCAAAGAAGGCAATTGGGCAGCAAAATCCTTTGGACCAAAAAAGCTGCAACTTGATACGGAAAAAAGAGACAATTTTCTTAGCTGAGGGAAGTCGATGACGCCATCTTTAATTTTAGACTTGACGATGATGTCATCTCCTTCACTGTAAAATACTTGCTTTAAATTGTGAGCAAAATCAATCACCATCTCTTCAAGGTTCTGAAGACTTGAAGACACGGAGACAGGAAAGACATATTCTAGTTTTTCACAGCCACTTATAAAGAGAGTTTTTAATTTTAGGAAGCCGAGAGACTCTAGAATTATTTCCCCTTCGTCATCCTTTTCTCTGATAAGACGCTTCAATCCACAGCAATGTTCTATCCATAGTGTTTTCAAATGAATAAGACTTTGAGCGAGTGACGGTGTGAAGATAAATGTCAGTTTGTTAAGAGATCTCAACTTCAGATGAGTAAGACTGTGGAGGCTGTCATGTATGGTGGGCCCCTTCCATATACATTTGAGCTCAGGTAAATGGGACAGCCGTAACCTTGTTAAAGATGACAGCAGCCGCAGCTCCTTCTCCTCGTTAATTCCTTCATCCAATTCAAATACTTCTTCCAATGAATTGCAGTGTTCAATTTCCACACTCAGATTTTTCAAAGGTTGCCGCCATTTTGCTGGAAACAGAGTGCGAATATCCCCACATGCTCTCACTTCTACATGTTCTAATCTTTGAAAGAAGTCCTTTTGCGACCCATGGCCATGGGTGGTCATCTCATCAGAGGACAATACTATATTTCTTAAACCCTCCACTCCCCAAAAACAAATATGAGACACGGTAGGAAACAGCTGCTCAAATGTCGTTGCATTAGTAAAATGTTTTAATAAAAATGCTTGATTATTGATCATTTATATTATTTTTTTCATAAAAAAAGTGAAAACAATTGTAAGAAAAAACAAGAAAAATATATATACAAATTTGTTGCTTTCGAAGTTCTTTGAATGAGAAAATATTGTGTTTAAAAGGAAAGTTTCAATTTTTACTTTTTGAATCTAATTGTTTAGAAAATTGAATTAAAAAAAACCAATTTTTATTAATTTTTTGAAGCATCTGTCATAAGTTGCAGCACTGAAATAAAATGCTCACTATTCACTCCTTTTAAATACTTTCCATTAATTGGCGGAAGAGCCTCAATTTCACTCCTTTCAAATTTAGTGGATGGCTAAAGGATTTTGTAGCATTTATCCATTACTTTAGTTTTAGAAATCTGATAGAAGAAATAAGAAATTACATTACAGTAATTGATGTCTAACTTCCTAAGCCAATTTAAATCATCAATTAAATTCAGTGGATGGCTAAAGGATTTACTTTACTTTAGTCTTAGAAATCTGAAGGAAGAAATAAGAAATTATCACAATGTATTGAATTCGACAATTTAAATTTAAAAAGAAAAAATCAAGGGAGAAATATAAAGGACGTACTCGAAGTTGTGCCAACAAATCATCCCATTCTTCGTGGTAATGGATGGTTAGACATTGCAAAGAAGGCAATTGGGCAGCAAAATCCTTTGGACCAAAAAAACTGCACTTTGAAAGAGACAATTTTCTTAGCTGAGGGAAGTGGATGATGCCATCTTTAATTTTAGACTTGACGATGATGTCATCTCCTTCTCCACTGTAAAATACTTGCTTTAAATTGTCAGCAAAAACAATCTCCATCTCTTCCAGGTTCTGAAGACTTGGAGACACGGAGACAGGGAAGGCATATTCCAGATTATGACAGTCTCTTATAGAGAGTTTTTTTAATTTTGGGAAGCCAAGAGACTCTGGAATTATTTCCCCTTCGTCATCCTTCTCTCTGATAAGACGCTTCAATCCACGGCAATGATCTATCTGTAGTGTTTCCAGATGAATAAGACTTTGAGCGAGGGACGGTGTGAAGATAAATGTCAGTTTGTCAAGAGATGACAACTTCAGATGAGCAAGACTGTGGAGGCTGACATGTCTGGTGGGCCCCTTCCATATACATTTTAGCTCAGGTAAACCTGACAACCGTAACTCCGTTAAAAATGACAGCTCCTTCTCCTCGTTAATTCCTTCATCCAATTCAAATACCTCTTCCAATGATTGGCACTCATCAATTTCCACTCTCCTTAGATTTTTCAAAGCTTGCCGCCATTTTGCTGGAAACAGAGTGCGAATATCCCCACATTCTTTCACTTCTACATGTTCTAATCTTTGAAAGAAGTCCTTTTGCGACCCATGGGCATGGGTGGTCATCTGATCATAGGACAATACTATATTTTCTAAACCCTCAATGTTTCTAAAATCAATTAGAGACACAGTAGGAAACAATTGCTCAAATGTCTTTGCATTTAAGGATGCGGCGCTGATATCACTCAAACATAATTTTGTTGGGTATACTCTTTCTGAATACCCATCCCCTAACACTATATCATATTTGAGCAACCTTCTGGGAAAAACAAAATCTCTGGGAATGCATTCAACCTTCGGTATCGTCAATGATAATACAGCTAAATGAGACAGCGAACTTAGTTCTGTTAGGCTTGCATTCATTCCTTCTGTGCTATCACATCCAACAACATCCCATCCCTCGAAGCTGAAATCCCCGATCAGCAGTTCTTCTAACTTCTTCAACCTTCCTATCAATTTCACAGGAATCCTTCTTAGATTGTAACAACCTGTCAAATCCAACAGCCTTAACTCCTTGAGCTCCCCAATTTCATCAGGTAATTCTTCAACGGAGTCGCACCAAATGAAACCAAGAATCTCAAGTCTTTGCAGCTTTCTCAACCAAATGAGGTCCTTGCACTCACACCTTCTCAACAGCAACGATTGAAGGTTCGTTGAGAATTGAAGTGATTGCAATGACAAACACCCTCCCTCTAGAGACAAAACTTCTATTGCTTTCATCCCTTCAAAAAACCTCTCTGGAACATTCAAATCTTCATCCAGTTCTAATAAAAGAACTTTGAGCTGTGGACACACCAATCCTTCAGGAAGTTCTGCTAGTTTATTGCCCATTAACGAAATTGTTGTAACACTATTATTTACACTCTTCCACCCATTGCCAGCACTTACCATGAATCCATATTCTTTAGTTGCTATGTCAATAGCAACTTCACGAAACAAGTCATGCATTTTCACATTTTCTTCACTTTCAGTGCCCAACAGCATACACCTATCTTTGAGGGCTTTCATCTCCGCATAAACTTGTTCCCTTGCATTTTCAATGGACTCCGCATCTTTATGTAACCCATAGCCAACTGCGTATCTCGTCAAGTTCTCAATTGGAATGCTGTAATCTTCTGGAAATAAACAGCATAGCAAGAAACAGAACTTGGTTTCCTTGGACTTCAAATAATCGTAGCTCAACTTAAGACATGCATATGGATTACTTCGGTCATCAACGTTTACCATGTGCCGAGATTGAGATTTTTTGAGGTTTTTAGATGCTAATTTCCACTCATTTTTAGATTGACCTTTTAGAGCCCTTCCTACTGCCGCAAGTGCTAAAGGCAATCCTTGGCATTTTCTCGCAACCTCCTTTGCCACTCTGTTCAAGTCACAGTCCTCATCACTTAAACCTGCGTTGCTTTTGAATAAAGCCCAAGCTTCAATTTCAGTTAAGAGACTTAAGAACACTATTGGCTGGCACTTCATATAAGAACACATGTCTTCAAGACGTGTTGTTAGAAGAATCTTACAACCCCTGTGATCATCACCAAATGGGATCCCTATCTCTTGGAAGTCAATATCTTTCCAAACATCATCCAGGACTATAAGCACCTTCTTCTCTGTCTTCAGTCTCTGCCACAATCGATCTGCTCTCCCTTCCTTGGTCTTTTCTTCAAAACGCAGAGCTAAACGTTCTGCCACTCGATCCTGGATGTCCATGACATTTGGATTCTGGGACAGTGTAGCCATCAAAACTTCATCAAACAGCTGCAACTCTTTGGCTCTCCTGCACACTTCTTTCACCAGGGTGGTTTTACCCACCCCTCCCATGCCGTATAGTCCGATCATATTGACATTGTCATCTTTGAGAGCTTTCATAATCTGTTCGAAAGCTGCTTTTGACGATTCTGAAGGCGTGAATTCCTCTGATGGAAGCAATTCTATGCCTTTAAGAGGTGGTTTGTAGGACACTTTTGGAAACTTACTGTTTGCTTCAAGTTTTCTCATAGTCTCCGTCTTCTTTGCCAGTGCCTTGCTTAACTTGAATTGTCGCGTCGGATTTGGACACCAAGTAAAGCATTTGCCATTTTTTTCTATTTCATTTTCCAAAGAATTCACACCTTCAATTTCGTTGTTTGCATCTGCCAGCCATTTACTGACATCTTTGTAAATTTCTTCAGCATTCCTTTCAGCAACTTTGACATCATTTTGTAGACGATCTAGTGTCAAAGCCAGTTTCTTCTTTTGTTCATTGAATTCTTGAACAAAATTGTTGAAACAGAACATGTAACGGAACTGCCTTATTGCTGGTTCCACCAAGAGCTCTGCTATCTTGGATACAACGGATCCACAAACACTTTCGATAGCCATTTTCCACCGGTCTGAAAATCAAAGAAATAAGGATACAGAACGTGAGAGTGAGTCATTACAAGTAAAATAGGCATTGAGAGAATGAGAATAGTAATTTTATTACCTTAATTTGTGAAAATATATGCGGAAAGCACCGGTACTGACTGCTCAATAATAAAATATAGCGAGAGGAACAAAAGGAGAAGGCCTTTAGCTCTGTATGGAAGCCAGCTTCAAGAGCAACAAGGCAAGGTCAAAGTAGAACGATAAACATTTAATTCCTTGTCCTAACATAACAATTATTTATACAATAGGATCGTTAATTTTAGAGCCTATAAGATTAGTTGAGATGCATACAAATTGGCCCGGATACTTATGTTAATTTAAAAAAAAATAAAATTATTTACACAATAGTTCATAGATCATTGTAATCCCTTTGTCCCCTCATCAATAGCTATCCATGCCATGTGTTAAAATTCACACTTACCCTCACAATTATTTACATAATAGTTTACCTGGATTCTAACTTACGAGTTAGAGCAGCAATTCCCATAAAAAAAAAATGCAATTTGATGGCATAATTAATGGAACGAACTCAACAAAGGATCAATCCTAGGCAACTAAAATCTGTAATGACTATCTCTATCTATGCCATGAGTAAAAGTCACACTTATTTACACAACAGCTTTATCTATTGAAGCTGATTTGGTTTCAATTTTATTATCTTAATTTTAAACACTCATTTCCTCGATTATTAAGTAATGGGAATATCTATCCTTTCTTTTTTATATATATCTAGTTCATAGATCTAAGTGCTTTTTCCATAAAGCAAAGATAGAAATACTTTTCTTTTCTTTTCAAAACCAATAAAAAGAATTTCATTAGTAAAAGATAGCATACCACCGAATACATTGAAAAAAAATATAGAAATCATGTTCTTGCTTTTATTAAGACAATAATATACAAGAAAAAAAAAACCTCTTCAGATGGTTAATGTTCAAATCATAAAATAGGTTTGATGGAAATATAGAAATTAACTAGGGAGAGTCTATTTCCACTATACACCTTATTCTGCCTTCTCTTTCAGCAACACACATTACCTCTCTGATTGAGGCCATAAAATCATGTTCTTGATTTTCAAAACATTTCAGCACCACACATTACCTCTTAGCACGAGAAAAAATATAGAGCTAAAAAAACTATACCTTATGTCAGCGGTCCTGACGAAAGCAAGGAAATAATGGTGAGAAGAGGTCAATTCCCTGTCATTTTCACGAGGACAATAATATTGTTTTACAAACTTTGCATCTGATATTAATAACAAAGATAATAATGGTGATTTTCGACAATAATGATTACAATAACGTTTTAAAAAGTTTGCATGCGATATTAATAACACAGGTTCTCTCGCACGCAACTTTTTTTTTTCCATTTAAGAAAATAAAATAATTTGAATGATTACTTAGATATTTCCCAGGTATTTTAAAAAAAATATTTATTTATTTGTTTTAAATCTAACAGGTTAAGCTTGAAATATCTTCACTTGACTTTTTGTCTACCTTTAACTTCAAGAGTTGTCTCAATATAATCCAATAAATTTAGTTTGTTTAAAATCAATTTAGAAGACCAGTGAAAATATAGTTTAACTTAAAAAAAAAAACTTCAAGATGAAACTTTTATTTTAAAATATTGAAATAACGACATATTGGATCAACTTAAGTCAATATGAATTAACCGGTCAAACTCACTATCCGAATCATAAACTTCACTAAGTTTAATAATATTTTTTTAAAAAAATTATTTTTATTTAATGATACGATTAAAAAATTAATACTAAAAAAATCAAGCCTCAACCCATTACTGGGATGTTTGTTTGAGATCCATAATAACTTTATGGAAAACACACCAAAATAAATTATGAAGTTCATTACTTTACATTTTTTTTAATTGAGATATGAAAAGATATTATTTATATTTTATTAAAAAAAATTAAAAATATATATGAACTAATAAATCAAAAGGAGTTGTTATCACTAATTTAATATTAAAACATGAAGTTAATCTTCATAGTAGAAATAAAATATAGATACACATGCAAATATTTTATATTGATTGTTCTTTTTATTTTAATCTTGTTAAGGACAAATCAAACTAATTTCTTTGAAATGTCATGCAACTAAAAACATATAAAAAATCAATCACTATTTTAAAAACTTTTTTAAAAAAGAGCTAATTTAATAGAAACATTTAATGGAAATAGATTAAAATAAGTCAAAAAGTCAAGCTTAAGAATCTACTTTTCAACCCATTTGCATCTAGAAACACCATAAAAACCTTTATATTTTCAATCAAACTCCTAGTTGGCTCTCAAAATTGTAGCTGGCTTGATTGTACCTATTTTAGACCACTTCTTGCTTTTAAAATTTTATTATCTGTTTGATTTCATCTTAAATCATAATTTTTATTTATATTGTTTTTTGATTTTTTGATATTTTTTCAACAAATGTTTCTTTTTTTAAAAAAAATATATATGTCTAGTTTTGTCCAAGATTTAATGATAGGATTAGGTAAGGGGTATTTTATACCCAAATTTTTTTTTTATTTTATTTTTAACCCATAACACCTACAAAACACCCTATAAACCTTGATAAATTATTTATGGCCCCAAATAACCCAGTAATTAGTCAAAAACCCAAAGTAACTTGAATTAACCTTTTTTGCTTTTAAGGAAGACAAAGAACACCCAAGTAAAACTCTTATTGTCGAATGAATCTTACTAACACCAAAATCGACCTTCTATATGGGTAGAATCAATGTCAACTAATGACTTTCTCTTTCTTCAACTAGAATCCAGCAACATTCTCTCTCATCTCTCAAACCAATTATTGAAAATAAAAAAAAGCAAAATTTTCAATAAAAAAATGAATTTTAAAAAACTAAAAGGACCAAAAAATTATAATTCAAACAAAGTGAACTTCTCTCACAAATTTTGAATCTGCCACCTATTTTTTCTGCCCCTTTTCTCTTTGTTCCCCTATCTTTTAATCTTACCCTTTCATAACAAACCAACAGCAATTGGCCATCAATTTGACCACAAAATAATAAAATTAAGAAGAAAAAATTTTAAAAAAAAAATCACTACTCCAGTTCATACTGAAATGTGAGAGGCTTCATAGTCCTCACAGTTTATTAATTTATTTTATTTATGTTATGTATTGGTTAAAAATACTTGACCCACTAGCTGTTATTTCTCCAAAAATCCATAAAAAATAGTGTAAAACTAGATAGGTGGCTCGCACTATACCGTGGGTAGACCTAATTTTTTTTCAACACAAAGAAAGGATGCTAAGGCAATGCAAGCATTCATAAAAAAACAAAAAAAAGTTGAGACTCGGGTCATTGACTCAATTATGTTTAATAAGATTGGCTAATTGAAAAACACAAATGACAAATACCACAACTATAAAAAAAAAAATAAAGAAAAAATGACACTAAAAAAAGGTGAAAAAAATAAAATTGAGCCCATCCATGTTAGCATGCAAAATCATGAAGCTCAATTATCAAATAACCTAATATCAAAGGGCGAAGCTAAAAAAACAACGAAAAAATAACCCGAGTTAAACCAAGTTAACCTGTTAACCCCATGATTATAGGTACAAGAATGAAGTATCAATCAAATGTTAAAATACGAAATAAAAAAAATCAAATGTTGAAGGATCTTATATGATAATGAAGAAAAATTTAAATAAGAACATGAAAAAATTCAAATCTCAATTTCTAGTAAACAAAATATTGAAGGACAAATTGAAGACAAAATATAATCTCAAAAAAGTTTTGAAAAAAAAACCGACTCGATTCCACTGGGTCAGCATACAAAATTCGTGACCTGGTTGTGATATTGGGCAACCTCATCAAAAGCAAATTGAATAAAACTATGAAGCTTAATTATCAAACAACCTAATGTTGAAGAGTAAGATAACCTGTATCATTTTCAATCCAATAGAAAGAAAATAAAAAAACTAGAGCCTAATATTCAATTAAATAAATGTTGAAGGATGAAACTAAAATTATAAAGTTGTGATAATTACGAGGTTTCTTATTATATCAAAACATTGTTCATAGTGCTCCTGGTTAATGCTTTATTAATACTATAAATTAATCAAAGTTATTGAGATGGATACATATTTTATTTTTTTCTTTATAAAATGAAGCAATTATTCTACAAGGTTAAGGTGTAAATGATACCTAAAATTAATATGTAGATGTTTATTTAATGAAAAACACGCTGAATTGACTTGTAAAATAAATGTAGAGAGAATTTATTCTTGAAAGGAGTAATGAGAGGAGAATAGAATTCGAAGAAGTTCAAGAACCATAAACCGGCATCCAATTAGAACCTAAGCTCGAATATATAGCACTAGATGCTCAGCTTAAAGATCAAGAAACACAATAATTTCATAGATCTAATAAGAGATGTCATACACCAATGAGATATGGATTTTTCATAGAAGCTAAAAATGATAAGTTGCTCATACTTAATGAGCCTATCAATTACATGAAAGCAATATCTAATATTGATTTCATGAAATGACTCAAGGATATAAAATTCTAAATGGATTAATTATAACTTGGTTGATTAACCTGAAAGAGTAAAATTCATTGGATATAAGTGGATCTTTAAGAAATAGAATAATATTAATGACAATGTATAAATGTATAAAGCCAAATTAGTTGTTAATGGTTACTAGAAAAGACAAGAATTGACTTTGATGAAACCTTCTTGATATAGTTACATGCTAATATTATGAATTCTAGCAAATAGATGTCAAAAATGCATTCTTGTATAGGAATATTCATAAAGATATGCATATTACACTACCTAAAGGTTTTGAATCTAAATAATTTTTCAAAAAAGTATGCAAGCTGTAAAAATCTATTTATAGACTTAAACAAGATTCAAGGAGTTGAAATATCCATTTTGATAAGATAATTTAAAAAATGGTTTTATTAAAAATATTGATGTCCTTTAAGTTTATAAAAAGTTTAGTTGAAGTTGAATAATTTTTCTAGTGTTATATGTAGATGACATATTTTTAATAGGAAATGATATATCTTTACTCCAACAAGGAAAGATTTGCTTCACGAAGAATTTTTTTTATGAAGGATATGAGTGAAACAATCTATATAATATGAATAAAGATCTATAAAGATATAAAAGGTTGTTTGGTTATCCCAATTCACACACACACATAAAATGTTGAAATGATTTAGCATGAAAGAATTTAAATGAGGATACTTACCTATTACACATAGGATTGGTCTCTCTAAAGATATATACCCTAAAACATAAATTAAGAGAGAGGATGGAAAGGATTCTCTATGCTTCAACTATAAGATCCATCATATATAAAATGCTATGTATATGATCAAATTTATCTTATATTTTGATCATAATTAGTAAATATCAATCTAATCCAAGTGAGGATCACTAAAAATAGTTACAAATATTATCAAGTAGTTAAAAAGAACTAAGAATTTCTTTATGGTCTATGAAGGAGATGAACTGGTAGTTTATGGATATTTGAATTCTAGATTTAAATTAGATATTGATGATAGCAAATCCTAATCTAGATATATTTTTACTCTAAATGGTGGTGATGTTATTGACCTTTAGAGTTACACATTCATATTTTTATATATTTTGATGATAACAAAAAAAAAATGGACTAATAATATGCTTGGTTGAAAATAAGCTTTAAACATGTTTCATATGAAGAACACATTAATAAGCATGAATGATTTCATGAAAAATCAATCAAAAAGTCCAAGAAGGTAGCAAAGTGAATACTTAGTTTAAGTATTCATTTTAGTTCTTAATTTGTAAATCTTTATATCTTACTTGATGGTACAATTAAAATGAACTCACACACATCACTCTGTATACATTAAATGATTGATATATCAAATGATTTAAGATAAATGGTTCTAAGAATTCACCTAGATTAAAATTGTTGAATATGGAATTCTACATGAACCGGACGACCGCTTGTTCATCAGTGATGAACACTTAGGAATTCTGCAGGAATCAGTTGATCGATTGACTTGATCAATTTGAACTAGTCGATCATTTTACTTATTACTAGGGTTCTAATGGCTAGTTTTTCTTATAAACATTTATATAGCTTGTCTAATTGAAAAATTAGCAAGGGATTCCAATTATATATGATAAAAAATTCTACTCTAAGATCAAAATAACAACAAAATTATCAATCCTAATCATACTCTAACTAGTGCTTTTAAACCATCATATTATAGCACAAAGAGTACACATTTTTGTTCTCATTACACTTAAACACTTTTAAATCCATTAAGTGCTACTTAGTGAGTTATAGAGATACTAGAAATTCATTTGTACCATCCACTCTATTGAAAGAGTTTGTTGTAAACAAAACCATTCTTGTAAAACTATGAGAGTTAGGTAAAAACTCTTGGTATTGGTGAGGGAATATCACCAAAGTAAAATCTTAAAGAGGGTATATCTTCAAGTGAAAAAAATCTTGAAGAGGATTTCAAGTGGTGTAAAAGTCTTGGTGTGGATTCATCAAGTGGCTATTGTACTCCTGAACTTCGACTAATAAAAAAATATATGTGAAACCCTGAAAATTTATAATTTAAATATGTGAATGTGTAAACTTCCATGTAAATGTAATACTGAAAGTGATATGATCTTAATGAGTGATGGAAACCAAGATAAGAAATAATATATAAATATGATATATAATGGAGGGGATGACCTCCATAAAATGAAATTTGGTTTAGAATTCATAAGGATAAAGAAACTAGTAATGTGTTTTGATGGATAAAATAATGAGAAAAATGATATGTTTCTAAGGAATAAGTGAGGTAATAAATAATAAATAATAAATTATAATAAAATACAGTACAATGAAAATGACAGGACTGAAGGTGCAAGCACCGATTAAAAATTAATGACTTACTTTGAAACAATAATAAGTTTGATAAATAAATAAAGGTGAAAATTTTAAAATGAATATATTTCAAAATAATAAAATGACCTTAAGGTTTTATAATGATAATTGATATGATTTCATGTGAAGATTGAACAAGAAATTTTGGATTGTTGATGAAAAGTCATGAACTGACCAATTTTATATTAAAAAGCAAGAGCTCTCAATCCAATCATCGAATTAGGATGCAATTTTACATGAAATCTATTAATATGTTTTCCTACCTTAGTTAAAGATCTTATCCCAATCAGAGTTTGGTAAAAACTAGCGATTTAAGTAGAAAACAAATTGAATAGTTTACATGAAAAATAAAATAAAATACATAAAGGCATGAATAAGGGATAAAATTGTAATGAATGGAAAATATACCTTTAACACAACAAAGAGCCCACCAGCTCAAACAAAAAAAAAAAAAAAGTGAGAGCCAATAGAGAAAATTCAGCTAGAGGTAGAAGTGCAAAATTTGGAGGAGCCAATCCAAAAAACAAAAAAACAATAATAATGCTTCAATGGCCATATCTTTTGCATCCACCGTTGGATTGTGCTGTGTTTTCTATATATTGCTCTTCGCACAAGCCTATACTAACTGACCAAAGGGATCGAAAAGCACACAATCCATTTGACAAAAATCATCATTAAAAATTTCTTGAAAAACAAAAGGAAATACACCTACAAAGCAGTTTTAGTCACCAACCGATTTCTCTCTCTTCCATAGTTAAATCATGTTTATTTTTGGATATATGATGCGTCTAAATGTTTCCTTCATTATGGATGATGGAGATCATAAAAACACTCTCTGGTAAGGTGTTGTTCATGTTGAACAGTTGCTCGTCAATGTTTAGGTTAGCTTGGTTTTATTCAGATCTAGGGAGATTTAATCGTTGGAGCATTTTGATTTTGAGATATATTGTGCATGACTCTAAGATCTATATTCTGACCGTTGGGTTTAAAAATAAAATCAAAGGTGGATGACTTATTGCTTTTTGAATCTATTGCTAGTTTTGGCAAAATTTAGGAAACTTGATTAAATACATGTTTTGATGAAATTAGAATTATGTGGGTGTTAGGGTTTATGAAAGATGTAATGATAAAATATGTTCTTGTTATTAATATTGTTATAGATTAATTGTGTATTTTTTATATGAGGGGAAAAATGATTATGGTGTAGGAATGGGAAGGAACATTACTATATGAACATGTTGATTGAATAAAAAGCTAGCTTGTTGGTTTTGTGGATATGAATGGGGTGGAACATGAAGAAATTGAAATGAAAGAAATTTGGAAAATAAAATATATTTAAGGCTGGCCATAAGTATATTTTTGGCAAATTGACTAGTTAATAAAGATTATCATGAATTCCAACTAGTAGGGTGAAATTATTGTTGTGATAATGATATAAGAATATTAATTATTAAGATTTGTTGCAAATATTTAATTGCATGAGGAGAAAGTGAAAGAAAATGAATGGTTTATTGTTTTATTGTATTAATAATGATAAACAAAGATAATAACATATATATTATGTGTAAAAAAAAATGAGAAATTCCATAGGGATGAGTTTCCTTATTTTAACCTAATCTTGCTATATTGTAGAAGTATTAAAATTGTTTGACTCTAATTTCATCAGTTATCAAGTAATGGGAAGGTCTGTTCTTACTATGAAGTTCGTGGATTTTTGGGCTTTCCAATAAATAAATAAAACCATAAATGATATAATAAATTAAAAAAAAAAAAAAAGAAGAAGAAGAAGAAACGATGGTGTCAAGATCAAATTACGGAGGTGGAAGCTAGCCATGCACTAATAAATCCAACTTTTACAAGAGTACTATTATTAGACCATTACCCTACTTTGATCCACCAAACACAGAGAAATTTTAGTCTTGTGAATTTGAGCTTTTACATCCGTATCAAATTTAAGGTAAAAGTTCAAAATGTTAGTTATCAAGATTAAAGTCTTAATTTAATTTTATATATGTATTATTAAGAAGATTTTAAAACTAATTATTTTTCTAATTGACTAATAAATTAAAACACCACTATCTTTTTAATAATAAGTATTCGATCTGTATTTACAATTATTTAACCCTACAAAGAGATAGATTTCGATAAAAACTTGCATACAGAAATTGAGTGAGTCTGGTAGGAGAAAATGGAGATTAAATTGAACAAATATTTCACTTTCTTTGTTCATGAACACATAATAATATAATATAAAAACAAAAACAAATAACACAAGAATGAGTAGAAATACACACCTTGTAGTAGAGACAGGAACGAACGGAAGATTCACGATCACTTAGACACCCACAACCTCTCTATCAATCGATTGCAACCACAAATATAATCCTTAATACTTCACTTTCTTTCTTCCTGGATCATAATTGCAAACATGTATGAACAAATAATAATATAATATAATATATATAATAAAAGACAATAACAAATAACACAAGAATGAGTAGAAATAAACACCTTGTAGTAGAGACAGGAACGAACGGAAGATTCACGATCACGGAAATATAATGTATGTAGTGTTGCTATAATTATGATCTCTCAAGGTTTTTTTTTGTTTTTTTGAAAATGATGATTAGGGGAAAAGAACGAAAGGAGCTGAAAAGAAGACAACAATTAATTAAATGAAGAACACTCTCTGGCACTTCCAAGGATGAAACTCTCGAGCTATATGATTGTCCCTATATCCCACTCAAGGAATATGATTTGCCCATAAAGAAAAGAAAAGAAAAGAAAAGAAAAAAGACATTCGTTGCTTTAA
This sequence comes from Populus tomentosa, assembly GCA_018804465.1. Lineage (NCBI taxonomy): Eukaryota > Viridiplantae > Streptophyta > Magnoliopsida > Malpighiales > Salicaceae > Populus > Populus tomentosa. Next base: position 43,262,222 of record CM031969.1, on the reverse strand, counting down.
ATTTGGTCTACTTATGAAGTAAGCTACTGACATCAACATTTGCAGGCTAAAGAGACATTCTCATTTCAAATTTTTTTTTTTTTTTTTTTGGGTGCATGCAGGCCAATGGCTTCACGGGTAAGCGAAAACATTACTGCTGCATGTACAATAAAATACAGAGGAAATAAGAAAATTAAAAGCACACAAATTAATTAGACGTCTGCCCCTGCCCCTGTATCATGGAAGTGAAATAATTTTGATCGTTTAACTATTTATATATTATAAATTGTTTGGTAATTTAATTATATTATCGTAATTGTTGATGTATTAATTGTTAATTATAATTATTTCTGTTTACGTTGTTTCTATTGGGTTTAAACAAAAATAGTAATATATTTACAGAAAAATTAATTGCTAGTTATTTTACAGTTGTTTACAAAACAAAAAGGTAGGTTTTAAGGTCTTTTTAAGTGAGAGAAAAGAGAGTTCTATTAGTGGTGGTTATAATTAATGGCTATTTTACTCGCTCTTTGCTAAGGACCAGGTATTTTTTTATCAACAAATAAAATTAAACATATAAAATTTTTTGATATATTTTTTTACATAAAAAAAATCAAGTGTAAATTAAAAAATTTATATATACTTCTAATTAAATAAATTAAGAACCATCTATTTCAAAAAATAAAAAAAAGATATTAACGATAACTAAATATAAATCTGCAAAAGTCAAGGGATGGATGTAGATTAAGATATTTAATCACGTAATATGGTTTATTTACTTGATTGTGTTTAATAACTTTGATTATTAAAATTAATTTTTTGTTTAATCAAATGATTGTAGAAATAGACATACATAAAAAATACTTAAAAAAAGAAAATTAAAAAGATGATTTAAAAAAGGCTAAATGAAAAAATTCAAAGAGAAGAAGTATTGATATTTTAAAAAATAACATTAATCACATTTCTAAATAGTCCTGAAATATTTTAAAATAATTCTTTGATAATTACTATAAGTAAACACACCATAAACCCCCATTGCTATCAACATTCAAACTTAACTTATAAATGCCACTTCATCAAAACTTTATTAGTTTTTATTAGAATGTGTTTGTTTTTTAGATAATTTTTATGATTTTAAAAAAGTAAGTTTTAAAAAAGTACGGTTAGTTGTGACTAGTTGGGTTTAGATACGTGTTTAATAAAAATTGTGGTCGAAGTTTATATGTATCAAAAAACACGTATAACATGTTTGGTGGAAGTGTGGTTGCGGTTGCTTTTTAAAGTGTTTTGTACTTGGAAATGCACCAAAATAATTTTTTTTATTTTTAATATAAGCACATCAAAATGATTTGAAAACACCAAAAATATATTAATTTGAAGCGATAAAAATTTTAATTTAATTTTTTTCAAAAGTATTTTTGAAACGCAAAAACAAACAGGGTTTCACGAAACTCAGTTAGAAAAGTATGTAAGAATTGCTGCACAAAAACTTTGTTTTAAACTCAATTTTTTAGTGGGCCCCATGATACAAAACATAATTTAGTTTGTTACCAAACACCTTGTTGCGTTTGTTTCACCGCAAACACAAAAGCTGATGAAAAACAAACGCAGCCTTACAAGATATTTTTGTGTTAAGATAACTCTTTTGTATTAAAAAAGATGATGTAATTAAAGAAATTAAAAAAAATAATCATGTAAAAATTAATTAATTTTAATTAATTCCACGTGCAACATATTTTTAGAATGTACTCTTATTTTTTGTTAAATGGTAATATTTTTAAAAACAATTTATATCTTGACATATGTGTATCCATTTGATATTGTGTTTTTAAGTGCATTTGAATGTGCTTTAAAAGTAAATTTATTTTAAAAAAAACATTAAATTAATGTCTTTTCTAATGTTTTATGAAGATTTAAGTTAAAAGTTTGCAATTAATCATTATAAATATTTATGGTGATTAACATATGATGATTTTATTTTGATTTTTTTCAAGTTCTAATGGAATTTAAATACAATTATATTTAATATTTATTTAAAATTTAAAAACAATATTTTGATATATTTCTAAATAAATTATTTTAAAAAAAATATTATACATTATCATACAAACATGTACGTAGTTAATGGGAAAATATCAGTTATTTAGTGCACATTTAACAAAAACAAGATATTTTTTTTAAAAGATTGATGTTTTGTTAGTAAATGATAAGTTACTCTTAAATCATTTATTTAATAAAAAAATTAATAAACTTAGATTAGTTTTAAAATACATGAATTGTTTTAATTAGTTGACACCAAATAAATTTCTCATGATATAGACAAATTGCCTAAAGATTTTGACATCAAATTAAAGGAGTTGAGTTGATCTATTCAAGGTAGCAAATTCATAATTATAAACGAAAATAAATATTTATATATATGTCATAATTTACTCATTCCATGTCCCTAAATTTTTCTTTTCTTTTCAACAAACTCCCTCTTGCTTTGTTGCTATTGGCTTCTCTTTTGATATGTTAGTTCCAACAAATTTTATTTTTTTATTTTTCAAATAAAGAGCAACGCTCTCTTTCAACGACAAAACAATTTTTAAAATGCCACAAGAAGTGCCGGCTAAGCCAACGAAGGTTTTAAGAAGTGTTTAATACATCAAAACCTTGATCGAGGCACGGTTAAATGAACTTCAAGATCAACCATCGATCACCAACTGCTGATCACAGCCATTAAATACATCGAATCAAATCCTATCCAACGGGTCCAAGAATGTTCAGCAATGCCGTCCCTGTGAAATGTGTCGTAGAGAATCATCCATCATCACTTGTATTTATAAATTTATAATAACCCGCTCCCGCAGTGCTTATATCTGGGACCCACATTTCAGGTCCCTACAAGAAACACTGCTCAACAACACTGTCCAGGTCCAGAACAAACCCAATCCCACGCGCCCACGAATTGAAATTACGCTTTTGCCCACATCTTCAGACTTGTGCTCAGTTTGGCTGCACCATTTTTTTTTCTTTTGGTTTCTGGCTCGTAGATGATTGTTTTTTATTATGAAAAATCGTTTAAATGAAAATGGAATTATTATTTCTAATTTTTATATTTAATATTGTAGAATGTTATCCTAAATACCGAATTAAAAGGGAATGTATGTGGTAATAATTAATTTGAAAGAGAAAAAATGCACTATTTCCAATTCTTTCATGACTATCATCATAATTTCTGAAATGATTATGAAATGATTTGAGCTTTAGATATCCAAATTCATTTTACTTTACCCAAATTCATTTAACTGTAAAGTAATGTGAATAACATGATTTGTATGCTTTACTTGTACAACCTCGTGTATCTTGCATTTAACTTCTGGTATATCACTATATAGTTGTTTTAAGCTATGTTGAAGGCTAGATTATTATTTTGTAGTAAAAAGTACTAAATTGTATGAGAGTTGGTTTGATGTGATCCACTCAACTTGAAAAGTTCAAAAATAACCTGGATAACTATGTGAAAACATAGTTTGACTAAAAAAGATTTAAAATGATATTCTTTGAAAAAGATTAAGATGACAATATAATGGATTAATCTAAACTAACTTTTCAAATCCATGACCTGGGTCTTAAAACAATGCTAACTCCATGTACAACAAATGAAAACAAATTATGAAGCTTAATTCCTAATCCACTTACGGTTAAATGATGGGATTGAAAAATAAATAAATAAGAAAGAGAAAAAAAATGCAAGTCGGCCTGCCAAATCCACAACTCTGGTAATGAGACTAGAATAACTCCATAAAAAAATAAATTGAAATAAATTATGAAACGTAATTCATGATCAACTCAATATTGAAGGAATAAATTTTTTTTAAAAAAAGATACAAACAACAACTCGAGTCCACTCGGGTTAACCCACCAAACCCATAATCTGAGTCATGATAGCAGGATAAACTCATATAAAATAAACCAAGAAAACAACTCGAGTCATTCTACGTTAACTTGGCAAGCTCGCGATCGAGGTCATAAGATTGATATAGCCTCATAGAAAGCATATTGAATAAATTATGAAGCATAATTTACAATAAACTCATTGTTAAATGATGAAATTAAAGTAAAAAACACAATAAAATAACCTAAGTTTACCCAGGTTAACTCGCAAAACCCGTGATCCAGGTCATAAAATCAGGATAACCTCATAGAAGGTTTAATTCTTAATCAAACCCAATGTTGAAAATGTTAAAAGATGAAACTGAAAAAAAATATATCAATTAAAAAAAAACTCGAGTAAATCTAGTTGACCGGTCAAATTTATGACTTGGGTTATGAAACTAAAATAATCACATAACATACCATAAAAAATCATGAAATTCAATCTCTAATGAATCAAATATTAAATGATGAAATTATATATAAAAAAAACATAAATTCAAAACATAAATTATACAATATACTCAAAGGGATCAGTGCCCCTGCTATTGTTTACCAAGACACAAAGTCTTGTTGATTGGAGTAGTATAATGGCATAGCAGCCCTTGCAGCAGAGAGTTGCAAGGACTATAGAGGGAGGATGGGATTATCTTTTTATTAGGATGAAATGGCATTGAAAGGATGGTTAGGGAGAAAACGGTTAGTGTAAGTTTTGGTGGGGTATGGTGGGGCTGCAGGACCCAGGCTACTGACACCTGGCGCTGGGTTGCCATGCCCTAGGCTCTAGGGCCAGACCCGCGCACCTAGATGCAAACCCCAGGCGAGGAGGTCTGCAGGACCACACGCCTAAGGCTACAGACCTACGCGCGGTGCAAACCCAAGCAAGCAAGTCTACAGCGTCGCACGCTTAGGGGCTGCAGACCCTTGCTGGGTGCAAACCCAAGTGAATGGGTCTTCAGCATCATGCTATTGGGCAGCAGGACCCAACGCTATTAGAACCTTCTTGGGTCTGGCTAGCAGCGAAGCCCAATATCATTGGGTCTGGCTATGCAGTCATCCCTAATGATATTGGATCTGGGATTTTTGTTTTTTTCTTTGATTTAAATTTATTTTTTATACAGTCAGGAGAAAATAAATTGAGGGCACTTTTTTAATATTGTACAAAAATTAGGTGATGATAAGTATTTTTTTCGTTTCAGGTTAGGTTGAATTTTCTTATTAAGCATGTTTGTTTTTGTTTTACAAAAATTGAAGACAAATGCTTTCAATTTTTTTTCTTTTGTCTCATGTAATTTTTTTCATACAGTAAAGTTGGGTGATCATAAATGTTTTTTCCTTTGAGGTTGTGTTGAATTTTCTTATTAAAGTATGGTTGTTTTTAACTTTTAAAAATTCTTTGAAAAAAATTTGAAAATTTTTAATTTTATTCTCTAATATTGTCCTATTAAAGTTTATGGAGTTTTCAATAATTTTTTTTATTTTTTTCTTTACTTCAAATTATATTTTTTTAATTCATATTAAGATGTTTTGTATTATTTTAATGTGATTATATAAAGAAATAAAAAATATTATCTCAATATATTTTTAGAAAAATATTTTAATATAATTCCAATTTTATTTTTTTTCCTCTTTAAAGTTTTTTTTTCTTTTCTTTTATTTTTTTCATATTGTAAAGAGAAAATAATTTGATGTGACTATTTTTATATTATACAAAAGTTGGGTAATGATAAATTTTTTCTTACTTCAGGTTGGGTTGAATTTTCTTATTAAAGCATATTTGTTTTTTCGTTTCAAAATAGTTTTGAATTATATATATTATTAAATATATAAATAAATTATGTATTGGGTCCTGCCCCCAGCAGGAACCATTAGAGCACAGCAGGACCCGAAATAGCTTTGGATCATGCCAGAAGCAGGACCCTAAGTAGCTTCGGGTCCTGTCAGAAGCAGGACCTAAAAGGGATTTAAGTTGGTGGGGCACATGACCCAAAATTGCTTTGGGTCCCGTTGGCTGCATGATCGAAAATAGCTTTAGGCCCTGCCGGTTGCAGGATCCAAAATCGTTTTGGGTCCATCTAGGCGCAAAACCCAAAATCAATTTGGATCCTACTCTTGGGTCTAGCGTTATGAGCAAATTAATGGGTCCAGGTTTAGGATCCAATTCTTTTAGGTCCTGGCCCTGGACCTATTAATATTGGGTCCTGCAGATCTAGTGGAGGATCCATTTAAAGTGTCCAGCATGAGGACCTAAGAGAATTAGGTCCTCACATAGGACCCATTATCCTTGTGTCTGGCGGAGGATCCATTTATGTGGTCTAACGTCAATACCCAAGAGAATTAAGTCTTAAGGTAGGACCCATTAGCCTTGGGTCATGACGTAGGATCCAAGGCTCTTAGGTCTTATGTTTCTAAATATTATTATTTATGTTATAAATATTATTATTTTTATTATAATTAAAAGTATTATTATTAAAAATGAATTTGTATTTCTTTTATAAATACTATTATTTTTATTATAATTAATATTATTAATAAATTTGAAAAACAATTATTATCAATATTGAAAAACAACCTTAGATTTGATTTGAAGGATAAAATTAAAAATTATTATTGTTATTATTATCATTAATAAATTAAAAAAAATACTATTATTATTATTGAAGAAAAACCATATTTTTTTAAAAGATTAAAAAATATAAGAATTTGGACAGATAAGTTAAATATTATTATTTATATTAAAAATATTATTGTTGTATCTGGCATTGTAGCTAGACTCGTGTTCTTGGGTCCGAGATTGCAGTCAGACGCAACGCTTCTAGTCTTATATTTTTTTAATATTTTTTATAAAAATAAAAAGTTGGCCCCCGGTGTAGCGCGGGCCAACTAACAAGTCTATAAATATACAAAAATAAAACTCATGTTAAGCATGATTTTGACATAATTATAATAAAATAATTCAAACTTTCATATAATATAACACCAAAGTACTAAGTACTAGAATGCATAGCAACAGAAACAACAACAATTATGCTTAAATTAAAATATATAAGGGTTCTTACTTGTTGAATGCACTTTAAAGTAATGAAACTTTTGTTGTCGTCAATGATAAATCATTTGAATTTATTACTTCTTATTTGTGCAACTAAGATGTTTGTAATATGTTTCCTAAGATTTTAACAATAACATCTTAGTATAGATACAGTTTTAAACAGGGTTTTTAAACTAAAAATTATGCAACTCAAATATTTCTCAACAAAATGAACTTAAGCTCTAGATTTTAGAGAAAAAAAAAAACCAAAGCATAAAAAAAGAATAAAACACTAAAATATGAGGTGAGAAAGAGTGTAAAAAAATCTGAAAAACATTCTTTAAATTCTTCATTCACCTTTATTTTTTATAGTGAATTTGAAAAGTTAAAATATTAAAGAATTAATTTTCACAATTCAACCTTTGATTAGCTACTATAAATCAAGAATTAAATATAAACATGGTGGACATAAATTTTAATTTTTTTAGCTAAAAAATGTTCAGATTCAAATTTGTATAAAATGCGTATGGAAAAGACTATTAACATTCTTGGCTGGACTTGAAAAAACAATGGGTCAAAAGAAATAATTCTTCATGGACTAAACCAAGTTTAAGTTTTATGGACAAAAAATAATCTTTTGTGGCCTAAATTATTATTTTACAATAAATCCTAACCTAGACCTAGTTTGAAGCCCAAGCCTGGCCGGCATATGGGTCAAACATGTAATCAAGAGTTGACAGCATTAAAAGATATATGATTTAGCTTTTAAGCAACAGATGAGTAACATGCAAAAAACTTATTTAAACTATCTTGAATTTCATATAAAAATTAAATTGTAAAATGTAAAGGGACATCAATCCAATATAAACATTGTTTGAGCAACTCAAAACAAAAAGTGGCACGATGAACAAAAAGAGTATGAAAGCCCAAGTTTTCAGTGAAAAGTGAAGTCCCAACAATTATTAATAAGTAAAGAGTAATAAATGCTTGTCAACTCCTTGTTATTGCAAAAACCTGAATAACTTAATTAAGTATTTGCAAAAACATTTCATGTATCCATGCATTTATTTGGATTTAATGTATAAAATGAATATGATACATATTTCAAACACTCACCTTAGAAGGTAAATTTTTCCCTAAGAGAGAACAAACTAAGAACACCTAAAGCCTTTAAATGTTTTTGGACAAGCATTGGCCAAATAGTTTCTTCCACCAGATTCTTCACACACACACATATAGAAACAAAACTCCTACATGTAAATCCAAAAATTTATGCATACATCTAATTAAATAGTCAAGTGAAAAATAAAGATCAAGATATCTAATATTATATCATGGGTAATTTACCTGGTCATATTTAATAAATTTCCTTGCCAAAATAAATTTGTAATAGAAAAACACATAAAATTTGTAATAAAAATCTACACACACATAAAATTTATTGAACAATAATTAAAAAAAAAAAAAACAATGCAAGGCTGCACATATGAAAAAATCTTATAAAAAATCAATACTAAAAAAATTAATGTATATAAAATTAAGAAAAAACCACAGATGAATCATATACCTAAACATAAACTAAAACTTTATTTGAAAAAAATATACACATATAATGCATTATTTTTTAAAAAACTTATATATATATATATATATATATATATATATATATATATATATATATATATATATATATATATATAAACCAGGTAAAGAACTTGCGGGTCTGGTAAACTAGGCATTTGAGTCTAGCAAACATGCTTGACACACTTTAACTTAGGTTTAGCAAACATGCCAGACCCACATTACTTTAATAGACTCATGTTATTTTGGGCTTGACTGACCACCAAATCCACACATTTTGGACTTAGCTGGTGCTAAGTACAGGCGCCTTGGATTTGGCAAATAGGCTCAACTCACGTTTACGTGGGTCTGTCAATTATGTCTGACCCATGTTTATTTAAGTCTGGCAAACATATCAGTCCCACATTGCTTTGAACTTGGCTAACCACCATGTTCATGCATTTTAGACTTGGTTGGTGTCGCATCCAAGCACCTTGGGTCTAACAAACATGCTAGAGCCATTTCTTATTTCGTCCTTATTCCTTTTATAGAAGTTTTATTTTGTTTTTTTTAATTTTGTCATTCAATTACAATTTCTTCTGTGTTTTGTTTTTCATTTCAGTCCTTATTCTTTTAATTTCTTATTTTTTTTTATTTCTTTTTAGTTTTTTAATCCTCCTAAATCCGTCCCTATTTTTTATTGGTGTTTCAGAATCCATTGTTTTTGCATCAAAGACGCAACAGAAATCCCGTATCTAGTAGTACCTTGGTCAAATCGCCAAGCACCTAAAAGAGAGAAGAAGATAGCAACTAACGAGCAGTGAAGTAGATCCACAGAAGGATAAGGGAGAAAAGCATATCTTAAAAAAATAAAATTAAAACCAATTGCCATTTGTGCGTTTTCTTGGATTTACAGGTGACGGGGATTGACACGACCAAAAAATTGATGTCTTCTCCCAAGTGCAGGAGTGTCGAAGTAATACATAATCCGGCAAGACCGGGGTTAAACCACAGGAAGGTTAATTGTATAAATTATAGACAACAATATTACAACAACAATAATAACAACAATAGTAATAGTAATAATAATAATTATTATAATAATAATATTAAAGAAGAAGTTGATGAGAACTTTGAGATGGAAGATTAATGTAAGGATTAAACAATGATAAAAACAAATGTCAAGGTTAAAGGATCCACTAATGGTATTTCAAACAAGTATAGTATAAACTCTTATTACTCAACTGGAAATCACACATAAAGGAGGTTCCAATCGGATGATTTGTCATTAATAGCTCATTATAAATTATTAATATGATCATATTAATTATCTTATTTAAGTAACACCAAACTTTTAAATATTATCAGGAATTCATGATGCTAACTTATGTTAACAACAAATCAAGTTCCTTTCATAGCACAGGTGTAGGTAATACCATACGGCTGGGCTATAAGAGTGCCAAGCATTTGTTGTACCAAGTGTTATAGAAGCATTTGTGATAGGCCTGCATTTAAGATGAATTACCATATATTAAGGCATTTAATAGTATCAGACTTGTTATTATAAAACATGCTTTAGTTAATGAGTTATTGATACTTCAAGTGCAAAATGATGATATAAAACCTTTATAAATATGCACTTTTAAGTACTAATCAGGGATCCTCACCGCCAACAGGGAAGGGAAGAAAAGAAAAAAACAGGTCAGACTCCCCTATTTCCCCGGTTATCTAGCGGCGGCGCTTGTGTTTGACGGTGGCGCTTGGAGGAGACATAACACCACTATTCCTGCAGTTTCAGAAGGCCTTCCTTGTAATTCCTAGAGTTTTAGGGGCTATTTTGTAAATTTTAAATTGTTTAATGTAATTTTTGTTTAGTTTTGAATTTTTATAATTTGTAGTGTGGATGTAAAAAGAAAAGAAAAGAAAAAATATAGTGAAAATGAATGTGTTGTTTGTATTTTTTTTATGGATGTTTTTTTTTATGATAAAATTGCAAAGAATAAAGAAGAATTTAATATTTTGATTTGCTCACAGTTAAGGATAATAAACTTACATGTAAGTCGTATTTCTAATATCCGATGAAAGAATAAAATTGTTAAAACTTCTTTATGACATCAAAGCCACGAAGTAGTTTACCTTAGGTAGGGTACGTTAGGGGTATTAATACCTTTCCTAACCATAATCAGTTCCTTACCCGTGAATCTCTGACAAAAGTAGTACATCCGGGTTTTCTAGTAACCCTCAATGAAATACTAGGTGGTAACTCCCAACGAATCAAGCAAATGAGCAAAAATTGCCAACCGACGCCGTGCGTGTTATGTGCGATAGAAACGACAAAAACACTATACATGTAGCCTTGTTTTTGTTGAAACCCAAGGATAATTTTGTATATGAACTATTTCAATAAAAGAAAAAACCGAAGAAGCTCCTTAACACATGCATATTTCCCCCTTCATGAGCATGGTTGTATCTTCATTGTTTATTTTTTTTTGAAAAGACAAAAGAAGCCCCCAACCCAAAGGTTAAAATTTTGTATTTTGAATGTCAAATCAGTATCCATATTATAGCCTAAAAAACCTGAACGAATCATTTTATCCTTAATCATTCTTTCAATGTCAAATGTATCTCATGGAAAAAACAATCCTACCCCTAACTGCTTGTTTAGTAAGTTTCTTTGGCAAGGACAATTCTGTCATTACAGTACTTTAATCTACAATAATTTGTGTTAGGGTGAATAGTGAAAGAGTGAACAATCATACATTATGCTCTTTTAGTATTTGTTGTAATAGTACGTATATATAAGTCTTGTTGTGATATGATGAACAAGTTAATTTGAATTCATAAAAGTAAAAGGAACTTCACTATAAAATCTTGCATTACTATTATTGACTTGGTTTTACTACCTGGATCTCTCTTATGCACTCTGATATGTGAAAAGGATTTGTTCCACCTAAAATAGAAGCATTTATGTTGCTAGTGATACTTAGACAAATTAGATACCAAATACTCAAGAGGCATTATCCAAATAATTGCAAGATTTATACGTTTTATGAATTTCTATAATTAAAATAGTGTCTTATCTATGGGTTGGTGGTGGGGGGGGCGACTCCTACTAGCTTATACAGAGGAATATAACATGTTTTGGATCATGTAGCTACCTAAGAATAACAATGTACTTAATGATATTGCCTTTAATGGGATAATCCTTTTCCTTTGATTCTTCACAAGATAGCTAATCAAGGTAAGTATTAATAATCATTTTATGTACACCAAGAATGATCTTTTGCAAATCTAAGATGGAAGAAAGCTCTGGCCTAATCTACCTAGAAGCCAACTACCTACTACAAGAAGTGTAATATATATGAATCATCTCTAAAAAGCTAGGAATTTCAACAATTAGTGGCGCATTCAAAGACCATTAGGCTAAGTTCTAATGCTCTTTTCTAATTCCTAAAAGAATCAATGAGTCAAAACAAGGTGGAGGTGCTTGAAATAAAAAAGGTCATGATCATCATTGTAAGATCAAATCGTTTGTGTCTTCTAAAAGAATTGTTTTGTAGATGCTTATGATTTTTAATAATTTTTAACTCCATAATTTGATTTTTAATGTTTTAATATAATTATTAGTTTTAAAGCTTGTTTGAAGGGGTGGTAGAGATCATTTTTTAAAGTAATTTTTTATTTAAAAATATATTAAAATAATATTTTTTTTTAAAATTTGTTTTTACATCAATTCATCAAGATATAAAAAAATACTAAAAAAATTAATTTAAAATTATTTTTTTAAAATTTTCAAAAACAGGATTAAATCAAAATGCTATGCGATAATAATATATTTTTTAATTTTTTTATATTAACCTATTAAAATATCAAAAAAATACTAAAAAAAATTAATTTAAAATTATTAAGTTTTTTTTTTCAAAAACACGATGAAACCAAATGCTATGCAATGCTTTAAAAAGCCTGACCCAATGAGAATTTCTTCGAACCTCGTCACACTTCAATTATATTCTTCTAATTCTTTATAGTCATCACCTTCTCTCACATCCTTGCAGCGGCTAATGACTTGGTTGATTGTCTAGTAAAGGAAAGTTTTACTCGTGATGTGGATTTTTCATCCTGGTTGGAGCCTTTAACTTCGTATTTATACTAGTCATTGTTTTTATGTTTAATTATTATCTTTATGTCTAATTATTAACTTTATGTCTAGTTTTATAATTCATATCGAATTTCATAAAAAAGAAAGAAGAAGATAGTGTTTGCAATGCAATAAGATTAGTTACTCAAATATGATTTTTTTACTATTTAAATAATATATTTTTACCTTCTTTAAAGTAATAAAAAACTTTTTTTTTTGTCAAGACTATACCTAATTATAAATAACTATCATAATTATAAAGCAATTAGCTAATTTACAAAAAAACAACAATACAAATTTTTACCGTGGATTAAGTCAATCATAATCACTTACTTCTTACAAAATAAATAATATTTATTTATTTTTATTGAGGAAACAATGCACTTTTTGAGTTATAATTGTACAATAATGTAGTGAATAATATAGTTAGTTAAGTTATTAAATAATAAAATAATTTACTATGATATAATAAATGAATAAAAATATTTAATAATTTATAACTTAAATTTACTATAATTATAATGCCTTCAAATACTCATAGAAATTGTCTATTATATTTAAGATTAGGAGATGCCAAATAAAAAAAAATAGATTGAAAAATGTGGGGATCCCTCCTTCTCATGGTCTCTTTGCTTTTGATGTGAGTTTTGAAGAAAAATGCTATTTATTATCTCTTTTCTAGCTAAGATGTTAGGAGTGCATGCCAACTTGAAAATTTTAAAAATTTAAGTGTTAATTTAAGAGATAAACCATGCGATGCACCTATAAAAAACATAAATAAGAGTATTTGAAAGTATGGTTATAATTGTTTTTTAAAGTATATTTTATTTAGAAATATTTTAAAATAATATTTTTTTATTTTTTTAAAAATTATTTTTAACATCAACATATTAAAATATTCTAAAAATATAAAAAATAAATTTTTAAATTTTTTTAAATATTTTTTAAATATAAAAATAAACAGGCATAAGATACAGTACGTTTTATAAATAAAAACATTTTAAATTTATTTTGATAAGAAAAATATTTTACAATGATATCCCTTTAAAAATTTATAATTCTACTCTTATTAATAAAAACACATTTTCTCTCTCAATCAATGTCTTTTTTTTTTTTTATATATAAAAAACTTAAAATAAGAAACCATAAAAATACAAAAAATACACCTTAATAAATTTATTTCAAAACCATTAACGTTCTTTCCATTTTAACGATTTTCCCAAAATCACTTCCCTTTTTTACCCCACTATCCCCTCCTCCCAAACAACAGTCACCATTAGTGACCGTTTGGCACTGCGGTGCAACTTGTTTTTTTATACAATTTTATTTTATTTTTTATTAAAATTAAGTTTGGTTTGTACTTTTTAAATCGTTTTGATGTGTTAATATCAAAAATAATTTTTTAAAAATAAAAAATATTATTGGCATACTTTTCGGCACGAAAAATTATTTGAAAAACAACAGCTACTACACCCCCAAAGACTCTCCCCCCCCTTCCCTCAACACGTGCATTCAACTCCCCACACCGCGCGTCGAAAAACCTCTCCAAATTCAAAAACGTACATCTCAAAATAGCCCTCTCACTCTCATGATTTTTGATTTAGCAACATTAAATAAATAAATTAAAAAACTTATCGTACTCTCCCCCTCTCTAATCCATACCCTGATTTTGTCATTTCTCCTCCAGCCTCTCTCGCCGGCGAGAGGAACTTAAAAAAGAAGAAGAAAAATATTCAGAGAAATCGCCGCAGTGAAATTGCGGGAGATCTAAAAGAAAGAAAATGTCGGAAGAAGAGAAGTTGTTAAAGGAAGCGAAGAAATTGGCATGGGAAGATCGGTTGTTACACAAGAACTGGAAAGTTAGAAACGAAGCCAATATCGATTTGGCTTCTCTTTGTGATTCCATTTCCGATCCTAAAGACTCCAGACTTCGTGAATTCGGTTAGTTAGGGTTTCCAATATTTTTTTATACAATTTTTAGGTTTCAGATCTGTTATTTGTGTCGCAAATGTGGATTCATTTTGTTGTGGTTTTTTGTTAGCTCCGTTGTTTAGGAAAACGGTTGCGGATTCGAATGCGCCTGTACAGGAGAAAGCGCTCGATGCTTTGATTGCGTTTTTACGTGCTGCTGACGCGGATGCTGGAAGGTGGTGGAATTTGTTTTTATTTTTTTTGCATGCGTTTTTTTTTGTGGGTTTTAATTTTTTGTTGTTGTTGTTGTGGTGGTGGTGGTGGTGTGTAGGTATGCGAAAGAAGTGTGTGATGCGATTGTGGCTAAGTGTCTTACTGGTAGGCCAAAGACTGTAGAGAAAGCGCAGGCAGCGTTTATGCTGTGGGTGGAGTTGGAAGCTGTGGATGTTTTTTTGGTGAGTGATTTTATGGTTTTTGGTAAAGAGTGAAAATGCGTGTTGGTCTTGGTTGATTTTTTTTTTAAATTTTTTTGCTATGGTTTAGTGTTGGAATGTTTCTCTTGTTTAATTGTTTGTTGATAATGAATGAATGAATTGTTATAATGTTTACCGAAATTGAACAAATTTTGATATATTTTTTTTAATGCCTGTACTAAAATGGTAGTTGTTTTTTATTGCTATTTTACTGTTTTTACTGTTTTGTTGACATTCCAGTGTGTAATGTTGGTATTTGATTCTTAATTAGTTGTAGGATTGATAGTAGCTTCGTGTCCATTTAACATATCAGTGTAATAGTTATCACCATTCTTCAGTTGCTCTGGAGATTGTCAGCTAAAAGTCTTCATTTTTATTAGCATTACTAAGTGGATTTTTTTGGAAAATTAACCATGCCAATCTAGTGCTGTAAATTAGGTGCTGGATTTAAATTTAGTTGGTAAATAAATTAGAAATGACTGTGCCTAAATATCCAAGGCGCCCTAAGCATAACAGGATAGGCTTGTTGATTATGTAGAGGCTGACTAAATGGTGTGAGCTTGTATTTTTATGTTTATTCAAAAGCAAATGTGGGAGTTAGCAAAGTCATACCTCAAATTTGTACTGCCACACTTCACAGAGCCAAACCCAACTAGATTGTCACCGAGGGCTTGTTGTTGGTGTTCTGAAATAACAGAAGATATGATTTTTATTCTAGGATGCCCACTGTGGGAAAAAGTTGTGCTTCTACAACTCTCTCAATGTAGTGCTTGCATCCACTTTAAGAATTGTCTAAAGGCACAACGGAAGTTAGCTATGCAATCTACTCTAGTACATCATATGGACATAATTGAGAAAAAGAGCAAAAAATGATCAATGCAGTGCATCACTTAGAGGGTATAACGGAGCTGTTTCAGGCTAACCTTTCCTCTTCCATTTCTAGTTGGGCTTCCTTTGACAACACTGACCTTTGTCTACTGTAGCACCTCAAAATTTTGGAGGTTGGTGATGTGGCTTGTCAAGGATTGGGCGTGGTGCCTTTTATTAATTGGTTCACCTTTTTCTAGTTTAGGTATGCTCTGTCCTTTAGGATCATTTACATGAGGTGATTTACATTTCTACTTGCATCAATATTCATCTCATCTTACCTTTAGTTGTATACGCTCATGTACTCAAGAAACAGAAATGAAAATTGAAGTTCTTTGATGGTAAATTGGGTCTGTACTACATGAACTTTCTTGTGCTACCTGATCTTTTAATTATTAGTTTTATCGATGAAAGTTTCTTAAGTAATAATTTAAAATCGTAACTTGCCTCTGCTCTCTAGTATTTGAATCTCCATATAGTAGGAAAAAAATTAATTTATGCCCCACAAAGGCTGTGTGGTACATCAGTGAGCCTTAATTTATTGAAATTAAGAATCTTTCTTGTATGATCGTGCTCTGGTTGGGAAAAATCAACTGCAAGCTTTGTAATCTCATAGTAGTAGTTAGAATTTGTAGAACTTGCACAAGTAGGTAGGCTTTAAGATTCTTTGAATAGACTTAATTACTCTTGGAAAGTGGCACAAAGTTGGACAGTCACTTTTACTGTATATTAAAATCCCTGATATTGAGTGTCTCTGACTGTCCTGTACACTCTGGTATTTTGGAATGTGAATCAGCGCTTGTAGCCTTTCTTTTGTTTTGCTTCAGGATTTTGTAACAAGCAGCAGTTTTCTGTCTCTGTCTTCTCTCTCTTATGTTTTCCATTGTCTTCTATGTTCTTTTTACTTCCTTCCTTCTTGCATTCCATAAAATTTGCCATCTATGTTTGTTTAGCTTAGTTTCTAGCTGTTGCTTGTTGTGGAGGCCTTTTGCTCACCAAAGGCTAAGAAATTCTAGCATGAATAAACCTGATTATTTTTTTTCTGAAGATAGTTAATTGTTTGGTGATTGTAGGATGCAATGGAGAAAGCAATTAAGAACAAAGTTGCCAAAGCTGTGGTGCCCGCTATAGACGTTATGTTTCAAGCCTTAAGGTTTGTAAGCAATATTTCTTTGTTGTAAAGTAATGATTCTTTTATTTGTCTAAGTGTCCCTGTTGTTTTGTTCTATTTGCTGACAGTGATTTTGGAGCCAAAGTTGTCCCCCCAAAGAGGATTTTAAAGATGCTTCCAGAATTGTTTGACCATCAGGATCAAAATGTCCGTGCATCATCTAAAGGACTAACTCTTGAGCTTTGTCGATGGATTGGAAAAGATCCTGTGAAATCAATTCTCTTTGAGAAGATGCGAGATACCATGGTACAACAAATTTATCTATTAATTTGCATGACATTGTCACTGTCATTTTACCTATACATTATAATGGACATTTTTTCCCTTTGTTCCCCCATGTTCCTGCTTGAAGAAAAAAGAATTGGAGGCTGAGCTTGTTAATGTTACAGGGACAGCTAAGCCATCCCGCAAGATTAGGTAAATCTAGACAAGAGCCTTTTTCTACTCTTTCATGCATTTTACTAGAGGTGCTGTAGTTCTCCTGAGATGTTTCCTTAGGCTTTGATCTTGCATTCTTCCAACATTACCATGCTTTGAATTGATCATATGTTTTAAGTTTCTTTATCGTAATTTACAACATTGGTTTGAAGCTTGTTGTAATGTTTATTGATGTACATGATTGGTTTGAAATTATAATTTTAAGGTTGTAATGTTACAATTGTTAAATCTGTCTCCTTTTTCTCAATGATTAATTTGTTACTTATCATTATCAATAGCTTGGGTTGGTGCTGGTGTTGTTTTATTTATAAACCTTTGCAAGTTTGTTATTCTAGATCCGCTGCTAGGCAATGCACAGTTTCCCTTCCTTTATCAATTAGTTTAAAAAATAGGATATTTATCTGTTGGAAGTCCATTCTGTTATGCTTTGGTTGGAATGTAGAGTTAACATGCTTATGTGATCAGATCTGAGCAAGACCAGGAGCCAGAGCCAGAAGGGGTATCAGAAGTTGTGGGTTCTGGTCCATCTGAAGAAGTTGCTGCTGAGGGTATGTGATTTAACATCTCCCATAGTATTTTAACCATTCATTCTCAATTGACTAATATGCCATTACTGGTATGTGTACCGACTGTCAGCTCCTCAAGAAATAGATGAGTATGACCTTGTAGACCCGGTTGATATTTTGGGTCCTTTGGAGAAGGCTGGATTTTGGGATGGAGTGGTCAGTGCTCCTGCTTCTTTATTTCATGTTTTTAGTGTTCTGGATTTATCTAACTTCTTATTTTCATCTTCTAAATATTCAAGTTTTGTTGGTTACTATTTTTTAACATCTTGCGTCCACCTCTTAGAAAGCCACCAAATGGTCAGAAAGAAAGGAGGCTGTTGCAGAGCTGACGAAGCTTGCATCCACAAAGAGGATAGCACCTGGTGATTTCTCTGAAGTTTGTCGGACTTTGAAGAAGGTAATTTTTTTTCCTTAAAGTTGGAACAACCATTTTAAATTACCTATAATCATCTCCCTTTTTAATGTTATTATATTTTTTGCTAGAATTTCTGTGTTCCTTTCCATTTTTTTTTTTGTTTTTGCTTTCTTTATCTCCTTTTCTGGTAAATGAGGTTATTTTTGTTAAAAAAAAAACAAATTTAATTGGGTGACAAATAGTTGACTTTGATTCTGGTGAAGTACATTTGTTTGGTCAATTTGTGGAAGAGATGAGAACCTACATAACCCAAATATAATTAGGAAAATTATTTTTGAAATTTGGTGCCAAGTCAAATACTTGTCATTAGCCTTACATGCAAGGTTATTATAAGGTTACATAATTTGGCTGTTGAAAACCTTATACTCGTGCTTTTCTCTCTTTTCTGTATTATTTATGCTGCTGGTTTATTGTGTCCATGGTGACTTTTATGATGATGCTTTCTTATCCTTCTTGAAGTTTCTGTGATCTATGCTTCACTATGATTTTGCCTGCAGCTTATTACAGATGTGAACATCGCTGTTGCAGTTGAAGCCATACAAGCTATTGGCAACCTTGCACGTGGTCTAAGAACCCATTTTTCTGGGAGCTCTCGGTTCTTATTACCTGTATTGCTTGTAAGACCCATATACACTTTGATGATGACACAAATGCTCACACAATAATGCTTTTCAAACCTTGGCTACCCGAGTGTGTTGAACTGGTCCACACGTTCGACTTGTGTGATAAATGAGTTTTTAATTTTTAATACTACCTGTCTAACTCTGACAAAAGTGCTGTTTCTATGGTTTCTCTTAATAGGAAAAATTGAAAGAGAAAAAACCTACACTCACCGAGGCACTTGCTCAAACTCTGCAAGCGATGCATAAGGCTGGATGCTTAAATCTTGCTGATATCATTGAAGGCAAGTTCGCCATTCATTCCAACTACTTTCATATTCTGATAAACTCTGTTAAGTTGTTTGAGCCTTAGAGGTTGTACTTTTAGTTTTTTGTATTTGGTTTAACCAATCCCTGCTCTTTGTCATTTAATCCTTTATATTTCTGTTTGTTTTATATTTCTGCTTGTTTTGGATTGGCACCACAAGTTTGTCATCATTGTTTTTAATACATTTCATAACTGATGTAAGCATAGTTAAAACATAATTAGGCTTCTTGGGGAGAAAATCATGCATTTTCGATCTATTTATCTTTTGCGGATTCTTTTCATAATTAGCGTTTCTTTTCCCATATAGTTTTTTCTTTTCATCTATAATGCCCTGATTTCCATTTTTAAGGCATATAGGGTAAATTGTTTGCCACTATTGGCTCATGGTTTATGGGGTTACGTGGTTTTGGTTCTGAATGATTTCTTTTGCTGCAGATGTCAAAACAGCAGTGAAAAATAAAGTTCCTCTAGTGCGCTCATTAACTTTAAACTGGGTGACATTTTGTATTGAAACAAGTAACAAGGCTGTTATTCTGAAGGTGCACAAGGATTATGTCCCTATCTGTATGGAGGTTAGTGCATCCATTGCTCTTACAGTAATGTGTATAATCAAATTCTTCGCATGCTTGTTGCTAGTGTCCATTTCATTTTCAACGCATTGCATTTCATATTCAATAGCTGGTGTTTATTTCAGATAACGGAGCTTTTCTCTTTGGTCTATTATAAGATTTTGAAGGAGAATTAGATATCAATCTTTACATTGTGAATTGGAACTGGCCTATGGTCCTGACTATTCATGGATCATCATCTATTAAATTTTTTTTGTTATGATGCATGGAGCTATAAGATATGCAGCTGTTGGAATGCACAGATTTTGCTTATCTGCTGCCACTTTTCCTTTTTAGTTTCGAATTAAGTGATTGTATTTTGCAGTGCCTCAATGATGGGACTCCTGATGTGAGGGATTCTGCCTTTTCAGTGTTAGCTGCAGTAGCTAAGGTAGTATTTCCATTCAAGAAAAATATTGAAAATTTATTGCTTCACTTTTAGCTACTGCTATTGTAACTCTCAAATTCTTGCTTAGTCGGTTGGCATGAGGCCTTTGGAGCGATCACTGGAGAAACTTGATGATGTGAGAAGAAAGAAGCTGTCTGAAATGATAGCAGTTTCAGGAGATGGTGTGCCTGCTGTGGCATCCTCAGGTGTGCACACCTTTTTTATGTCCATGATGCTATCACAACAATTAATTTAGGGTTATAAAATCTTTAGCTATATTTATTTTTGTATTTAATTTAGTTGATCATGCTTGTTGTGCCATGGCCAGGTCCAGTCCAAGCTGTTCGTGGAAGCATGTCATTGGTAGAGGTGGGCTGTGACTTTTAATTTTTGAAACTATATGATTCTTGATTTTGTTATTAGATTGTCTTTATCATTTGCAACAGAGTCATTAATTACATTATAACTAGAACTGTCTTGTTTGTACCATTAGAAACTTTGTTGATTAGACTTCTAGAAAAAGCTGTTTTAAGAGGTAGATATGCGCGATGTGCACCATGGAAGAGTGACATTTATTTTGAAATCTCCAGCTGTGGTTAGTCATATAATTTCCTTTAGGGGAAGGGCCTTATGTTTTGACCATGGTCCTTGTTTCTAGGTCACTAAATTCAGTGAGCATGATCCTGCTGCTCTTAATTGAAAGATAAAAGGAAAACATGTATTGAGTTTTTTAATAATATTGTTATTTTTGGCTGATTTCTAATGTTTCTTGGTAAATTTTTTTCATTCCAATGGTTTCTTTATTATAAAAATAGCTGACTTATCCACCTTTCTGCTATATTTCTGGTGGTTTATTTCTTAATTTCTCTTGTGTGTTAGTCTCAATTCCCTGTGTGTTTTCTATGCACCTCACTTCGATATTTCTCTAAGGGTTGGCCTTTTCAGTTTCACTCAAATCATGATCTTAAGAAAGTTTTTTGTATAAATTCTTTTGCAGACATCAGAAGGCTCATTTGTTAAAAAGTCGGCGGCAAGCATGCTTTCTGGGAAGAGGCCTGCACCAGCAGCTGTGAATTTCTTTTACTTTTTTCTTTTGTTTTTCTTATCATTCACATTAAATTTTGCTCTGCTCGAAGGGACATGATCACTATGATGGTTCCTGATTGTGCTATTGTTCTTCTTGTCAGGCTGCTAACAAAAAGGCAGTGCCCACTAAATCAGGGGTTAGCAAGAAAGGAGATGGTGCTGGGCGGGCAGAATCTTCAAGAGCAATTGAACCACCTGAGGATGTTGAGGTAGGCGAATGCCTTTGTTTTTAAAAGTATTCTTTGTTGATTGTCAGTTGTACTCATAGTTTTTGATACATGATTTGCTCTCTGTTTGATATTTGCAGCCAGCAGAGATGAGTCTTGAAGAAATTGAAACCAGATTAGGTTCTCTCATTCAAGCAGATATTGTTTCCCAACTGAAGAGTGCAGTGTGGAAAGAGCGGTTGGAAGGTATGTTATAAGAACCTTTTGCTTGTTTCATGCATAGATTGAAAACTGAAGGTTTACGAAGCTGTTGTTTCTGCTACTCTGATGCCATTGCTTACTCTCAATTTCAAAAACTGAAGGTTGATTGTTTTTGTTTATCAGAGGTTTTAAATGCTCATTGTTTTCTTTTACTATAGAAGTAAAAAGTTGAAACAGGACTACAAAAATCTATTAATTTGATTTCAGAAATCTTTAGTTGCAAGCTGCTTGTGACATTTGATTATGCTTTAGGGTGCTTCACTGTGAACGTATAAATTTTCTTTAATTGGGTGGTTGATTAGAATGCTGTTCTTTACAAAGAGATGATGTGTTCTTGGTCCACTTAACTGTGCTAATTTATATGTTGGTGCAGGGGAGTCTATTATTTATTTTTTATACCATGTTACATAAGCTGCATTTAATTGGTTAATTTTTCTTGTTTTTTTCATTTAAATTGCTGCAGCAATATCCTCATTTAAACTACAAGTGGAGGGGTTACAGAATCTTGATCAATCTGTGGAGATTTTGATTCGTTTACTCTGTGCTATTCCTGGATGGAACGAAAAAAATGTTCAGGTATTTAAATTTTTTTGATGTTTTACATTTTTGTATGAACAGATTGATTTCAAGCTCAATTCTGTAATGGTTATAATACTAAGAAATACAATCAAAAGTGCAGGTTCAGCAACAGGTCATTGAAGTCATTACTTACCTAGCTTCAACTGCATCAAAATTTCCGAAGAAATGTGTAGTGCTCTGCCTTTTAGGTGGGTATTAAGTGCTATTTGTCTATTCTTTTGTTTGAAGCTAGAGCTATATTTTGTGAAAGATTGCTTGTATTTTTTCTATAAATGCGAACACTCCCAATTCTGTGCTAAGTTGTTTTTTCCTTTTTAACACTGTTAGTGAATGGATTGGATAAATTACAAAGGTTTTTTTCATACCTATTTGCAGGTATAAGTGAACGGGTTGCGGATATTAAAACCAGAGCTCATGCCATGAAGTGCCTTACCACTTTCTCTGAAGCAGTGGGTCCAGGATTTGTTTTTGACCGAGTAAGTATACTTACAGTTAGGTGCTTGCTTTAACAATTTGCTTTACTTTTGGTCTAGTATAATGCAAAGACTGAACCAGATTTAGAGAGCACTATCACCATTTTCTTATTTGTTGCTGAGTAATCTGTGGAATTTCATCTTTTTCAGCTTTACAAAATTATGAAAGAGCACAAGAATCCAAAGGTTCTTAGTGAGGGAATAATCTGGATGGTTTCGGCAATTGATGACTTTGGAGTGTCACATTTGAAGCTTAAGGTTCTTCTGTCTCTTCCTCCCAATAACTCTTCCTCAACATACTGAAGATTATCTTTCTATTCCTTTTCTCATCCTTTGTTGCAGTTTTTAAGGAGAAATGCAACATATCTTGCAGGATTTAATTGATTTCTGTAAAGATACTGGGCTACAGTCGAGTGTAGCTGCAAGCAGAAATGCAACTATCAAACTTTTGGGTGCTTTACATAAGTTCGTTGGTCCAGGTGTGTGATTATCTTATTTTTATTAATTTTCCACATGCCATGAATCCTTGATATGTATTTTATTTTCTCTCTCTCTCTCTCTCTCTCTCTCTCTGTTTGCAGATATTAAAGGTTTTCTTGCTGATGTCAAACCTGCACTGCTGAGTGCACTTGATGCTGAGTATGATAAAAATCCATTTGAGGTAATGGGAAGCTGAAGATCAAATTCCTTTCTCAAAATGTTTGTTTTATATGGTTTACTTGATCCTTTTACACGTCTCCAGGGTGCTTCCGCCGCTCCAAAGAAAACGGTCAGGACATCAGAATCCACCTCTTCTGTTTCTGGTGGCGGGCTGGATAGCCTGCCACGTGAAGACATTAGTGGAAAGATAACCCCTACTCTGATCAAGAGTTTGGAAAGTCCTGATTGGAAGGTATGCTGTCAACATTGATGAAGCAAACTCACTTAATGTTATGATAACCTTTGTGAAACCCTCAGTTATTGTTATCATCTTGACTCTTAAATCCATGTTGCAGGTTCGACTGGAGTCGATTGAAGCTGTCAATAAAATTTTAGAGGAGGCTAATAAACGCATTCAACCAACTGGAACTGGTATGCATTCAATTTAAAATGGACTTGAATAGTTAGAAAGCTGTATTAAGACATGCATAGTGTCATAATAACCTTTCTGTTACAACTAGCAATGTGTTGATCATTAATATCTTATTTGGTTGCCAGGTGAATTATTTGGTGCCCTTAGAGGGCGTCTATATGACAGCAATAAAAATTTAATCATGACAGCTTTGACTACCATTGGTGGTGTTGCTTCTGCTATGGGACCAGCTGTTGAAAAGTCAAGCAAGGTTGGTCTACTCTAGATGAGCGTGTTTCTTTACATTTACATTTGTTGTCCTGAAAAAAGCTCAAGTTTACTGTTGGCTGGCTGGGTTTTGCAGGGTGTTCTGTCGGATATTTTGAAATGTCTTGGGGATAATAAGAAACATATGAGGGAATGCACTCTGAATACTTTAGATTCTTGGGTTGCTGCTGTTCATCTTGATAAAATGGTAATTTTTCATGCATTTACTGATAACATGTCTTATTTTAATATTGGGGTATTTTGGTTTCTTGTTGTTTGGTATAATGACATTTCTTTGTTTCTAGGTTCCTTACATCACAGCAGCTCTGATAGAAACTAAGCTTGGTGCTGAAGGCCGCAAGGATCTTTTTGATTGGCTGTCAAAGCAACTTTCTGGATCAAGTGAGTTTTCTGATGCCATACATTTGCTGAAACCAGCCAGCTCTGCTATGACGGTAGGTTCTAGTTTAGTTTTCTTGAAAAAAGACATTTCATGACTCACCTTCTGCATTCTTGACATTTCCTCTGGGATTTTTGTTAGGATAAATCATCAGATGTTCGAAAAGCAGCTGAAGCATGCATCTCTGAGATTTTGAGAGTGTGTGGACAAGAAATGGTGAGCGCTTTATTATTATTCTGGTGTTTTTTTCTCATTCACCTGTATTGATTGATCACTAAACTTCCTAATATGTGTACCCTCTTTCTTAGATTGAGAAGAATCTGAAAGATATTCAAGGGCCAGCGTTGGCTCTTGTTCTTGAACGAGTGAGACCTGCAGGTGGTTTTCAAGGTCTGTCCTTCGGTAACTTACATGACTTCTTTTGTGTCTCTGCATGCATGCACATGCCTCATGTTTTGAGATTGCATATTGAAATTTGTTCATGGCTTATCAGAATCGTTTGAATCTACAAAAACAATTTCAATGGGGCCATCATCCAAAACAAGTGTAAAAGTTGGAAAAGCTGCTTCCAATGGCATCTCAAAACATGCAAATAGATCTATATCTGCGGTATGTTTCTCCCATTTCATTTATCTTTTTTGAAATTCAATGTGGAGATTGATTATTTATGGTCTTGGCTTTATAAGAGAGTCATACCAATGAAAGGGTCAAAGCCAGAGCCAACTATGTCTTTTCAGGACAGAGCTGTTCAGTCACAAGCATTATTGAATGTCAAGGACTCAAACAAGGTAGTTGATATGACACATGGAATTTTTCATTAGATGTAAATAGCATTGATTAAACATTTTCCATTTGCACTTGCCTATTCACAGGAGGATAGGGAGAGAATGGTAGTACGGAGGTTTAAGTTTGAAGAGCCACGGATGGAACAGGTTCAAGATCTTGAGGTCTGGTTTTATACAGTGCTGCTTGTAAAATATATTGGATTTCTTTTCCAGCGTTTTGAGATTTCTCTTGCCATATTCCCAAATTGTAGAGTGACATGATGAAGTACTTCAGAGAGGATTTGAACAGGCGACTTCTAAGTCCGGATTTTAAGAAACAAGTCGATGGGCTGGAGATGTTACATAAGGTTTTTGGCTATTTTCTTGACTATTGGAGATTACTCTTGAGCATGGCACAGTGTTATCAAATTGAAACTGATAAGTATTTTTTTCCAGGCCCTTCCATCCATTGGAAAGGAAATAATTGAAGTTTTGGACATTCTTTTGAGGTGGTTTGTTTTGCAGTTTTGTAAATCTAACACAACTTGCCTATTGAAGGTATAGTATTTTTTTTTTCCCCTTTTGTCATTGTAGACACTTCATGTTTTGAGTATGATGCTTCATGAGATGCGATCACATGAAGTTTGACCTGAAATGGACAGGTGCTGGAATTTCTCCCTGATCTTTTTGACCGGCTCCGGGATGAGGCCTACACATTGAGTGAATCTGAAGCAGCTATATTTCTTCCATGCTTGATTGAAAAGGTTCTACTAAGATCTCCGTAGCATGAATTTCGTGCATCTGGGAAAATATTCATTATTTTTTTCTTGGATGCCATGATTCTGTTCTCTGATGGGAAATACTTTTAATAGTTTTAACATACTATATTTGAAATGCAGTTGGGGCATAACATTGAGAAAGTGCGAGAAAAAATGCGTGAGCTTACCAAACAAATTGTGCAAGCATATTCAGCAGCAAAATCTTTCCCTTACATTCTGGAGGGTTTGCGCTCTAAAAACAACCGTACTCGAATTGAGTGTGCAGATCTAGTTGGGTTCTTGATTGATCATCATGGGGCTGAGGTATAATTAGATATTTTATGCCGTCATTGTCATTCACTTTTTTTTTTTGCTCACACTTATCCCTGTATTTTGTTGCCCTATAGATAAGTGGACAGTTAAAATCCTTGCAAATTGTTGCAAGCTTGACAGCAGAGCGTGATGGTGAAACTAGAAAAGCTGCGTTAAATACACTGGCTACAGGTTACAAGATTCTTGGTATGTGCTGATACCATGAAATAACCAGTCACATTATTGCTACAGTAGGATTGGTAATATTGAAAGTTTAGTGTTAGGAATCTCCATTGGCTTGGCACAGATGCATATTATGTTCTCAAGTAACAGTAATATCATTCTTACTTTCTCACTTCATGTATTAATTGTTGCTCTCTTACTTCAACAGGTGACGACATTTGGAGATTTCTTGGGAAGCTGACAGATGCTCAGAAAAGCATGATAGATGATAGATTTAAGTGGAAGGTGAGTGTATATTGGTGCTTTGATCCTTTTTCCATCTTCAGTGCACTCATCATGATTTTTTTGGTAGGTACGAGAGATGGAAAAAAGGAAGGAAGGTCGCCCTGGTGATGCTAGAGCTGCTTTAAGGCGCTCTGTTAGGGAAAATGGGTGTGTATCTTATGATACTTGCATTGCATTTCTATTGGAGTTCTGTTTTGTTAGTATTATGATTTATGAATGTGACCTATTTAAGATTATTACTGTGAAAAAATTGTTTATTTGACCTTTCTTTTATTGACCTTTTTTCTTCTACTGGTATTGATATAACATCTATCCAGTTTTTCATGCCAAGTGAATGTAAATCGGAAGTTGAAAATTATGACTCTTGGCTCAGAAGCTGCTGACTTGCTTAAATTTTGACTTTGGTTATATCTTCTGACCTTAAATTCCTTATTTGTACTCAGGTCTGATATAGCAGAACAGAGTGGGGAACTTTCACAATCAGTCTCTGGTCCTATTATAGCTAGGTATAATCATTTTATTTTTCTTCGTTAATGGCATTTTGAATTTATAAGTTCTCTCCTTAAGTATCAATTGTCATTTTGCAGGAAAAACTATGGGACTCAGGAGCTTCATATGGAGGGACATATGATGCCCCGTGCACTCGTGAGTGCCAATGGCCCTGCAGACTGGAATGAAGCTCTGGACATCATTTCTTTTGGTTCCCCGGAGCAGGTTTTCTGCTGATTTCATTTCGATCCTTTCTAGTCACTAGAGTGCATTATTTCAAGTTTCAAGCATTGTCCTGGAGTATATGTGATTTTTGTGGGGAATGTGCGGCCAAGGTTGTGTTTCTAGAAAACCAAATTTGGCAGGAAAGAACAATTAGCCTAGATATATGAATTTCAGGATTCAGTACTTAATACAACAAGATCCACACAGATTACTGTTTTATCCTTTGTTTCTTGAGTTCTTGTTTGCGTATGTTGCATAATTTTATCTTATAGCCAGCTCTTTGTTGTTTTTTTTTTTTAATGGCTTGAATTTGCGTAGTTGCATATGCTTCATAGATAACTGGTTCTGCCTGAACACTTACTCTTTCAGGTCTGACAAAGTCTCACTCCCTCACTTCCATATATTGGTCATATTTGGTTTTGCAAAGTTATTGCTATTTAAATTACTTTTTTCTAGGTTAAGAGTACTGTCATGTTGAATGATGTGTCCAACTGTCTTATGCATGTCCATCTCCAACTCATGCGTGTTCTCTTCACTAGCCTTGTAATTAGGTGATTGTTTACAGCTAGCTGATTTATTCTTTAACGTCTAAAATTAATTATATATTCTTTCCAGATGTTATTTGGTTTAGTATGTGATGACAATCTGCCATGGGAATTAAAATGTTATGTTTTCATTGTATTCATAACATAGTTTCTTTATTATTTTTTCCAATGTGCAATTGTTTTGCATGATTGTTCTATTGTTAGATGAGGTCCTGAACCATATATTAAGTATTTTCTACTTGCAGTCAGTTGAAGGTATGAAAGTTGTTTGCCATGAGTTGGCACAGGCCACAAACGATGCAGAAGGCAGTGCTATGGATGAACTTGTGAAAGATGCAGATAAACTTGTTTCATGCTTGGCAAACAAGGTGACTATTGTTTCATGAAAGTTGTCTGATATCTTTTTCCTCAATTAGATGTGAACTAGCTTGTTTTAATACCAGCTTGGTCGGCCAAAGCTCACTTGTTTCCTTGTTTTTTATATTGATCAGGTATCAAGGACTTTTGACTTCAGTTTGACTGGAGCCTCATCACGGGCTTGTAAATATGTACTTAATACACTCATGCAGGTAATTTTTGCCAGGAACATCCCTCTACATAACCTGTACTCTTTATTTCTGAGTGTGTGGTGGTCTGGATGGTGAAAGAAAGGGAGAGCCATGCTGCCTCAGAATGATCCTTTTCCTCCCTCTCTACAACCCCATCCATCATCAAGATCTATTTCTTGATAAAATTTTAACTACGTGTACTTTTCTGCAGACTTTTCAAAATAAAATTCTTGCTTATGCTGTCAAAGAGAGTACTCTTGACAGTCTGATAACAGAGCTTCTACTTTGGCTTTTGGATGAAAGGGTCCCACATATGGATGATGGCAGCCAGCTCCTAAAGGCATTGAATGTGCTGATGCTTAAGATTCTGGTGAACATTTACTCGATGATGTGCCTACTTTTTGGCTTGAAGAAGTCAATTTTTGTCAACTTACCATCATATGTACAGGATAATGCAGATCGAACTTCATCCTTTGTTGTGCTGATTAATCTGTTGAGACCACTGGATCCCACAAGGTGGCCTTCACCTGCATCAGCTGAGACCTTTGCTATCAGGAATCAGAAGTTTTCTGACCTTGTTGTAAAATGCCTTATCAAACTCACAAAGGTAATATATTTGATATTTCAGTGCTTGATGCCATCTTCCTGCTGACTTCATTTAGAACCCAAATTCTATTTATTAAATAGATTTTTCAAAATTATGAGTGCATTTGAAAAGGTCTAGTAATGCACTGTCTGTTTGGTCAAAATGATGTATGGGCAGTCTTGAACATTAAGTATTTAGATTGGATGAGTGCGACTTTGCCACCGTAACTATAATAGTGCTGACCTAGCTTGTCATCATTTGGAAACTGCTCACATTTCAATGACATTCTGGGGTTCTTGTAGCTTTTCATTGCTTCTGTTAGATCCAGCCACAATTGTTTCTGACATGGAATTTATTTCGAAAACAGTTGCTCACATGGCAATAGAAGTTAGACATCGGGTGAATCCAACTCTCGCACATCCTGCATGTGATTTCTGAAAAACTTATCTGAAAAGTTGTTTCTGGTTTGGTCTTGTGGAAGCTCGATTATAAATTACATGGGAGATAAAATCAGCTGATTTAAGTTTGGTTTTTCTGATTTTCTGTTGGATGATGAGAAAATGAAATATGTTTTGGGCAATAACATAAACTAGTATCATCTACTGTAGTAGTTGTAGACAGTTTACCTTTCAATTGGTATTAATTCTGGCAGCGAATGGTTGAATAGTAATACCATATTCTTGCTTCTTTTGTTTTTCTATTGGGGGATGTTACTACAATTTTTGAGGTGCTTAATTGGTGAAATTTGAGCCAGAAGTGTAATTGCCAAAATGGAACAAACTTTGTAAGAGATAGAAAGGGAGGGAATGAATGGAATATTTTCCAGCTACAAATATTAGTTCAATTGTTTTTAAATCAGCAATTCCCTTTCCCACTCTTGTTTTTTGTTTCCTTTTCCCAAATCTAGTCATGCTCGTGGTATGTGCGAGTAGTTTGGGAGGTAGTGGGTGAGACCCAATTGGCCAAGTGTGAACACCATTAACATGTTAAAAAGAGATTTGTGAAATAAATTTGATACCAAAATGGTAACCACCGAGTCTAACATGTTATCACTTCACTCATGTTGTCCAAAACTGGAGAAATTTGCAAGAAAAGAGTTCAATTAAGTAATTGGAATGAAGGGGTGAATTGATTTGTTTGGTGCCATTAAGAACCGTCATATGTCCCCTTTTGGAGTTGATCGATGTTTTTAGCCCATTATTTTTATTTATGGTAGACTGAAACAGTGTAGCACCCTATTTTGGAATGTTATTTACCATCTATGGAGTTGGCAAGGGTGATATCTACCCAAACCTCTTCCAGTTGCAATTTCCTGAACACTATTTTTAGCATCTGTGACTTCACTTGTACCAGCATGATTGTGTTTTTGACTGTTTAGCTTGTTAACCATTGTTTATTATTCTTGGATATGTCATAGATTGATTTTTGTTACTCAGGTTCTTCAAACTACTATATATGATGTTGATCTTGACCGCATCCTTCAGAGCATCCATATTTACCTGCAAGAATTGGGGATGGAAGAAATCAGGAGAAGGTATGTTTTATTGACCCCCCCTTTCCCTGATAATGCTTGGTTCTTGTTAGATTGTGTCATTTGATTCCTCCAGAGCATCTATATTTACCTTTCCTTTTGGTCTCTTAATTGATCTGACTTCCCTCTCTCTATGTGTTTTCTGAACTTATAAACAGAGCTGGAGCAGATGACAAGCCTTTGCGTATGGTGAAAACTGTTCTCCATGAACTTGTTAAGCTTCGTGGAGCTGCAATAAAGGGTCACCTATCTATGGTTCCTATCGACATGAAACCCCAGCCAATTATTCTCGCCTACATTGATCTTAATCTTGAGGTACAAAGCTAAGATATGTGCAATCCTGCATTTATTCAACTTCGTTGTATATTTACTCATCCTGCTTCTTTGTGTTTTTGTAGACTTTAGCTGCAGCAAGAATGTTGACCTCAACAGCTCCTGTGGGCCAAAATCATTGGGGTGATTCTGCAGCCAACAATTCATCACCTGCCACGCATTCTGCTGAGGCTCAGTTGAAGGTATCAACTTCCCAGTTTCATCTCAAACAATTTGGCTGTCTGCACTTACTAAATCAAACTGGTTTTGTTTGCTTTCATCCACTCTCTTTACCTCTCTATGTATCTCAATAATACCTATTTGATTTTACCATGACTGCAGCAAGAACTTGCTGCCATTTTCAAGAAAATTGGTGACAAACAAACCTGCACCATTGGTCTATATGAGCTCTATCGCATCACCCAGTTATATCCTAAGGTCAGTAATTGATGTTTTCGTGTCTATTGGTAGAGTGATTGTACTGTTTTTTTCTGTTTCCTTGAGATAATTAGGGGCTTGCTATGGTTAGTACTCTGGCATTGGGTCCGTGAGCTGCTTATTCATTTAAGTTTTTCCTCTTCTTTTTTCCAAATCATAGGTTGATATATTTGCTCAACTCCAAAATGCTAGTGAGGCATTTCGCACTTACATCAGAGATGGTCTAGCTCAGGTATGCAATTCCTCAATCATGTCATTGTGTGTGGAAGTTTCATAGATCAAGTTGCCAACAAACATTGCTTTTATTGCAGATGGAGAAGAATACTGCTGCTGGAAGGACACCTTCTAGTTTGCCAATTTCAACCCCCCCACCATCCGCCTTAAATGTTTCTTCCCCTGATTTGCAACCCCTTTCCCCTGTGCATACAAACTCCTTAAATGATGCTAAACCATTGCATGTTAAACCCGAAACAACAAACTTTCATCTTCCTCCCTCGTATGCTGAAGACAACAGAGCAGTTAGTGCCTTTTTATCTAGAGGTCTCGTCTCAGAGAATTCTTTGGGTGACCAAAGAAATGAGAAGCTTATTGGTGGAGGTAAATTCACTAACTCCCTCTCTCTCTCTCTCTCTCTCTCACACACACACACACACACACACACACACACAAACTTTATATTTTTGTTTGTTTTTATTGATGGAACCCATTGTGTTGGCGATGCAGTAACCAGTGGGACATTAGATGCAATTAGAGAGAGAATGAAGAGTATGCAGTTAGCTGCTGCTACTGGGAATCCCGATTCAGGAAGCAGGCCATTGATGTCTATGAATGAGAACTTAAATAATGGACTGTCAAGTCAGATTCTTCGTGCGCCAGACTCGATGGGTATGGAGAATCCTTTACATAGCGGTGTTCTTCCCATGGATGAGAAGGCATTGTCTGGTCTTCAAGCCAGGATGGAGAGACTTAAAAGTGGATCTCTTGAACCCCTGTAGATAAGCTAAACAAGTTTACATGTGATTCTCTTCGGCATCATCTGGTTTATAAGATTTGAAGGAGAGTACTATCACAATTAAATGGGAGCTATTTCTGGTAGAGTATTATCATATAGAGCTCAGAGTACATTGGCAACCGGCAGGGAGTTTGATTTCCTCGTAGTGGAATTTTGAAGAACTAATCTCGAGTCCGATGCGGAGTGGCTTGTTGCTTTCTAGGTTGCTTTATGCTACAGGCATATGTATATTGTAGGCTACCTTTTCTTTTTCGGCATCTTTGTTTGATTTCTTTAATTTAATACAATCATATACCCTTTTTGGAGATGTGCTGTATGCAATTTATGGATTGGACCATGAAAATGTTGAAGCTGCATGTCAATATTCAATTCCAATTTTTGCATCACTTGCTAGTGATTTCGGTTTCTGTGAAATTCTGACAGTGATGTGGTAACTTGACACTAATTTGGGGACAACATCTTGGATGCCAAGCGCGAGTCTCATGGAGTGGGAGATTTGTTTGCCATTTAGAGGCATTGTGTTTTAAAAATGTTTTAAAAAAAAATTAGATTTTTTATTTTATTTTTTTTTGTTTTAGATTAATATATTTTTGATGTGTATTGATATGAAAAATAATTTTTTAAAAATAAAAAATATATTATTTTAATATATTTTAAAATAAAACTTTTTTAAAAAAATAATTACAATCTTATTCTCACATGCTAGCAAAATGATCCAGTCTGAGGTAAAAACTTGGATGCTTAACATAAAGTATTAAAGGGGTGAAATCATAATCATAATCGAATTGACGTTCCCTCTTTTCTAATCTAGTTGCATATTAGATTTCTTGTAGAGGTCGTGTTGATTGCCTTTATTAACGTAATTGATGACTAGTAGTAACTCTACTTTCTTTCCAACAAGAATGGTTGGTAGGCAGTGGCATGGATATATGGCGACATAGAAAACAGTTGGAGCATCTTTGAAGAGATTTTGACAGCTCGAAGCTTCGTGGATTTACTAATACGTTGTAAAAATAGTTCTCTTATCAACACGCATGCACCCCATACTTGGAGAAAGAATGATCTCTCAATGTTCCCTTCATAATTATAGTTTTCTTTTTTGAGAAAAAAAAGAAAGATGGATCTTCATCAACCCAAGAATATAGCATGACCTAACACATCAGTTCTAGGCAGCTTGCTAAAATATGTTATCTCTCTCTCTCTCTCTCTCTCTCTCTCTCTCTCTATATATATATATATATATATATATATATATATATATATATATCCTATTTCTCATATTTGGAATTGAGAAATATATTGACATGTGTATTTTCCGATCAATAATTGCTTA
This sequence comes from Populus tomentosa, assembly GCA_018804465.1. NCBI lineage: Eukaryota > Viridiplantae > Streptophyta > Magnoliopsida > Malpighiales > Salicaceae > Populus > Populus tomentosa. Next base: position 43,228,230 of record CM031969.1, on the reverse strand, counting down.
GAAGTTGTTATATTTATTAGTGTTATTTAACCTAGTAGATTAATCTAGTGATATAGACCGAGTATAATTTCATATTAAATTATATAAAAATTAACATGATTAAAATCTGATTGATTTTATGGATTAAGTTGTGACTCGGTTAAAACCTAATTTAATTTGTTTATGTTTTATTTTTTTCAATATGATGTTTTTACTTAAATTTTTTTTTGAAATGATACCATTTTTTATTAAACTGTATCAATTTATCTAACCCATGATGCAATAACAAAATTAAAAAATTTAATATGCATTTTAACTTGAAAAGACATCTAATGGATTTTTCACCTTCTTATTATTTTGAGAAATTTCTTATAAATACATTAATTTAAAAGGCAGGACATCTGTCTAAAATATAAAATATTATGTTAGTAATCATCTCATATATATATATATATATATATATATATATATCATCCAATACTTATATCACAGGAGAGATAGACACAAAAAAAATTAAAAATTATATCTCATTACTATTATCATCTTATAAATAATAGTAATTGTTTATTTTTATAATTTAAAAGTGTTTTTAAAAAAATTTAATTTTTTTAATTTTTTATTTTCTTTAAATTAATATTTTGTTTTAGTGTTTTTATATTATCTTTAATATTTTTTCTCTTCTATTTTTTTCTGCGTTTATCTCTTTCCATACAACAAGTAAATTGTACTTATAATTTAAGCATCATGAGATTTCTCCTACGAAACGTGATATATGAAATTTAATCTCGATTCCTGAAAATGTTTTTTATATAATAGTAGCTATTTATTTTTATATTTCAAAAATATTTTTTAAAAAAAATTAATTTTTAAAATTTTTTATTTACTTTAAATTAATATATTTTTTAGTGTTTTTATATTATTTTGATATGCTAATATCAAAAATAATTTTAAAAAAATTTAAAATATTATTTAAATATATTTTCAAATAAAAAAATACTTTAAAAAACAACCACAACTATAACACCAAACCCCCACATTAAATAAACCGTTAAAACCACAGCATAAGAAAAGTACAAAGATTAGGTTAAGAGAATTCTTTCTCTCTCTCTCGCATGGATATTGTTGGTAGAACAGCGGTACCCTACAGTGTTTCATCAACGTGCGCAAGTCACGGGGCGAAAATATTGACCGGAATTTATGTGCTCTTCTTCCTTTTCAAACAATCTGAATCCGGGCCAGCACGGAAAAGGACACAATTGAATTGTCAAATTTCAAGGGTGAAGAAACAAATACATGAGCCCCACGTTTCATATTCAAATATTTACCAAGTCTTCGAAATGTGAAATCAACTGTGTTCACATATAGTATCATTTATTTCTATATTAAGAAATTAAATTAATTGTACCACAAATGATTATGTGCAATATTAGTGGATATTATAGAAAAACTAAAAGAGCTAGTAGTTTCATAAAAAAAAAATATTATTCACATACTCAAGATTTTAATAATATATATATTCATTTTGCACTACTAGATTTAATAGTTTTTTCGATAAAAATTCTGTTGGTATTTACATTCATAGTTTGTCAGCACGTATTTTACTGATGAGCTCATGGATAAAAATAGTTCATTGAAAAAACTATCATCAGTAATTTGTGGTTTATCATTGAGTCCATCAGTAATAAATCTGCTGATGGATTTACAAACAAACAAAGTGTGCAAAAAAAAAATTTACTCATTTCATTCAGTTGGTATATCCATCGATAAATTTAACATATCATTGATAAAAAAATTGCATGTAATTCCATTGATGTTTTTGCTTTTTGTTGGTATTTCCTATGGTAAATATAGCATATCATCAACATAATACAACTGTTAAGTATGTCGGTGATATAACATTAGTAGTGACATTTATAGTAATTCTTTTCTAACTCTCTAGAATATACCGACGAACGTGTTTCGTCGGTAAACCTGTCAGTAATATTTTAAAAAAAATTATTGAATAGAAGTAGAAAAATAAATAAAATAACTAAAAATCATATAAAAATTAAATATTTATTATTAATTTAAATATTTGTACATTCAAACACAACAAATCTAAAATAGAGATGACGTTGGAGGAGAAGGAGAAGGAGAAGGAAGAGATTAGTCATAACTGGAACTGTGAAGCCAATTTAAAAGATCATATAAAACACTCATATGTGATCTTATCTCCATCAACATTCAACACATTTCAACCATCTTTGAAATGTGATTGGAATCTATTATGATCACAAATAGTATCATCTATTTCCATATTAAGAAATTAAATTAATTATACCACAAATGATTATGTGCAATATTAGTTTATATTATAGAAAAAAACTAAAAGTTGTAGTGATTTCGTAAAACAATATTGTCCACATACTCACAAATCATTGTGGACTTCAATAATATATATATATATATATACACACACACACACACACACTGCACTACTAGATTTAACAGTTTTATCAATGAAAATTTCTTTAAGTTTTTTTTTATGAAATTGATAGATATTGTGGAAAAGATGGAGAAAATAGGTGGTGGTTTCAAAATAAGTGCTAGAAAGTTCAGTTTAGTCCTATTTTTTAAATGATTGTTTTCCAATCCCTTTAGTTTTCTAAAATTCAAGTTTGATAATTTTATTTTTTTAGTTCCTCGTTTAAGAGAAAAGAGAGAGTGTCGTTGGATTCTGGTAATGAAGAAAAAGCCTTGATTGATAGTATTTATTCCGATTATTAAAATATTTATTTTTTGCGTCATTAAATTTCATTTGATAAGATGAGTTTCAACAGAATGTTTTTTAGTATTTCTATTGCCTGAGATTATAGATCTAAGTTCAAGAAGATTTTTTAATTTAGGTTACTTTTAGATTTTTGAATCGACTTTAGAATTATTTAAGACCATAAATAAATTTATCAAGATTTCTAAAATATTTTAAATAAATAATAAATTAAGAATAAATTTTTAAGCATAAAAAACCCTTTCCTTGATTTTCTAGAGATCCTCTAGTTATCAAATCTTAAGGCTGCGTCGATTGTGTTTTTTTTTTTTTTGGTATAAAAATTTTAAATAGCATATGAAATGCTATCCATCTTTTAATATAAAACAAATTATGATGCATGGAGAGCTGGCAAGATCTCTTTTTTATGGGTAAGTGTGATCCATTTTTTTAATGCAGGGAAAAAAGTTGGAGATATTATTATGATTTAATATATTATATTATATTATATTTGAGTTATTATTTCATTACTTTAATCTGCTCAACCTTCAATTAGAACATTTTTAGCAGTTCTTAACACTAGTTCTCAAATTATTTTAATAAATACACACATCATTTTTTCACTTAATATTTATAATTATTCTGATGATGTAAAAGATATTGCTATAATGACGATTTTTTTTTAAATGACAAATTGTATTTTTTTATCCAAGCTGCCCATGCATGGGGCTAGTATTTCCCATTTTGTAAGTGGTTGTGAGCTTAGTATTTGGTTAAACAAAAACTGAAAGTGTTTTTTCAACATTTCTTTCTGGGTTCCCTTATTCTCGATAAAAAAATATCAAATAAATAAATTTATTTTTATTTTTGAATTGTTCTATGTGCTTTAATTTGATATATATATACACACCAAGGTTGTCAATTTCGTTCCGTTCCGTCCGGAATGGCCGAAACATTTCATACCAATTCAAAAAACGAAACAAAACGGAACAAATTTCATCTCATTTTAAATCTCGGCCCGTTCCGGATTTTTCGGCCAAATTCCGGCCGAAACGTTCCGGTTTCATTCCGGTTGTTCCGTTTCGGCCAAAAAATATTATTTTTAAAAAATTAATATATGGTTTATATTATTTTAAATTAAAGATCTATTTAATCTTTACTATTTTAAAATATTTTAAAATTTAAAATTATATTTGTTTGGCATTATGTTTGTATTGCATAATTTATAATTAATTTATCTTGAATTTGAATTATGTTTGTGGAATATATATATATATATATATATATATATATATATATATATATATATATATATATATATAAACAGTACAACCCCGAAACAGCACGCCGAAATACTCTGAAATTAAAATATTTTGTTCTAATTGAAAAAACAAAACACCTACCAAAACGAAATTGACAACCTTGATACATACGCCCTTATTTATATATGAGCATGCGTGTGGTTTTCATGCATGAGCCTCCATAATGTTTCCGTTAACATCGCCTCACCCATGAACAAATATGATGTAGACATGAGATATTCTCACAACAATGACAGGAAATTCGTCGTGCAGATAAAAAGCAGGGAGTTAAATATTTTCCAGTGCGTTTTAAGTTTAATGAAACTAGTCGTGTTCATAAAAAAGTAGGAGTTAAATATTTTCCAGTGCGTTTTAAGTACAATGAAATTAGTGCTCTTTGAAACTATTTTATATATTTTTTTAATAAAATATCATTTTCATATTTTTTAATTCAAAAAACATTTCCTACTGTATCAATAAACACACTGATTAATTAATCATCACAATGTAAAAAAATATTTTTTTAATTTTTACCTCTTACAATCTATTTACAACTCATTCCCTACATCAACACCATGTTAATCGATCCCTCCCTCCATCTGTGGAATATATATATATATATGTAGAGAGAGAGAGAGAGAGAGTAACAAATAGCTAGTTTACTACAAATATTGATGTTCTTCCGTAGTTGAGGAAAAAAAAGGCAACACTGTAAAGCACAATGGAGGAATAAAAACATTAGCAAATTGCAATGATCCTCTCTCCGAGCCTTGAGAAAGTAGTTCTTGGTCAGAGAATGGCATTTAAGCTTTTCTGCTGCATAGATTGGTAGCTAAGTGGGAATCGAATCATCAAATTAAAGTTCATGGGAGCAATATATATATTCCTTGGAAAAAGAGAGAGGCCACACCACCAATATTCCTCTCTTAATTGCGATGATCATGCTGAAACCTGATAAAGAAGAACACTGCTATACATGTATGTATGCTTTTCCAATTAGATCCAAATCAAGAAAAAAAACAAAAACCCTTATATATCAAAGAGCTTGTTCAATGTGGGTTTATATATATATATATATATATATATATATATATATATATATAGTAAAATAATTTAGTGTTGTCTAAGAAATTAAAACCATATTTAAAAAGCAAAACATCTACAAGAAATAAACTTATCAAACACGAAATTATTCATCATGATAAGAATTAAATAACTTATGTATAGTTAGTGAATTAAAGACATGATTTTATCCCAATTATCTCCATCTCTACTCCCTCAAAAGAGTAACCGAACATTGTTTTTTTTTTTTTAAAGAAATAAACTTACCATTTAATTTGCAAGCAGTATACATGTGAGTTCTCTTAGACCTGATGCACATGCAAAGAATAAGCAGTGATCTAGGGCATATACTATATGTTTTGAGAAACAAAATTCTGGTGATCAATGGATACAAAAGTGCTTCTTGCTTCCATTTTTTCGAAAAAAATAAAAGGCTTTCTGTATAATTGATCATGCCTGATTTGCAAGATGAGAAAATACTCTATGAACAAGGGAAAATAAATATCAGAAGGACATGTAGAAGCATCGAAGCAATACATAAAAGTTTAGCAGAAGAATGATCAAACGCACGCATACACACAGATAGAGAAAGAGAGAGTATGCTTGGCTCCTCGCACGCCACCGGCAACAGCCAATCTAAAACAAAAGATTGGTCTTTGCTTGTGGCATACAGGGAGCCAGGCATAACCCATGTCACCTTCTTCTTTGATGCATCTCCCATCCCTTTCGAATCCGTTTCTTGCTTCCATTGATGAGTGACTCAAATATTCCTCTATTGATCTTCTTGCAAAGAGAACGAATTAATCTGGTGACACACAAGGCACACAACCACACAAATATATAGAGATAGATAGAGAGAGAGAGAGAGAGAGAGAGATGGACAAATTCAAACTAAAGAGGTGAACGTAGAAGGCTTCTATATATAGAATATAGAAAGATATATAGTATGGAAAAAGGGGTGGGATTTTGTTACCATATGAGAAAACTGCCTCCCATGTATAATGCCATAAATCCACTATCAACAAATGCATTTTCTTTAAAATTAATATCTCAAAAGTGAATCCTAATTAAAGCAGATTTTTTTAACGTACACTATGGCCTCCACCGCCACACCAACCACCACTGGAAACTTTTTTTCTCGTCTTTCTTTTTGCAATTCTCCCTCTTTCACTTTTTGCTTAACAAACAAATTCCACCCATATGGGTTTGGCTAAAGCATGCATCATTATAGGGTTTTATATTTGACCCATGGTGCTCAATTCTCTAAGAGTTTACTTTTCCTGTATTAATTTTGAGGCGACGTTTAACATATATATATGATCAATGTATTTATACCATATGTTATTAATTATTTCAAATTCAAACTTAAATAAGGTGAGTATAAGATTATTTTTTGAGCAATCTGCATGAATTCAGAGTGGATTTAGGGAGGAAATACTTCTATTTACTCGTAAAATTTCTAGATAAATACAAAACAAAGAAAAAAAAAAGTGTAGTCTAGGCTCTACCACATATATGAGCAGGAGATTCCAGATAGGGATTAGTCACCCTCAAAAAAGAGAGCCTCAGGGCCCCCTACTCTCAACGATAGATGTGTACATGTTTAGTTTCTTTTACAAGCCATACATGGTCAGCCATGAAAAGCTTTGATTCTACAGGTCTTGCCTTTCCCTTTCACTCTCAAATAAAGGTGATTAATGCTTTTCCCTTCTGGAGCCAGGCTTGTCGGGATCCCTTTAGGAGACTTTGGGATTCTTTTTGCCAAGCAAAGTCACCAAATGAGACATTGAATCTGAAAACCCTTCGATGCACTATTTTGATCTCTATACAGTTCCGTCCCCTGTTTTGCCTGTGTTCTTTCAGTGGTCCAATGCCCACCACTTCTTTCCTCATCGACTCTACACGTTCAAATTATTAAAACCATTCTTTTAGGGGGAAAAAGATTGATGGCCATGCATTGTTGATGATGAATGCTCTCGGTAATTGATATGGTATACATCAACCATGTAACGCTTTTTTACCTGGAAATAATAATAATTAAATAAAAATGATATTCAAATTTGTGAAAGACATGAAAAAATGAGGATGGCGACATAATTAATGTTTAGCATGAAATAAACTAATTTCATGTGAGCTTGGACTGTGCTTGAAGTACCTTGCATTGGGAAATAATCTTTCTGAGAAACAAATGATTTTTGTGCATTTTCCACTATAAAAAGTATGTCACTGATTATACATGTGATTATCTTTTGTTTTTCACTCTCGAATGGATTATCTAAAATACTTCAATATTTATATCAAAATCAAAACTTCAAGTATTTTCACGAATCAGGTTAGCGAGGAAATAGGAAAGGTAAGGGTCTAATAAATGGCTTGTTATTGTATTAATTGCATGTGTAAATTAGAGTTATTAAATCAATTAATGATCCAGTTTAAGATTTTTAAGATAGATTAAAACTTGAATTGATTTAATTTTAATATTTTTTAAAATAAAACATTATCATTTTAATTTTTTTTAAAATATAAAACTAGGTTTAACAAAGTTTTGATTGGATTGTAGGTTTAATTCACATGATCAACCGTGCAAAATCCAAGTTGATTTTTTTCTAAACTCAGTTTAGGATAGGGGTTGGGTTATTTAGTTTAAGTGTACGTTTGATATTAAAAATAATTTTTTTATATATATTAAAATTTGATTTTTTTGCTATTTCAAATTAATTATTTTAATATTTTTGGATTGTTTTGATGTACGGATGTTAAAATATTTTTAAAATATTATTTTAAAATATTTTTAAATAAAAACTATTTTTAAAAAATAACTTTTACCACTCTACGTTACTCCTATGGATATAGTGTAAATAGTATCAGCTTATTCTAACAGTATCAGACTATCGGTTATTAGGCATCTACAACCTTTTCTCAGATTCCTACAATATCACTGCTCAAGCGGAAGAGTCAATTTAAGAACAAGACAATCACGTGGTAGACATACCACTGTTTCCACATTACATGTCCCCACTCCTTAATCCCGAATTAGTCCTTCATTACTGTTATTATTATTATTATTATTATACTAAAAAATGGTATTTCACGTAGGCATGACATCATTAAATTTTTTCCAAATTTTTACTGTGGCAGGACCGTAGTAATGTGTTTTTTTTTTAATCATTTTATACTTGTTTTATTTATCATAATTTTTTTTTTAATTTTTAATTTTTTTTTACTTTTATCTTTTTTTATTCACATTGTTCTTGAAAAAAATATTATTTTTTATTCTTTACGATTTAAATATTTATCACTCTATATTTGACATATTTATACAATTCTTTTTGTTTTTATCTTTATTCTTTCATAATTTTTTTAAAGTTTTTTTTCTTTAAATTTTTTTTGAAAAATTATTATAAAAAAAGACTATGAAAATAATGTTTAAATATAGCAGTTGTAACATTGTTTTATTTTTCTATTACATTAAAATTGAGCTTGAGATCTTACTTATTTTTATTAATGCATATGATTTTTTTTATTATATATAAGGATATGATTTTTTATTTATAGTTATATTTTCTTACTTGTTGTCAAAAAAGTGTTAATAATTCTTGCACATTAATTATGTTGCATTAGAAAAACATTTATTCCATGTGCAACTGGACAAGTCAAATAAACATGTTAACATTTTTGTTTGGCATTTATTGTTTCAAATGATTCTTAATTTATTTAATTAAATATATTTATAAACTTTTTTTTATTTATAATTATTTTTTTTGTTGTAAAAAAATATTTGAAAAGCTTGCATATATATTTTGTTTTTGCTAAAAAAATTATTCGACTTGCGAAGAAGTGCAGTCAAATTAAATAACTAGTATATTTATTAAAAGAAAATGTTGTTTTATTTTAGAAATGGCACAATTGAAGTTTTTTATGGTTTTTTTATTGTAGCGGTGATAAATCTATAATGTAAACATAGAATAAATATATTAATAAGTTTTTAATCAAAAAATAAAATATTTTTTTGATATTTATATAATAAACTTTAATATTGTCTAACTAACAAGGAAATGATGGAAGCTCACACATAAGGTTGGAACAAAGGAAAAACCACATGTTACCTCCTAAAATGCGAGACAACATCTATACTTTCTAGATCATCTGTCTTCACTCCTACCTTTCTTAAATTGTTGTCACAGCTGCATGTTACAAGTTCGTGTTACAAGACAACTCTTTAATCCTGCCATTTATTTTTTTTACTAGCTGTTGTAGACTATATTGGCATTTATTTAACCTCTAATTATACCTAGCTAGGTTCTTTTTTTTTATTCATTGTTTCTGTTTATCATAATTTTCTAACAAATTTATGGCTGGTTTTTTTTTAGTAAGTAGACTTGAACCTTGAACCGGAGACAAATCCGAGTGACTCACTCGTCAAATACTATGCCCTTTGATGGTCCCTAGTTGATCATCTTTCTTTCTATCGCTTTTGGTGATGCTCTTAACACACCTGATCATCAGCTTTGGATAGACAAGAAATCTTTTAAGTAGGACCCATTCTAGATGGTCGGTCTATCTGCTAATAAGCTTCATTTACGCCGGTTTTGTGCCTGTGCTTTCTACATTCAAGTGATCTTCTTTCTCCTGTGTTGTTTGATGATGATGATGATGCTGTTGCTGTCGCTCTTTGTCTAAAAGTTTCTTTACTTGTTGTGGCATACAGTCACCCACGTCCATATGATGTTGGCAAAGCTTCTCTGGGTATTTGTAGTGTTATGGATATGGTAAAAAGAGTTGGGAAAACTGTAAGAGTGCATGTGCTTGGTGTTGCAGTCGAAATGCTTTTGAAAAACTTTTCCGGACTGAAAAACGAGATGATTTGATGTTTTAAGGTGATGATTTCAATATATGAAAAAACATCATAAAACGCATTATTTTAGTTCGTTTATGCACACCAAGCACTTGTAAGTTGTAATATTATACATACTTGAGGTGTTCGATAGTGTATCAATATACAAGTGAGTTCATTTTATACGTTAAAATTTCAGAATTTTGTGTAAAATATTATATGGAAAAATATATCTTTAAAGTTTTTTTTTTATGTTTGTTCAGTGTGAAATATATATATAAAAAAATCAACGTATTGGAGGATACACTAATTGTTAACATCCAGTCATAAGAATCACATGAACAAATTGGAGGATTTATGAGCAGCCAAATTTGAAATTTACTTTGATCTCGACACATCAAGAATGCGTATCATACCATATCTTGGCTTCCCTCTCAAATATTGCATGGAAATTCTACCTTGAATGCTAAGAAATGACATAACAAAAAACATGGGAGGTACTAACACCCAAGAAAACAATTGTGGGCATTGGAAATTCAGACAATTATGCATTAAAATCATGTATCAACGGTCGCAACCGATTTTAATGACTACAATTAAGTATAAAAGAAAAAATTAAAAAAAACTTCTATAGAAATGGTTAGCCAAGAAAAATAATAATCTTCTTGTAGTCAAATCAAGCATTAGTCAAGAGAGAAGAGAAGAAAAGAACAAAATACAACTAAGACGTTCTGAGAGAAAACAACTTAATTAACATTGTTTTAAAAATTGTTTTTAAGTGGGTCAATATCATATGAATTAATGCAGCAAGAATTTTGATTTAGCCCAAAGCTCCTCAGCTCAAATCTGATCTCTTGTTAACAATGTATCTGTAACATTCTGTGAATGGTTTCATCAATGTTTCGCAGTCCATGGATATATGATCATGTCGGAACATGCTAAAAAAAATATGCATACTTGCTTTCTGAAGCTGGGCAGACCAGTAGATCGCATGTTTAGCCGAGTGTAATATGAACAAGATGGTGAAGAGAGAATGGGATAGTTGTGCTTGAAGTGACATAAAATGAATCTAGGAGTTCACATTGGTGGAAATATGTAATTTTCAAGGTGATTTTAACAGTGAAAATGGAATAATTGCACTTGAAGTGACATAAAATGAGTTTAGGATTGCACAAGGTGAAAATATATTGTTTTGAAGGTGATTCTAGCAGTGGTTTTATTAAAATTTGATTAAATCTCATAATTTTGTTACTTTTTTCACACCAATATACAATATAAAATACAAAATCGATGACCCATAAATAATAATAATAATTTCTCTATCCTAATTGCATCTTTTTATTTCTTTAATGTGTCTCCAAAAATTAATTAATAAAATATAACTAGTTATTCTTTAAACATTATAAAACTACTCCGACATATATTTAGAATTAATTGGGTTTAGATATGTATATATTTTTTAAAAAACTAATGATATAACTCGAATTTAAGACTTCCAATTAAGTTGAATAAATATTTTCCTTATTATTTAATTTAAACCCCCAGTAGCCCTTGCCACTAAGTTAATTATATCTTTATATGAACAAATTAAAGCTATGGTTAGAGTCTCGAGGGTCATCACGCTCAATCATTAATCATTTGAAATTAAGATATCAGGATATAATTGCACAAAATTAAAAATTCGAGGACTTATGCTAGCAGTATAATTAAAAGAAATTTGATAAAAGCAAAATCAGCAGCTGAAGTGCTGAGTTTTGAGATTTGGTCACTGAGATGCAAAGAGGCACAATCGTCCTTTAAGAAGCAAGGCCTTACATTCCATCGGCAATGCAATGATCATTGATATTTTGCCGGCGACTCAAGCTTCGGAAAAAATGGAACCTTTACATTATCTGATCGGAAACTCAAATGGCTAGCTAGACAGAGACGATGGGTTTTCAGTTTAGATATGTCTAAATATATGATGAACTGAGAAAGTACAGGGGAATTTCCTGTTTAATGCACGCTTTTGGAGGTAGGACCAGCTGGTGTGGGTTTTGCCATGAATTGCGAACAGAGAATTAATCCAAAAAGCCAACTAACTAGAGCTTAATTTACTGGTCAAAAGATGAAATTCAAAAGACGTTAACTTTCTTGGACATTGATTAAGTCACAAGTCATGAACACCATGATTGCCTTAGACCATAATCTTATCTTACACAACAAAATTAATCATGAGATGTTTAGTCATTAGTAGTAATGCGCAGAGGTAAAGATTGCGTTTGTGTTTGATTAGCATTTTAAGATAGAAGAAATAATAAAAAAATGATATAAAAATATATATTTTTTTAAATAATCGTTTAGAGTATATTAAAAAGGACATAAAATCAATAATCAAAATAAAATATAAAGATAATAAAAAAAAAACAAATTAATCTACCACAACAAATAACAAAAAAACTATCTAAATAATATAAAAATAATTAGTTGGAATAAGAACGATGAGACAAAATAAATATATTTTTAAGATAATTTTAAAATAAAAAGTATATTCTTCATATCTTCATCTCTTCTATTTTAAATTAAATAATAACAAAATGCTACTACTAATTAATGAGCTTAGACAATGTCATGTATTCTCGATGGAAAAAGTTGTTGAAGACCAAGTTGGTGAAATGTGAGATGATATTGCTTTAATTTTGCAGTGGTGTCATTTTATATCTTAGACTCTACTGCACGCGTAATAATTTATATAAAACTATTCTATAGTCTAATTTATTAAAAATATAAACTATAATTTTCAAAAACATATAGAATAAATATAGAAATAACTAAACTATAGTATGGACCCAATAATCTTTCCAATAAAAAAAGCATATTATGATTTATTATTTAATTAGCATTTTAATGTTTTATTAAATAATTAGTTTTCCAATAGTGTCATCGAAAACTTTTGCTAACAGCTTATGATTTATTACAATTAAAAACTTGAAATAATTAATATTTGTAATAAAAAAAATAAAGTTGAATAAGGAAATTTAGTTAATTATAAAAGAAGAAGAAAAAAATAAGAGAGGGAAAACATTAAAAACGCAAGAAAAAATTGATAGTATTATGTGTTGCTTCGATAAGGATTTTTTTTTCTCCAAAATTCTATTAAAAAAATGAAATTGTCTGGGCAATGCAGAAGTGGTTTAATAGTATTAGTTTGTGTAATTTATTAATATAAAAATTCTTTTTTTTTTCGCCAAGTTCCTTGCTTTTAGACATACATCTCGTTCAAATCATCTTTAGTTTTACAGATCTTACCTCATTATTTTATTTTAAATTTAATGGAGTCAATTTAGAACAAATAATAAAATTTATATTTATATAACCTTTTAATAATATTTTCTTCGAAGTTGAGTGAATCATAAATATTTGATTTTGAGGTTTGCTCTCTATCTTATCTCATTTTAGTGTTTATTGTTTATTCGTTTTGAATATAAATGAATTTTATATCATCAAAAGAAGTGCTTAGTTTTGATGTTCTAAATTAATATAAAGTTGAATTTGAAAAAACCAATTATGTGAATTTAAGGAGAAAAGCATCTAAGTACACTCTCTTGACTCATATTATTAAATTATCATTTTATCCCTCTTTTTTTCATTAAAAATAAAAAAGAAAACAGTGTGTAAAATTCAACATGGAATACTAGCCTAAACTCAAGTTTACAGACTCATTAATTCAGTTGGTGTTAAACTTGGAACTAACTTTGTGGATTAATCTAATAAAGCACTAACTTTAATTCGATATTAATTAAGTTTCATATCAAATAATGTTGGAGTTCTTTCAATCAAACCCAGCTATTAAACCTGATTGGTCAACCTAATCAAAACTCGAGTCAAATTTAATTTGATTTTTTATTTTTTTAAAATAATTTTATTTTTATTTTTAATTTTTTCTTTAAAATATCATTTTGAATTAAAATAGGTTCACCATCCCACCTATTTAAATGTTGAGAACTAAACGGAATTTTATAACTAGGTTACAAACTATTGAAATACATTGAAAAATAATGCATAGAAACTATATTGAAATTCAATTCATATCAATCAAATCAGTTCTTAAATATTTTGGAAGATCAAACGGCCAAATGGAGATTTTTATTTTAATGAAAATAGAGAGAAAAAAAGAGAGAAAAATGAGCTAGCCAAATGGCTAGAAAGAAAAATTCCTACATTCCAAAGGCTAGGCACGTTTTAAGAAACAAGAGGACTTTGGTTTTGCAGTTTTGGACATAGGAAGAACTGCTGTAATGGCGATGTTTGTCTGTTTCAAACATTTGGTCTCCATTACTCCTCTTTGGTCTCCATTTCCACCATCATGAGGCCTCCCAAAGCAATGGCCCAGGTGAAAACCTTTCTACTCATTTCTTAGTCTACCTTTATTTTCCATTTTTTGAACGTTAAGACGACTGTTATTATTCAATATCATGTCACATTCTTGAGGAAGATATGTCTCTTCTGATCGAATAACTTTTTGACTATGCCTTCTTCATAGATACATTACATCGCAAAACGAGGTAGGTAGCCAGTAGGAACTAGGAAGTAGTCTACAATGTTAGAGACTAAAAGTTCAAAACAAGCATATAGAATATATTGACAAGCATATGATCCTCCCTTTCAATGGTTGCCAATACGTACGCTGATCATGGTATTTATCAGATTCATAAATCATACACCAAAGTGTATGTACATTGGAGTATTCTCCATTTGAGCATTTGTTAGCAATTCAGATTAGTTTTCGGACGTTTTAATAATTTGGTATCTTGTTCAAGATATACTTCTTTTAGGCTGATTTAATTTTCAATTAAACACTTTGTAAAGGAACCTAGACTTGAAGGTTAGTGAGTTATTCTTTCAAGAATATCACTCATTTTGCTCAGAAGCTTTGGAGGTTTGCCAAGATTTCGTAGCCAATAGGCCTGTCCATGCATACCAGGCTAGTGAATGAACTAGCTTCTAGAGGATCAAGATCAAGTTGCCGAGGCAACATCTGAAACATGATTTCTCTCCCCCTCAGTAATGTCCTTGTCATACAAAGTTCTTTTTTGTTCGATTGTTGATGCACATCCTCTCTCAATTCAGCAGCCTGTGTTGAAAGGAAAAATAGACGTGGTATAAGATCAAAAATCAATAATATAGAGTTAAAAACTCAAGAATAAAAAGAAGATTTTGAGGAATGTATAGTTTTAATAGAAATCAATTTATTTTTAATAGCCTGCCTATGTTCTTTGAATAAACCTCCTTGCATAGAGAAAATTTCCTATGGGTACTGTTATTGGAGTGTAACAGGTATTAAGACAGTGATGGTGATGGCCACAATGATGAGAGTAATTGGATACAAACATATTTTTATATGATACAATATTGTCCCTTTTGTTGAGGCTGGCAGGATTCGTACAATCGTGGCCAAGAGCATCCATTCTTTGCTGGTCTGTTAAGAGGTAATGAAAGTGGCAGCCGGAGTATTTCTCGTTCAACATCAGATATTGGAGATTTCAGAAGTAAATTTTTTTCAGATATCTCTGGAAAGTCCAAGGACTTGCCAATAAAGGATTCTGTCTCAGACATTCTTGAACCCTTCGAGCAGACTGCATTTGGGACATTGTGGAAGATTCCTACATCAACCTCTTTCGAATTCCAATGTTCTCAATTTGATTCCAGCGTTGATTCAGGCGGTACAAATGATTTAGTGAAAGTATCCAGTCCCGATACCTTTGAAACAACTGAAGCACACCAAAGTGTGCCTGTCCTAGCAAGACCTATAGCTGAAAAATGATTTGTTCTGAACTAAGGAAATCGAACCTGTCAAAGATTCCGCCTCCTCGGTCAGCCGCATCATTTTATAATGGATATTCCCCACAATTTGAAATTTTGGAATCATGTGACAGCAATATGAGGCTAAATTTATACTTGAAAGCTAGAAAGAATGATGTGAGTGGCGGTGTTCCGGGAAAATTCTTGCATGCTGTAATTGGCCAGGATGTTTCAGGTAATTTCCTTTGTTCTATTCTGAAGACACTCTTTACTAACCTCTTCAATTCTTGACCTTTTCTCTCCCAGAGCCCTGTCTTTTACTTGTCATTGGCTTTTAAGATTATGCACTATTCTTCTGCATACACGGAGATCTTTGAGTCAACTTAATCTCTTCCTTCTACTTGCTTGAAGCTCGGGTTTGGACAATTCTAAGCTATTGTAAAGAGCATGTAATTAAGATTACAATCCATCTTTCGTTTTCTTTTCTTTATAGATGTTGGATCCTTAGCTTCAATCATCATGTATGCTTTCTACTTGAACGAAACACTCGAAAATTTCTTGGGACAATCCCGAGCAATATGACCAAAACCTTTACAACTAAAGCATTGGACAGCATGCATATTTCTACCTTTATTTCTCCCCTGTGCTGCATAAGCCATAGGAACAGGTGCACTAACATTTGCCCTATGTTCCATAGCTGCCTGAGTTACGATACATTGTTCCTCACGAAGAAGTTCACTTAAACAGGCATCTAAAGATGGTACAGGATGACGATTCATCAAATTAGAGCGTGCAATTTCAAAATCAGAACGGAGCTTCATCAAGAATTGATCTCTCTTGCTTGTGTCGTGCACTGCTTGAACAGCAGAGAGAGCTGCAACAGGAACATTAGCATAAACAATATCTGAATAATTAGCCCAAAGATTTTGAAAACCAGAAAAGTATTCCTCAATAGAGAGACTTCCTTGTGTGAAGTTAGCCATCTCATACTCTAATTGAAAACGCCGAGCTGTGTTATCCTGATTATAAACCTTATTTAGATAATTCCACATAGCAGCAGCAGTTTTATAAGGCCTCAAATTGAGAACAAGATGAGGTTCTATTGAGCTAAGAATCCAAGTCATAACCCGAGCATCCATGATTTCCCATTTAGACAAAGCATCGGCATCTGTAGGTGCAGGATTACTCCCATTAATATGCCCCCATAGTTCTTTCCCTTTGACGAATAATTGAAATTGAAACTCCCAAGCAGAATAATTTTTCCCATTAAGACGGATATGGAACAAGTCTAGCTTATCGGAAGACATGATAAAGCTGAAAAGAAATAGATTTTGAAACTGAAACTGACAGGGAATTAGTGCAATGGAAGAGGGATACACACCAGATTCTGAAGCCAAGAGTTGCCGAGAATAGCAGTAAAAAAATTGATCTGAAACTCTTAGAATAACAGCAGAAAACCAAGATTTGAAACAGCCAAGAGTTGCACTAGAAACCCAATATCTGAAACGAAGAAGAATGCTTCTGAAACTACCGAGAACACCCCCAAAGAAAGAAGATCTGAAGCTGCCAAAAATAACACCAGAGAAGCAGGACAGATTTGTAGATTTTGAAACCAAGAACTGTCAAGAATAGCAGCAGAGAAAATAAGAATAACACAAAGTTGGAAATAAAGATCCAACAACCACTCCTTCTCTCTCGCCTGCACAATTTCCACCGAGAGTAACACAAAGTTGGAAATAAAGATCCAAGATGAGTAAGGCAACAACAGCAGAAGCCAAAGGAATATTCAAGACAGAGGCGAGCAAGGACTTGGAAGAAGCTCTGATACCATGATAATATATTCAAGCTCAAAACTAGAGTACCAAAAGAGTTAATCAATTTATTAACGTTTTAGCCTCCTCTCCTGCACTCGGCAGAAAGAAGCCTTTTATACATTGCAAGTTGTTTTGCCATACAAGGAGTCTACATAGAAGGTTATCTTGCTATACAAGGAGTCTATGATAAGATAATCTTTGATAGTTAATATTAAGAGTCCTAATTGTATACATATATGGTAACATACCTATCATTAATATGAAGAGGGAAGACCTAAGTTCTCATGCAGAACTAAAATGGTTGCTGGATTCATGTCATTTTGATGAGTCATCCTTAATCTTTGTAGATGAGGTATTCTTTGTGTCGATTACATTGCTTAATTAAATATATGTTTCCTCATTTTCCCATTCTTCAGTGTTATCCTCTAGTACTGCAGAATCAAGCTTTTAGTTGAATGGCTGGTTACATTGAGCAGATTGATCTTTCATATTATGATCTGTTTGGGTGTCTCAAGTTAGATCTACGGAATGGACACAAGCTCCAACAAGACAAGTGGTAGTGATTCTTTGGAAAAGCTTTTATTATTATTATAACGGCCATTGGTAAATAAGAAAGATATTAATTTATTTCTCTTCCTTCTTTTGAACAGACACTAAAGGAAGCGGTCGTTGAAGTATTCAACTGCAGAAAGGCGCATTTTGTGAGCTCAGGGGGTTATTTCTTGACATTTCTCTTCTTTCCAAAGGTTTTCATAGTGAAATGACTAACATGCCTGCCTTTCTGTTTTACAGGGTGAATCTGTGTATCCTTGAGTTGAGAATGTTACTCTTGGTCAGGTATGATGCGGGAAACTATGCATTTGCATTGCTTTTTGTTGCGGAGATGACTGATGAGTACCGAGTCTGACTGCGTCAGTTTCATGCAATATGGAACTTGTTTTCTTTTCTAGTAAACCTTCGAGTCTTTGTTTCTCCTATATTTCTTCTTGTCTTCCTCTCCAATTCACATTTGAAGATTGAAAGCCTTCCAAATCCTGATTATTAGTCTACTTTATCGACCACGAATTCATACGTGAGATTAATCCTATGCACTGAAGAATAGCATTGGAAGGCATTCTGGTAAAAAAGAATGCCATCCAAACTTCTCTTTTTTTCATAAGTTCCAATCAGGACAAATAAGATCATAATGCTTTCTTCTGTGCGATTGTTTTCTGCCATTTTCATACTTTAATTTCACTGTTATCACTCTCAACAAGTGTGTGATTAAGCTATTGCGTCTGTGCAGGACTGCTCATGCTGTACCCATATTGCTGAAAAGTTGTTCTTGACTTCACCCAGATAATTCCATTTCCTTTTAGCTTCTTTTGTTTTTCTGTCCAATCATGATCTACTAATAAGACCTTTTTCTTTATATATTTCTCTTTCAGTTTCTTCACATATATCAGTTGAATTTAATCAACTTCTTGGACAATAGTTTCCTGTTCTTTTCAATTTCATTTATTTTCTTTACTTTCTGGTGGACAAAAGGTATGACTTGGACAAACATACGAGCGTTTCTATCCAATCTTGACTTGGAACCAAATTTCTCTTCTTATATCTGGTTGTTCTTCGATCAGTTAGCTGGCATCCTAATGGACATGGAAATCTTACTAGCCCTCATTGCACAACGAACGACAAGTACATGGCTACTTTGTTACTCAATGGTTTTTACCAGATAAGTGAGTCTCTTTTAGCCTGAAACTTCTATTTTTTTATACAAAGTGTGCTGCAATTCAAAGCTTGTGTACATGCAGCTTTTCCTCTAATCTTTGAGCTAAACTCTTGCTTTTGCAGTGAGATACAAAATGCATGATATCTCTGATCTTAAAGTAGTCGACATATTGCGCAAGGATTTTAAGAAGTGACCAAGAGGAGGTCTGGACTTTCACTATTCTCCATATCTGTCATTTAATATGCTACTGATTCATTGCAGTGCCAGAACAAGTATTCATTATTGGTCTGAGACATATTAGAGAATGTAGCAGTTAGTGAAACTGTTCACCTTGGTTGTAATGAATTTTCCCAGTTTGTTGCTTATGCTTTGTCATGCAATTTACCAGGTAAGCCAGATGCAACTGGTTCAAGATTAATGGTGTCAAACATTGGGATGAGTTCCGTAGGCATATCAATAGAGCAGTTTCTTGCTCACAAGCATTCTTCAACAGAAGAAATCAAATATTTCCAGCGTGAGTAGTAACTAAGCACACATTAATGCAAATGCTGTCTGTTCTTGTGCTTTGTCCTTTTTATTATTAGCTTTTACAGTGTCTTCTGGTTATAAACATTACCTCCATCACTTTATGTGATGGTGTTTGACTACAACTTGCTAATTTTAATTTGTTGCTAAATCTCAAGAGTTGGAGAAGCTTCGGTTGCTCATGATTGTATCGGGGTATTATGATGCTGAAAAGAACTTCAAGGTGAGAACCATCTCAACTCAATAATTTAAATTATTAGGTAAAGTTTTAATATATGATTTATATATATTATTCTCTAACATGCTTCCTCAAGTGAAAGCCTTTTGAACTTGAAACTTGCATAGACCTATATTATCTTGTGCATGTTTTTTATCAAATAAACAGGGATGGTGGTGAGATTCAAACTCGTAACTACTTGATTATCAAAGCTCTGATACCATGTCAAAGAACCATCTTAACCCAATAGCTTAAGCTATTAAATAAAGTCTCAATATATAATTTATATATATTATTTTCTAACATAAGGTCTAAAGAAATTCTTGGTTTTATTATTTTTGTTTATTTATTTACTGAATTTCTGCTTATGCATATTTTTTCTGTAACTTAGAGGGAGATACTGGTCTCTGCTGAAACCATGGAACTTAGGAATCTGCTCTCCATCTTAAGTTCAAATGCCTCCCATCTGCCACTCAAAGCTATGCATCAAGCAGGTTAGTTTTTCTGCATTCTATGGAGACCATTAAGTTATAAATAGCAATTATTTCTTTTTCATCATTGAATGCAGGTCCACTCTTATATACTAAAACCCTCTGTCGCTTGTTGATCATGCAGGTCTCAGAGTTGACATGAAGGCATTTGAGATTGACTAAGTTACATCAAGAAAGACTATCGAGCGCCTCTTAGAAGAATTTGGCGGGGCATCAAGTACCTAAACCAATATGGTGAAAATTCTAGTAAATTCAAAGAAATGCATCGGCCCGTGGCTGCAGAATTCAGTATGATGTATATTTTCTAATGCATAGATAAAGCAAGTCTTCATATTTTTGTTCAGTTAACGCTCTTTGAATTTGACAGATATTGTTTTCTCTTGCCAAGCTTACCTTCAATCCTGTCACTACAGGCTCGTCCTAATATAAACATATAAGGGGATTTGTCTTCATAAAAGAATTTGATTTCCATGGACAAACTAATGAAGTCCTGTTGCTTGGAGGAAGGGGATTCTTTTCTGCTCTGCAGTTGCAGTCGAAGATCCTGAATATTTTTTTTCCTAAGCATAGATTTCAGAAGTGGTGGTAGAAATCTCAACTTCTAATAATCCACATTCATCAAGTCCTGAAGTTTCTCAAATTCTTAAGCATCAGCTTTTTATATTAAGCAACTCACTTAACTTTAGAGATTTGGGCCTTAGGAGTCGTCTGTGAGGAGGAACTCGCTCATTGCCCTACCTGAGCCTCTGTAGGCCTTTTCTGCATGGATGAAGCGAAGGTTTGTTTCAGCCATAACTACAGGCTAAGGGACAGTTTCCTTTGACATTTCTTCTTGGTTGCATGGGTGCATTACATTGGCAGTGAAAGCCAGAGTAGAAGTTCCTTGCACAAATTCTTCAGGAGTCTTTTGAAGGGTTCCCTCAGGTTCATGATGATGATTTTCTTCGGGAGTCTTCAGAACTTCATTGTATAAATTATTTTTAATATCAGCATATTAAAATAATATAAAAATATTAAAAAAAAATTATTTTAAATAAAAAAAATTAAATTTTTTTTGAAACCCAGTTTACACTACATTCCCAAACATACCTTTAAATCCTGTTTGTTTTTACGTTTCAAAAACATCTTTAAAAAAATTGAATTTTTTTATTTTTTTCTTTACTTCAAATTAATATTTTTTAATATTTTTAAATTATTTTGATATACTGATATCAAAAATAATATTTAAAATATATATATATTATTTTAATATATTTTTAAATAAATATAAAAAAATAATTATAATTATATTCACAAATCATTCGTAGTGTTTTCTAGGCTATGTCTTGTAGCTCGGACTTAATGTCTAGTTACATGTGATTTTCTTAACGAGTATATTTTAAATAATGATAAATGTTAATTTTTTAAATATTTTTTATATAAAAATTTATTAAAATAATATGTATTTTTTATTTTTTAAAATTTAAATAAATTAAAAATAAACAGATTTTAAAATTATGGTTGTTTGTATCGCTGGCCAAGCAGACCGTAAATTGACTGGCCCAATCAATCACTCTCACTCACATTCTCCCTCCAGTCCACTCTATAAATTCCT
This sequence comes from Populus tomentosa, assembly GCA_018804465.1. NCBI lineage: Eukaryota > Viridiplantae > Streptophyta > Magnoliopsida > Malpighiales > Salicaceae > Populus > Populus tomentosa. The sequence continues at coordinate 43,206,175 of CM031969.1, read as the reverse complement.
TCTTTTTTGGGATCCCAACCAAATCCCATTCCATTCAGTCCAATTCCCAGCACTGAGATCCAACACTGAAATTCAATCCCATTTCCCATGTAATATAAAACACTCAGATCCTCCTAATCCTAAACACAGAGCAGAGCAATGGATTCTCGTCCTTCTTCTCTGTCAGGAAGGCTACCCAACAATTCCAATACCATCCAAAACCTCTCTTCCGTCCTCAACAACCCTCACTCCTTCAAATCCTCCTCCGATCCCTCCGCCTGGATCGGCTGGTGGTCCGTTGCTCCTCCAGATTTCACTCCCGTAATCACCAAACACCCACAACCCGATATCTCCCGATCCGATTTCCTCCCCTACTTATCCTCCATCTCCGACACCCACTCTCGTTTCGAAGACATCAAAAACCACACCAAAAACAACGAGCAGGAATCCAATTTGGACTTGGATTTGGATGCTGTAGGGCAAGGCGAGGCGCTTGTTGCGTGTTTGAGGGAAGTTCCGTCGCTGTATTTTAAAGAGGATTTTGCATTGGAAGACGGGCCCACGTTTCATGCGGCGTGTCCGTTTACGAATGGGGTGGCGAATTTGTCGTTGCAGGAGAAGTTGACTCAGTATTTGGACGTGGTGGAGGTGCATTTGGTGAAGGAGATATCGTTGCGGTCGAATTCCTTTTTCGAGGCGCAAGGGCAGTTGGAGGATTTGAATGGGAAGATTGTTGAGGGGTGTGAGAGGATTAGGGAGTTGAAGGAGACTATTAGGGTTTTGGATAAGAATTTGGTTGAGTCAGCAATGGAGATTCATGAGCTGAATGTTAGTAGAGGGAATTTGGTTGCTTTGCAAAATAAGTTGAGCCTTATTTTGTATGTTAATCAGGCTCTTTCCACTCTTAAATTGGTAATTTTTTTGCATGCCTTTTATTGGAATTTGTTAGCACGTATGCTTAATTGTTGTTTTCAGCTAAATTATGTTAGTTGCACAGGCTCCGTTGCGCTTAAATTTGTAATTAGCATTGCCATTTTGTTTGTTTTGGCTTGTTTCTTGGGCATGCGTTTAATTGTGTTATATTGGATATTTGAGAGGGAGTGATGGTTTTATTCATAAATAAGCGTTTTAGGAAAATTATGTTATATGAGTGTTGCGCTTGGGGTTTAGGTTGTGGTTTTCTTGATGATTTGTAATGCAAGTTGATTTTCTTACTCTTTTTTTGGTGGTACACAGTTTGTTGCATCTGCAGATTGTGCCGGAGCATTGGATGTTACTGATGATTTGCAGCAGTTGTTGGTATATTTTGAATTCTGGTGTAATTAGAAGTTGTGATTGTGGTAAATGCTTATTCTTTTGACCTAAATCGTGTGCATTCTTTGTCTTTGATAGAATGCAGATGAGCTGACTGGTCTACATTGTTTTCGTCACCTACGGGATCATGTAGCAGCTGCAATAGATTCCATAAACAGGTATCTTTTTTTTCTTCTTCTAAAAATATGTCTGCATCAGTTATTTGCCAATTTGAACTTCCATTTGCATTGGCTGTGTTATTTAGCTCTTTATACTATTCATTTTGTTTGAGTTGCAATATTGATCATGGGAAATTTTTTACCATATGAGGTGATGTGCTGTTGTGTGCTTGATGCGAAAATATATTGAGGGAGTTTTAGAATTTATTCTGATGAAGGTATGGGCAGGAAGTTCCCTCAATCCGTATTTTACTTGTAGATATGGTTTTGGGGACATATTTGGTAGTGGGGAATGTTACGACAAGAGGCACAATTGGTGGTTCTTAAGTTGAACTCTGAGAAAGCTTATGACTGAGTTAGTTTGAGTTTCCTGATGAGGTCTCCTGATGAGGTCTCCTGAAAGGATGGGCAGTGTTAAGAGGGACGAGGTGAATTAACAGCAATTGCTGTTGGGTAAGCTTGGTTTTCTAGTTTGCTTGGACTTCTATTTATGGGTTGACTTAACTTACACTTAGTGAGATTGGTTGATCCTAGTGCTTTGTGGATGGTGCCTTTTTCTTTTATTTGTATTTGCAATTTCTTCATTAATCATTTCAAGTAGGTAATAGTGATAAATTTATTGGTTGTTATGTAAAATGCAATACAAAATGTCATATAATTTAATTTAGAGAGGAAATGTATACCATTTTGTTTTTCTTTTGTAACTTATTACATTTGTTTTTGTAGCATTCTTTCAGCGGAATTTATGCAAGCTTCAATACATGCTGCTAGGGATAAAGATTTGCTTCTTTTATCGAAAGCAAAAACCAGGGATTCCATTTATATGAATGGAAAAGATGAAGAAGTAAGCTTAATTTCACTTATCCATTTTCTTGTTTTGACAAAGAACATGTTGCTTTTTTTGGTACTCTAGTATGGCTATATTTATACACAAGAAAGCATCTTTGAATTTCATGTCATCCAAGACATTTAATACAGCATGTACTATCAAGCGTATAAAGTTGGAATGAGTGGCTGTTGTTGGTTTTGCCCTTAACTTATATTAATTGTACCTCATCTTCCTGATGCTTGTGTTTTTGCATAATATGATTTTTCTAACTGTTCTTTCAAGGACTTTTTAATGACTTGTATTTCTATTTTTGTTTGTCTTCTTTATTGAACTTCTATGAGTAATATCTGCTGTTCTTTGGAATGGATCATGTTTAGCAGGTTAAGTTGGATGATGAAGAGACCTCCAATTTTCGAGATCGTCTTCTCCCTCTCATTGTTGGGTTGCTTAGAACTGTGAGTGTTGCGTCTAGTACTTTTTCATGAAAATAACTGCCTTCGTTACAACTTCTGCTGTTGTTTGTTCTTAAATATTTGTATAATTTTACTCTTGCTGCTGATGTATACTCTTTGATGCCATATCTTAGTTCTTGTTATAGGAATTTATGTGAATTATCCAACATGAGTAAAATTTAAGTCATTCATGCTGATAGAAAAATTTGACTTAACTGAAATAAGAGTCTGGATGATGTGAGCTCATAAGTTCAAATATCAGAATTCAAATATTTTTTCCAGTGTTGGTAGGATAAATTTCTGATTGAACTTGTTTCCAATAAGATCCTTTCCCAGTTATGGTCACTCTGAAGTAGGATCCTGGTAAGGGACTGTAGGTGAAGGTCCCATCCTGCAGCATCACTGTAAGATGTTGCTGCTCTTAGTTGGTAATTTGTTATTAGGACTGCAATTTGTGCTTATCAGTGCTGATTATGTTAAACCAATTGATTCTGTTTATTCTAGCACTGAAATCAATGTTTCATTGATTGGTATCAGACCAAGCTCCCCTCTGTGTTGAGAATATACCGAGATACTCTTACAGCCAGTATGAAAACAACTATTAAGAATGCAGTTGCAGAGCTGCTTCCTGCCTTTTCGGCCCAATCTCTGGAGTCAGAGCGAACATCTGCAGAGCGAACAGCTGATACAGATGGTGAGTACAAGCTACAAGATTTTTTAAAAAAATTTCGAGCTCATTAATTTGCAAGTACTTGTCTATTTTCTTTAAGGTGATTTTTTGATTGGAGATAAGCAACTTGTTATGAGTTTCTGCTCCATTTTCTCTCCTTTTCTTACACTTATGGGTGACTCAGGTGGAGGTTTATCACTAGCGAGCAAGTTAAGGAGCTTGTCATCTGAAAACTTTGTGCTGCTTTTAAGTGCTATTTTCAACATCGTGCAGGTAATGTATAATTCACAAGTATTTTTCCTGGACACAAAGTTTTGTAAGCTTCTTGATGATGTACTGGACATGCTTTGATTTTTCCTTTAACTCAGATATACTGGGCAGCTGAAGCCTGAATGTAATGAAGGTGGATTGTTGCCACCAAAATCCATTTTTTATTTTTTATGGGTGCATAGTTGCTAAATTAAGCCTTGCTCAAGAGAATTTGTGGTTTACAAGACTCCTAAACTTAGGTTGTTGATTTGTTAGTATGCTTCGGTGGACATGACCTTGATTTTTGACTGCTTGATTATCATAGAAATGATTTGATTGCTTGATTCAAGCCTTTAGTTTTCTTCATTATATGCCATTTAAGTAACAAATAATATGATCTATTTTCATTTTAGTAAATGCAGGCACACTTAGTGCAGGCTGCTGAAGTGAAAAAGGCAATTGAGTGGATTATGTGCAGTGTTGATGGACACTATGCCGCTGATTCAGTTGCTGCTGCAATTGCAGTTGGTGCAGCTACTGGTGAAACAGCTTATGAGAGTGGTAGCCAAGGCAGTTCACTTCTCCCCTTTTCTCCACAGAGAAGTACTTCCACGCTTACATCATCTCAGCTGAAACCAAATGATGCAGCAAGCCCCTCAAATATTTCAAGAAATTTTAGGTGAACTCTGATCCCTTTGTTGTGATAGTTTTAAAATGTTACTTGCATGATGTTTACCTTTTATGTAAGAGTAAACGCTATATAAAAAAAAATTGACATAGCAGAAATCACTACAGAACAGAAATAATGGCTGGGATTATAAGTTTGTACAACTCTATGGTTATTTATTTTATTAGTGCTTTCATGATATTTTTCTTGTGACCAAATTTGTTGTAGTTATTATTTATCTTTGTGGAATTTTGTGGGTTGTTTTAATTCAAGGACCCGTGTTCCATTGCAGTTTTTTTTTTTTTTTTGTGCTATTTGTTTATTACTACTACATGTAATAAAAGGTGCAATCCACTTCTTTGTTTTAGTTAAAGAATAATTGCTTGGCAAAGAAAAGATTTAAAATCTGTTATGAAATTCTATATAATAAAAACCAAAGAGATTTAAACAGGACTGGTTATGTTTTTTCTTCGCCCTGGTCAATTTTGGAACAATATAATTGAGCCTGCATTTACTCGGTATCCCTCTTTCACAACTTGAACTGAACTGATCATCAAGTAACTTCCTGTTTAGTGTGCTTATTAAAAAAAAAGATTATCTGATATTATTGTACTTTAAGAAGGTAAGAACGCTATCATGTTTGGAGGTAATCTCCAAATTGCTGATCATGATCAGAAGCTCTGTTGTGATGACGGTTTTTTAAGTTGCCCTTGTTGTTAATTAGTCACTGCCAGTCTGTCTCATCTCTCTTATAGGCTGGTTTTTTTACCAGCTTCAGATCCCATCTAGCCAATTTATGTCAGAACAATTCCTGCAAGAATAAGACCTGCAATGAAGGTGATTTTGAACCTTCAGTTGGGTTTTCCAGTTTGCATCTGCAAATTAATGGTGTTGATTCATTTCTTATTTACATTAAAATTTGGTTCAACTGGTGTAGTTTTCTGAACAAATTGTGATCTTTGACAGGGCTGATGTATTGAGAGAGAACACAGAAGCTGTCTTTGCTGCTTGTGATGCTGCTCATGGAAGATGGGCGAAGCTCCTCGGGCCCCGTGCTGTTCTTCATCCTAAGCTGAGATTGGTGGAATTTTTAAGCATATACAACATCACCCAAGAGTTTATAACTGCCACTGAAAAGGTTCTATATAGTTTTCTGTATCATGAAAAAAAACTTTCTGTTCATGTCTGTGATGCTATTTGTACGCTAACTTAAACAGATTGGTGGAAGATTGGGGTATAGTATTCGTGGAACAATGCAATCACAGGCCAAGGGTTTTGTTGATTTCCAACATGAAATGCGAGTTAGTTTCCATTTCCACTTTCCCCTTTATTTAGTTTGTTTTTTAAGACACTTTCAGTTTCTCATCTGGCTAACCTTTACATTGATGGATGTAGATGACAAAAATTAAGGCAGTGCTTGATCAGGAGACATGGGTGGAAGTAGATGTCCCTGATGAATTTCAGGCTATTGTAGCTTCATTGTTTTATTCTGAACCATTGATCTCTGAGGCTCTAAATGATACTCAAGGTGAGATGACAACAAGCTATGGTGAAGTGGGCACAAGCAATGATGGTTCACTTGTGATTGACAATGAAGCACAAAATGCTGCACAAAAACTAGTGAGAATGAACTCTACAGAGGTGTCTTTGCAAAATTCTGTGCAAAAAAAATCGACTTCCTCAACTGAGCCAACTGAAAGTAATAAAGTCATGACTGCAACATCTTCAGCTCAGCGTAACAACCATAAGGTAAAGGAGCGCGGGAAATCCACTTCTCAAACTCTTTCTTGTGGAGGTGTTGGTTATCACATGGTAAACTGGTTAGTTTTCTTTTTTGACCTTTTTATATCAGTTTTTTTTCATGTGGTTTTCTGTGAGTTCATTAACAACATTTTCTTTATTTCATTTAAATCTTGACATTGTATCTATAGTTAATGTCATTAGTTATTGCCAGTGTGGCTAAGCAATCCCCTGCTTGATGACACTTTACTTTCTCTTGTATGTTTGACAGATTATAATCTAAGAATTCCTTGTTGTGTTGTTATTTTCATTTTGCAAACTATTTTTAATTTTCAGCAATCAAAATACTTTCTGAAGTGAACAATTGCTGATGCCGTGTGTGTTTATTCTTTCCCAGTGGCTTAATATTGCTGAAGATGTTGTCAGAATACATGGATATGAATAATTATTTGTCAACGCTATCTTCAGAAGTTGTTCATCGTGTTGTGGAGATCTTAAAATTCTTCAATACAAGGACTTGTCAACTTATTCTCGGAGCTGGTGCCATGCAGGTACAAGTTTCTAATCGTTAACATTTGCTTTCTCCAAAGTGTTGTATTTTAACATTCTAGAATCCAAAAAAGGTTTAGATTTTCTGGTTGACATGTCATAAAAGGGAACCATTCTTGTCTTGCATGCATTTATGATATTTGGTCTGTGGGTTATCCCAATTTTAGCCTCCAAATCCTTGATAGCTGTGAAGTGCTCCACCGAGTCTCCAAACACCAACATCACACCCTGAATGTTTTCTTTATCTATCTTTCTTCCTGCCAACAAACTGATATACCATGCACATTTTATTCTCTCTTTTTGCTTGCCTTATGTTCAAATTATTTTCTTTGCTCTTTTATTTATAATCAATTTGAAGCAAGCTCAGTTGTTCATTTAATTACTAACTTTGGTCTATGCAATGCTGAAGGTGTCAGGTTTGAAATCTATCACATCGAAGCACTTGGCCCTTGCTAGTCAAGTCATCAGTTTTGTATATGCTATTATTCCTGGTAGGTTGATATACATTTAATGAGTGTTCTCGTTTCAAATTGTTAAGTGCACTGCTTAAGACAATTTTGCTTGCTGCTCTTATTTGCTAGCTCTTCATTTTCTGACATTTCTGAGTTTCTTTGTGCTTGCTGTCTGGGCTAAGAAATCAGGCGAGTTCTTTTCCTTAAAGTACCTGAAGCACGGAAAGCATTACTATTGTCAGAGATTGATCGAGTAGCACAGGTATGTAGCTGTTTAAGCTGCTTCTCATGCTAATATTGTGATGTGTGCAACCTCTATTTAATTTGCTGAGCTCTCTTGCTACTGATTGATGGCATGCATGACAATGCATACAATGCGTGGAACTTCTCTTTCAATGCCTGTTTGTTTTTGGGATTTCTTGTAGTTTGGAGCTGGTTTTGTCTGTGGATGAACAGGCTTTTATGCTGTTTAGTTCCAAATTTCACATGGTTTTATTTTTTAACTCAGGATTATAAGGTTCATCAAGAGGAGATACTTACAAAGCTGGTTCAGATAATGAGGGAAAGGGTGTTGTATCATCTACGTAAATTGCCTCCAGTTGTCGAGAGCTGGAATAGACCCATAGATACTGATTCACAGCCTAGTTTGATTGCTAAAGAAATTGTAAAGGTAACTAATTGTAAATTGGAATGTTCCAAATTCCAAATACACTAGAGGCTTTTGTGGTGTCCTCTTACTGTGGATCTTGGCAATTTGGAAATGCCAAACATGCCTGCTCTGAATACTTTAGTCAAGTAGATAAACTTCAGAGTGGGCTGACATGGCCATATATTATTGTGGTTGATGTGCAGATGTCTTTTCATTGCATACTTGGTGAAAATCTACAGCATGTTAACAGTCCTCAATCTGATTCCACTCATGACATAAACTTTGTCTTTGCTTTCTTAGATTAAGAACTTAATCTAGAAAATTCCTGCTAAATGTATGAACTCAAGTAGCTGTTATAATCATTATAATGTTAGGATTTGGGAGGTGGTTTCTTTCCTTATGGTTCAACCAAAATTATCCTTGGAGAATTGGACCTGATTAGCCGTTCAACTTTTGCAGGAGGTTAACTACCTACAACGTATCTTGTCTAGAACTTTACATGAGGCTGATATTCAAGTGATTTTCAGGTGAGTTCTAAACTTAGCTTGGTGAATAATACTCAGTTGCTTGCTGCAATATCAGCATATACTTTGCTGTTCCATGCTACAAAATGTAGAATATGACTTTGATCTCATGGTTGTGTAATGCATAGTCCAATGATGAAAAAAATCCTGAAGTAAAATGGCTTGAAGTGGACATTGAGGCATATTTGGTTGTTTATCCCTGTGTTTTTTATTTTATTTTGTTTGGCTTAAAACAGATTATTTTGAAGTTTTTTGTTATCATTTCCAGCGATAACTAGTGAGTACAGTTAGATTACTCAATTCAGTGCAGTGGCTGGCAGCTTAGATATATAATTGTAATTTGCTAAGCAGTTTAGCTGTTGTTGAATTAACGTGTGCTGTATTTTAAACGGACAAAAATGTTTCTTTGGCATGTTTCATATGAAAATTGTTGTTGCAATCTTGTAATGGAAAAACTGCTCCGTCGAATTAATTTGTGCAAGAGTTACCCAAAATTTTCAGGATTCTTTCTATCTAATAATCTTCTTGAACCAATATTGGCAGCACTCTGTGGCCAGGTCTAAACAAAGAAATTGTCCTTCCTTGAATGAAATGCATCCGGTGTGTTTAGTCTAACTTATACAAAGAAATTGTCCTTCCTTGAATGAAATGCATCCGGTGTGTTTAGTCTAACTTATTTTCTAAGAAACTTATTGACGTTAAATACTTTCATGGTATCCGGAACCATATTTCTTGATGAAAAATGTATTCTCATGAAAACAGAGCAAAATCTCAAAAACCCAGCAGTTTTTTTCCCTTGGGTTTTGATGGAAACGCTTATCCCTGCATTGCAATGATTTTTGCAGGCAAGTGGTTATAGACTTGCATAAAGAAACTTTAGAAGCATTTTCACGGTTTGAGATCAGCAGTCCACAAGCAAAGGGCAGGTACTGCCTTTTATTATCTTACAAGAGCATCCACAACTGTTTTTCTGTTTTGCCTGCTTCTGCATGGAAATTCATTTTCTGGAGCTCAAGTTGTTTTTGTTTGTGTCCCATATATCAGACTTCACCGGGATATTACACTTATCCTTGGATGCATTAGATCATTACCTTCTAGTAGCTCGAGCGAATCTGGTACCCTTAACTGGGGACAACTTGATGAGTTCTTCCTACAAAGATTTGGGTCTGAAGCTGGCTGAAAAATGTCGTCTTCAAGGATCAAATTGGTTGCTCATAGTAACGAGATTTTTATGGAAGATATGGGATGATAGGACCAGTTCTCAACCTATACACCTACCTTGTAGCATATATTTGAGGTACTTCTCTATTCTGTGCTGTCAAATTCTTTCATCCACCACTTGTTTTGTTTTTCAGCCTTCAGAAAAAAAAAGAAAATCAAGTTACTATAAACATAGAAAAACCACCAGATTACATGGATTTTCCATCTCCTACTTGCAATGAATGATTTTCTGGATCAGATTCTTGTGCATGAAAAAGTTTTTCTGGTTACTAATCACTGGAATTTATTCCAGGTGTCTTGGTTGCTTTTAGGTAAATAGTGGACAGCTTATTTATCAACATTGAAGTATTGCGGAAGGAAGTGTCTTTAAAGCAGAATTTTTGTAGGAGTTTACAGATATTACAATTTTTTAATTGTTCGAAATATTATACAGCTGGTTCTAGTTATCAAGTTCTTCCATGTACCATTATTTTCAGATGCACTCAATCGCTTAATCTTCAGATAATTGTATTCTAGCATCATTAATTCAATTTCATTTCTCTGACTTCCATGTTCTTTCTTATCATTAGCCGTCTTGTACTGCTTCATAAATTAGCCTGAAAATATCAACTACGTTTAATTTGCAAATTCTTACAGGGCAGGCACAATGTCAATATGGTTTATGGATGCCTCTTTTTCATCTTCTTTTGGTAGCAACGAAATGGCAGTGTGCAAAAATATCTTAGAATCAACTTGCGAGTCATTAAAGATGACTAGGTGACTGGGGCGTTTGAAATTATGTTTGAGTGTAGTTTGAATGATGTTGATATATTTGATTTTGATGTGTCCATGTTAAATTTTTTTTTTTAAAATTAAAATTATTTTAATTTATTTTTAAATAAAAGTACAGTTAACATTTCTCCAAACTGGCAATTACAGTCTCTTATTTTTTTTCCACTTTCTAGTAGACAGCAGTGATCATTTCCTGCATTCTAAAATGTCTTCTCCAAGTTGAACTCTTGTCCGAGAGGCTGAGAAAGCCCAGATATCTCAAGTACATCAAACTGCCCTTTAGTTTTCTCTAATCCTAAGAATGTCACTTTTTCTATAATCCATTTTTGACTCACAGCAAATTCTCCATTAATGACATTTGATTCAACTACTACTCTATTCCCTACTATTCCACCAGAAAATTTCACCAAACTCCAATTCTTCCCCACCCCTCCCATGTCCACACTCTCCCCATCATCCAAGAATGATTCCCCTGTGCTGTTTCCACTGCTGCTCAGAACCACTAAAAGATGGAATGCTGTTTTTCGAGCTTCTTTTGTCGTCATGGCTTCTTGTTGCAAGGCCAAGATGTTTCCTTCGTGAACATGAACATTAATATGATCTGCCGGTGCAGCAAGATTGATGTACTTGCCTGAACTTACAGAAACTGAGTTAGAGTAGTTAAAAAGATCAAACCAGTTTCCTGCTGGAAAATATGCATCGACTGAAGTAGCTCCTGACTTCAATACTGGTGATACCATTACACCTTTACCGATAAGAAACTGTGAGTTGACTTCATAAGTTTTGATGTCTCGAGGAAATGAAAAGAAAAGAGGTCGCGCTATTGGGGTCCCTTTAGTGTGAGCCTCATACATTAATGTGTAGAAATATGGAAGCAGCTGATATCGGAGGCCAAGCACCTTCCTGGCTGTTGCTGCAACAGAATCCCAGAGATAGAGCTCTTGACGCGTTGTGTCTATTGACGAATGATCTCTTGCAAAGGGGTAGAAGGCACCTAGCTGCATCGGAATAAAAATTCAACATCTAGTGAATACAGAAAAAGGGTAAAACACCCATGCAACATCCAATTACAAGAAACCATTTACCTGAATCCAACGCCGGCAAAGCTCCTCAGTTGTGTTTCCTGAAAAGCCACATATGTCAGCACCAACCATTGGAATTCCAAACAGTCCAAAATTCAGAATTGATGGTATGGTGTATGCCAAGTCATCCCATGTAGCAGCATTGTCTCCAGTCCAATGTGCTGTATACCTTCCAGAGCCAACAAAAGTTGATCTAGAAAGTACGAATGGCCTTTTACCAGTTGAATTGATCAGACCAGCGTTGGTGGCTTTTGATTCCAAGAGGCCATAGAGGTTATGAACATTGTACTCTGTCATGATATCGAAGTGTAGAGATGTTGCTGGAATAGTTTTATTATTAATCGGCCGACGAATGCCAGCATTGTTAATCATGTAGGGTGGGTTGTCCAGGGTAGAAGATGGGGTGGGTGTGGGATCGATGAAATTTGATATTTCATTCATGTCAATCCAGAGACCATCAACAGGGAGAAGCTCTCGAAACATTTTTATCTCATTACCCCAAAACTCTAGGCCAGCAGGATTTACAAAATCAGGAAAATAGACTTTTCCAGGCCAAACTTCACCCAGGTACGGAATGCCATTGCGTTTAATGAAAATATCAGCCTGCATTCCTCTGATGTAAGTTTCATATGATGAGTTCACACTGATGCCTGCAGAAAATTGGAGGCTCAAAAGAATTTACCAGAACCATTATATCTTTCTTCATTTCTTTTCTTTTCTTGTTTTTTCTCAAAGCCAATTAGAAAGAATTACAAAGAGAACTTTTGTTTCTTCAAGTTGGAACATACCAGGATCCAAGATGAGCACATATTTCTGACCATTTTGGTGAAGGGTATTGACAAATTTCTTCATTTTTTCCAGGGGAAAATTTGTAGGATGAAATGTGAAGTCCTTGTATGCATCCATGTAATCAATATCTGTCCACATGACTTCAAGAGGTATACCAGCTTTTGCATATCCAGCAACCACACCCTCAACATCAGAAATGTTCTTGTAACCGTATCGGCATTGATGAAACCCTTCACATTGTGCCAAAAGACAGGAAAGAACCAAAGGAGTTGTCAGGAATAAAAGCTACCCAAATCTAAGAGCATGGCTAAATGAAACCGGCAAGAACAGCTCATCATGGCTGCTTAAGAACAGAGATCATCATAGCTGCTCAAGGAAATGTTTATACAAGAAAATCTTCAAAAAAAACATAGAATTGTAACACCTGATGCGTGTTATACATGGAACAGACATTGTTCAACAAAAACTGAGATATATAAAATAATATGGTCCATACATATCGGCAATTATTGAATTGATATTCAATTATCATGCAATTTTGCAGACCACAACATGTTTAGTTGCCAGTAAGATTTGCAAAGAAAAATAGTATAAATCAAGGAAGGTAGAGACAGTGCTGCTTACCGAATGACCAATATGGCATTGGGGCAGGCCGGCCGATTAGCTCAGTATACTGCTCTATCACCATATCCGGCAATGGCCCAGCGAAAAAGTACAAATCAATAATGCCACCAATAACCTTATAAGTTATCCTATCACCTCCATAAACTATGTCCATGCCATTACTATTAAACAGTAAAACACCATGAGTAGTCCCTGCCTTTACTTTGTCATTAGCGGATGCTGATCTTACATCGATGTAGAAGGGGTGAGAACCGTAAAGATTAACATCAATATTAGCACTGCCCAGGTCAGCATTCCACAAGGTGAATGCGTCTTTAGGCTTCAACTTGAAAGTGCTCTTGGTGTGCTCTCCTAGACCGTATAAAGATGACCTCTTTATAGGGAGCCTGGAAGACAGCTGGATATACTGGTCCTTAAAGACCAAGAAAGTGTCGGGATTGGACGTGTCCGGCGATGTGTCAAAAAGAACATCACCAGAGGACTTTCGGGTGATGGTGAAGCCGAAAGGGGTGGTGTTGTGCAGGGTAAAAAGCAGGTCCGAGTTGGGGTCAGAGAGGAGGTTGTTTTCTAGCAAGACTCTATGCTTTAATGGAGAGTAATGCAGGTGGTTTTCCGGAGAGTGGTCTTCCCGGGAAACGATGTCTTCTGGGATCTCCCATCTTTGGTTTTTGGAATCTGTTATTCTGACTCTCAAACGGTTCTTAGTTTCAAAGCTGCGTTTAGGAGGCAAAGCATGTCAAAGCATAGAGCAGGAAATATGCATGTCCGAAGACAAGCCATGTCGTCTACTTGTTTAGGTGTGTGGTAGGAACATAATTCTTTGAAGAGGGTAAGTTGCTCGCATAGTCCTCTTAAGTTTTTGAAGTTATTCATATTAGTCCCTCTATCATAATTTATTAAAATAGATGATGAGAAATTTATTTTCCCTTCATTCTAAGCAAAGATAAGATAAGAACTAACCATGCCACAAGAAATTATTAAAAAGAAACAGCAAAATTGTTCATCCTAAAAAAGCCATTGACTTTTTGGTTTCTGTTTTTCAAGAACATTTGATAGTTAGATAAGATTAATGTTAAAAAAATCATCCTTAACATCAAAATAATCAAGAAAGAAACTAAACTTCTTACCTAGCAACAAGACTGAGATGTTGGATATCATCTCCATAAACTGAGGATTCCTTGATGAGACTAAGATCAGCAGTCAACGACTTGCCTGTGAAACCAGAGTTAACAGATCCAACTTTGTAGCCATAGCCAACGACTTCTCCTTTCACTTCCTTTCCACTAATCAATGGCACCCAATGAACGAACAAGAAGAAGATAAGTAAAAGATTGCTGTTTGATTGAGATATTGCTTTTGGGTTCCTGCTACCAGTCTTGTTTGTCTCTTTCTCCATTCTTTGTGTCATATGAACAGTGGAAACTCAGAGGTATTTATTAGATGTCGGTGGAATATACTATTAATGTACTCTAAAAAAATAGTGAAATTCCATTATTATTCGAATATGATTTGAAAAAAAATTATTTTATAAAAAATATTTTTAATTGAGATTAGTTTAAAAAAATAAGTATTTGGTTAAAACTGTGGTTAAAATTAAGGTTAAAAAAAAAATTTAATATATTTGGTTAAAAAAATATTTTTCAAATTAAGGTTATAAAACAATTAAAAAATATATATATTAATATTAATTATTTTTAATTTAAATATTGTAAATTTAACTATTGTTATTATATCATGAAAAAAATAATATTAATATCAAATATTTTTTATTATTCCATTAAACTATGTGCAATGTCATCACATACGAAATCTATCTAACAAGGACAATATTTTTCATGGTTTCTTAAGCGCGCAACAACAGAAACTGAATCTTTTGTTACGTCATCAAGCGATCTCCTTCGAATTTTTTGAATAGAACACAATTAAAATAAAAATAAAAACTGAATTTTTTTTAGCTGGGTCGGACCCGGCAATAACATAATTGGAATTGCGATCAAATTTTACAAATGCTACGTCATCAGGCGATATCCTTCTAATTTATGTAGTGTTATTAAATAATATTAAGTACTAGTTTTTTGAGTAAAACATAATTTTAAAAAAAAATCAACAATTTCATTATGTACAAAATTCATTCGACAATAACTACAGTTATCATGATTTATCCTGCGTACAATAAAATTAAGTAAAATATTATCAAGAATAAAATTGAGATTACAGTACGAACAAATTTAATTTACCTTAAACTAATTTTTAAAAAAACAAAAAAAAAATATTGTTCACATTCACGTGAACAATACGAGTGCAATTAATTAACTGTATTAATTTTTCAGGAAAAAAATAAACTTTGCGCACTGGTTTTTCAAAAAACAAATTATTCACTCAGTGAACAGTGTGCAGTGGAGCATGGCTCCACTGTTGAGGTTACCTTGTCAACATGAGAAGCAGCAAAATGCTGCTTCTCAAAACCTGCGGTCCAGCCTTAAATATTAGTGGGTCCTATCAGCAAAACACACTTCTTTTTCTTTAACCAAACACTGGGTAGTGTGGTTATGGATGAACCTCACCCACAGCCACACTACCAAACAGCCACTTCATCTCTGATTGGTTCGAGGCTTGCGGTCTTATTTTTATTTATTTTTTTCATTCCTTGGTTTTCCCGTTCGAAATCTAAATTTTCAAAATAATTCTTCAAATTATTTTTTTAAAATTTAATTTTTTATTTTTTATTATTATTTATTTTATTTAAAATTGTTTTAAAAACTAATTTTTTTTTCAATTTCATCCTTTTTTTAATTTTTTTATATATTAGAACTGATTATTTTGATTATTATTTGTTTTATATTGAATCCTTTTCTTAATTAAATTTATTTTTTAATTTTATATTTTGATATTTTATTTTATTTTTATGTCAAAGTTGGTACTTATTTTTTTATTATTATTTGTTTTACTTTGACAAATTTTTTAGATTTAAATGTTTTAATTTCTGATTTCAATCATCAACATTAAATTGGTTGGTAAATAAGTTTCTTGGTTGAACCTGGGTCTAAAATTTTACAGATTACGAGTTTAGAAAATTAATATTGGTTTAAGAGATTCGTCCGAAGTTGTTTGGTTTTTGTTTTTTATTTTTTAAACTCATGTTTTTTCAACTTCATCCTTTAATTATTATTTTTTTAATTAGAGATTAGACTCTATTAATTCTCTTATTTGTTTTTTATAGTATTTTTCACTAATTTTAAAAATAATTCTAATTATCTTGAGTCTTTTTTATTTTCATTTCTTGTTAACTTTAGTTTTTTTAAAATAATTTTTTAATTAAATTAAATTAAATTAATTAATTATAAACAATAGATGTTCACTCCATGATATTTTACTTGATTTGCTTTTCAAATCATTGCTCTAACAACGAATATAGCTTTTTTTAGTGTCATACTACAGCTTTTTTCGTAGTGATGTTAGAATCATTTCAGTGACTTTTTTTCTAGGGTGGGATGGTGTCCATGATAAAATAATAATGAGTCTTTAACAAGTTTTTTTCATTTTTCTCTATGATATTACTGACTTAATTTTTAAAATTAATTATTGGTATTTTTTGTTTTGTTTATTGTCAATGTCTTTTTTAATTATATTACTAATTCAACTAACCTTATTATCTAGTCAAGTGAATGGCTCATGTCTCAAATCCCAAATCTTTTTTGTTTCTTTAAAAGTACTCATATTGCCTGAATATTTGTTTTTTATGTTAGAAAAAATTTGATCTAACTTGCAAAGCAGGCACCAATCTAGTAAGATATAGAAGGAGGTTTTTTTTTTTAAAAAAAAAAAAACAATTGTATGTATGATTGGAGGTAATTTTATCTTGAAACTTTCTATTCTTTTATTTCTTTCTTTCTTTCTTTCTTTCTTTTTTCGTTTTGATTTGTCATGATCAAATGGTAAACCTGGTTGCCAGAGAAACACTGTCATTTTACCAACTGGAATTTCAACATTTGCAATCTCTTTTTATATTATTATTATTATTATTATTCTTGCCAATTTTCTGGTAATTTTTTGCTGTCAATTCTTATCTGCTTAATTTCGCCTCTAACTTGAACTCCTCTCCGAGTGACAAAGAGAAGCCTGACTTTTCCAGCTTATCAAATAGTCCATGGCTATTGAAGCTTGCCCTTATGCCTGAATTTCCACTTTTTGTTTCTTTACAAGTCTGCAACTCTTACCACTTGAACCCCTTAGTCTTTAATAACCCTATGAATGTTCCTTGACTTCCAATCCATTTTTTTACTTGAAGCAAATTCTCCATTTATGATGTTTGATCTTACCATTGCCGTGTCTCCTATTATCTCACTACAAAATTTCACTAAGCACCAATTCTTTCCCTCCCCTCCCATCTCCACACTCTCCCATCATCCAAGAAAATTTCTCCTGTGCTGTTTCCAGTGCTACTAAGAACCCAAGAGATGGAATGCTGTTTTTTGAGCTTCTTTTGTCGTCATGTCTTCTCCTTGCAAGGCCAAGATGCTACCCTCGGAATCATGAATGTTTATATGATATGCAGGTGAACTTAGTTCTATGTATTTTCCTGAATCGACACCAACTGAACTAGAGTAATTGAAGAGGTCAAACCAGTTTCCTACAGGGAAGTAAGCATCTACTGGAGTAGAGCTCCTGACTTCAGAACAGGTGATACCATCACACCTTTACATGAAGGCCGAGAACTTTCTTAGCTGTTGCGACAACAGAATCCCAGAGATAAAGCTCTTGCCATGTTTTGTACATATCCGAGTAGTCTCTTGCGAATGGGTAAATAGCACCTAGCTGCATTGTAACATAACTTCAGAAACAATTGTCTAGTGCAGAAAACTTAAGACAATTCGTCATGCTTTCGAAATCCTATCCAGAGAAGCAAAACAAAAATGTAACAACAAATACAAGAAACTCAATGTGTTCCGATGCGCATCGGTCTGAATTATGACTAGGACTTCATAACATCTGTAGATGCGCAAAAACCAATGATTTACCTAGATCCAACGACGACAAGTTAAGCTCTTCATTTGTGTCTCTAGCAAAACCACAAATGTCAACACCAACCATCGGAAATTCCAAACAGTCCAAAATTCAAAATTGTTGGAATGCTGTATATGCTGGATCATCCCATGTTGCAGCATTATCTCCAGTCCAATGTGCAGTGTACTTGCCAGAACCAACAAAAGTTGATCTAGAGAGTACAAAAGGCCTTCTACCAGTTGCAGTTTTCAGACCACAATTGGTGGCTTTAGATTCCAAGTAGCAATGAAGGTTATGAACATCGTACTCAGTAACGCTACCAAAATGGTTTTTAGAGATGTTGTAGGGACAGTTTTATTATTAATAGGTCGTTGAATACATGCATCGTTGAAATTTTTCCATAAAGGATTTTAAGACTAATATAAATAGAGATGTCTAGTTTATTTTGAAATAGAAATTATTATTGACACTTTTAATAAAACACATGGAGTTTTTTTTTTTAATTTCTCTAAAATTGAGGTCTGAAATCGTAAGGCTTGAGAACCTTAGCTTCTATACATGCTACACGTCGCGTCAATTGGTATCTTGGCCTCTTTGGTGGATGGAGATGGTAGCAACCCACTCTGTGATGTGAGAGCAGGGGCTCTATACGGTGTTGTGCAGGCTTAGAAGCATAAACTAAATTGTTTAAAGCAAACCATAACAGATCTAACTCGAATAATGGGTAACACAAATAGGGATTGTAAAGAGGAGAGAAACTTTCCTGGAGACATGCCTCGAGATAGGCCGAATCCCAAACCTATTCCTGAAGATCCACCTAGATAACCAGTTGCCTATATAGAAGGTGATGGTGGAGATGAATTTGATGAGGATCGTAGGGCCTTAGCATTCCAAGATAGACCATTCTAACAAACACATTATTTTTGTATCAAGATAGAAATCCCGACGTTCAAATGGAGATTTGGACATAAAATAATTTCTTGATTTGGTCATTGAATATGATAAAGTTAAGGAGTACTCAAGTTTCTCAAAGGAGAAGATGGTGAAACTGGTCACATATAACCCAAAAGGTGGAGCTTCTTCTTAGTGGAAAAGTCAGACAAATACATAGTTAAGAGAAGGGAGATATGCTATTATATCATAGACGTACATGAGGCAATTGTTGCATTATAGATTCCTTCATCTTGAATATGAGAAATATTTGTTTCAACGATATCAGGATTGTTCACAAGGTAATAAATTTATCAATGAGTATATCACTAAATTCCAAATGTTGGTAGAACATAACAAGCTCCAAGAGACAGAGAATCGGCAGATTGCAAGATTTATGAGAGGATCAAAACCAGCAATCTAAGATAAGATCAGAGTGTAAATATTATTTATGCTCTCTGAGGTGAGGATTGTGGCATTAAAAGTTAAGATACTAATGAAAGAGAAGGCTGGTAGTAGTAGTAGATTTGAGAGATCTGATCCTTTTAGGGGTTTGTATAATAAGAAAAACAGATTTAATCCTGCTGATAAAAGGAAGGCAGTACAACCATCACAACCAACTTAATGAGATCCAATACTACTAGACTTGACAAGACTTCGAGAGAACAAGTTGAAATGAACAATTTGAATAACCCTTATATCATACTAATAATTGTCAAATGCTTTAAATGTAGAGAATCAGGACATTGCTCCAGTGATTGTGGGAGATAAAAATCAATCAATTTGATCAAATAGTAGTATGAGCCACAACCCTCCAACAAAGAGAGCGAGCGGTGTGAACTTAATGGGGGTGACCGAAAACATTTGAATAAGTATGACAATGATGATGATGATGATGATGATGATGAAAGACAAAACTATGTGATTAAGAAAATGATGCTAACACCAAAGGTTATTGAGAATTTGTGACAAAACAGGTTATTTTTACTTGTTGCACCATAAATAAGAACTTGTTTGATTTAATTTTTTATAGATGGAGTTATAAAAATATTATTGGTAAACATATTGTTGATAAATTGAAACTACAACTAGAATCTTATCTTAAACCTTACAACATTAGGAGGATTAAGTCAATATGAGATATAAGGGTAAACCAATTGTAGAGCACCATTTTTCATTGGAAAATATAGGAATGAGATGTATTGTGATGTGGTAGATATGGATGCATGTAGTTTAATCTTTGTTAGGCCTTAGTAATATGGTATGAATGCAAAACACCTGGGTGGAAATAATATGTACAGGATTAGAAAAAATGGTTACTCTTATACCTTTAAAGGGAGAATTCAATCCTAAAGCTTTTAAAGTATAGGGAAAGGCTTTCCTTACAATAACTAGTTCAGAACTTGAGGTGCAAGTAGAGGTACAAGAAACTAGGTAAAATCATTTATTGGTTGTGAAAGCATTAATGAATGAACAAGCAAAGGACAAAAGAGTAGGCATTCCTAAAGCAATTAAGCTTTTATTTGCAAAGTTTGAGGAGATTATACTTGATGAATTGTTAGATGGATTGCCACCAATGAGAAACATTTATTATATTGATTTTATGTCAAGAGCTAGCCTTCCAAAACTATTACATTATTAAATGAGTCTCAATAAGGGTGAGATATTAAAGGAGAATGTGAAAAAGTTATTGAGAAAGGGGCGATCCAAAAGAGTCTAATTCCTTATGTAGATCTAGCATTATTAACTCTAAATAAGGATAATAGTTAACGCATATGTGTAGATAATAACGCCATTAATAAAATAACAATGAGATATAAATTTTTGATTCCTCGATTAGATGACATACTTGATCAATTTCATGGGGCATCAATCTTTACCAAGATTGACTTAAGTGGTTACTATCAGATTCAGATTCGATCGGGTAATGAGTGGAAGACAGCTTTCAAAACAAAAAAAGAGATTATATAAGTGATTGGTTGTGTCTTTTGGGCTATCTAACCCACTGAGTATTTTTTAAGAGGGTGATGAATCAGGTCTTACATTCTTTTATAAATAAATTTATGGTTGTTTATTTCAATGATATATTGATTTATTGTGGATCTGAGATTGATCATGTTGAACACTTGAGAAAGGTGTTTGGGGTGCTTGTGGAAGATAAATTATATATGAATCCAAACAAGTGTAGTTTTATGAGTGATAAGCTATTATTTTCAAGATTTAATGTTAGTGTAGAGGGCATATATGTTGATGAGGAGAAGGTTCAAGCCATTAGAGATCGACTAGCTCCTAAAACAGTTACTAAGGTTTGTAGTTTTCATGGGTTAGCTACTTTCAATCGGTGATTCATTAGAAATTTCATTAATATTGTGACATATATTATTGAATGCAAAAAGGAAAATTTGATTAAAGAGAAAAGACAGAAAAGAGCTTTGCATTAATCAAAGAAAAAAATAAGTAATGCTCTAATTTTGACACTTCTAGATTTTGACAAACTATTTAAGGTAAAATATGACGCTTATGGTGTTGGGATTGGTGTAGTTCTATCCTAAAAGAAAAAGACGCATGGCATTTTTTAGTTAGAAATTGATTGATGTCAGGTTAAAATGGTCTACAAACAAAGAGTTCTATGTTGTTTTTCAAACTCTTAAGAAATGGGAGCATTAATTGGTTGGTAAGGCATTTGTGTTGTATTAAAACCATGAGGTGTTGTAATTTTTACTTAATTAGAGTAGAATAAGTAATGACATGCATGTAAGATAGGTCGCTTGTCTCCAATGGTTTACAATTAGAATTGTGTATAAAGATGGAGTTCATAACAAAGTTATTGATACTTTAAGTAGAAGAGTAGCCTTACTGGTTGCTCTAATGGAAGAGATCACTATATTTGATTATTTGAAAGATTTGTATGGACATGATGAGGATTTTGATGAGATATGAAAGAAGTGTCAGAATCTTCTCGTTGATGACTTTAAAATTTATGATGGATTTCTAATGAAAAGTAATCAACTTTACATTCATAAATCTTCATTGTGAGAGAAAATGATTCAGGATTTGTATTGAGAAGGTTTGGCTAGTCACTTATGGCGACAAAAAACTACTGATGTTATAATTGACAAATATTATTGGCTTCATTTAAAACATGATATGGTGAATTTGTGCAAAAAATTTTGTATTTGTCAAACTATCAAGGGACAAGCATGGAATACACCTATATGCCTTTACTTATTCCTATAGGAGGACTTGTCTATGAATTTTCATAATGCTTATCAACTTACCTGATAATATGATTATTTTCATAATGTGTCAGACATATATCATTTTTATAATGATTAGCCTTTGTATTCAGAGTTTGGAGATGGCTCGAGGTCGAGTCTTTCACGAGTAGAGAGGATTAATGTGGAGCTTGTTACAACTATATTTATGAACAAGATAAATAAGATCAAGTCTAAAAAGAAATCCATGAAAAAACTAGAAACATCTAATATAAAGCTTAAATTTGTAGTTTTAATTATTTTTCTAGTTAGTTTTGGATTTTAATTATTTATTTTTAATTAGTATTTAGAAATTTTAATGTTAGATGAATTATAGTAATTAGATAAATTTTAATTAGAAGTCTTTTTCTATAAAAAAATTTTAAAATTAATATAATTAGAAATGTCTAATTTATTTCGAAAAAAAATTATTATTAAAATTTTTAATAAAACATCCTAGAACTCTCACTTATATCCATGCTATATACCGCATCAAATTCATCAGTGTAAAAGTAGCCATCACGTTTAACAAAAATATTAGCCTGCGTTCGTCTCTTGTAATGTCATCACTT
Source organism: Populus tomentosa (assembly GCA_018804465.1). Lineage (NCBI taxonomy): Eukaryota > Viridiplantae > Streptophyta > Magnoliopsida > Malpighiales > Salicaceae > Populus > Populus tomentosa. Next base: position 43,183,696 of record CM031969.1, on the reverse strand, counting down.
ATCGAACACATCAACATTTAACTAACAAGCATTCACTTAAATTAAAGATCAAACACTCGATTGTGAAAAACAATACATGTACGGCCACTCAAAATGTTACAGCAGCAGCAAGTGTAGCTAAAAATAATGAAATGCCACGTGGACATCCAACCGAAGATATATACCATGTCGACGATCTGATATGTTAACATCTCTCACGTCAACTTCAGGCAACCATACAGTATATCTGGAAATCTTCCTTCAATAGCGAGACATCTGGAATTTGAAGATAAATATCATGCTTGGACAAAATATTTCTAGCTATGGGAAAATGACAATTAGTGTATTAGGATATCAAGATATTTAGAATATATATTTTTATAGCATAGTTATCTGTTTAATTCTATTAAAATCTCCTATGATACATTTTTTATGAAGATCTTGTGTTTTTAATTTAGATAATTAAATGTTTGTGATTTTATCATAGAAGCCCCTTCATCCATCCATGGTCAAGCCGGTTTTATATTAATTTTGATTTTAAATAAAATAAAGAAGAATGCGTTATCGTTTTAGTTTAAAAATAAAAATAAAATTATAAATTCAAAATAAAATTATATTATAAAAAAAAAAATTAATCTTTTATTATTAATATATAAGCTACAATTTATAATTTTTTAATTTTTTTTTCAAATTTTAACTATAAAAATTAATACAATATCAAACACATATTTAATAATTATTAAGGCGGAAAAAAAAATAATCGCCGCACCGAAGTTGAAGGACTAACTTGATCATCTTTTGTATGGGGTGTCAATAAGTTTAATTTCTAGCGTTGGCTAAAGATTGAATCGGTGACATCTTAATTTAGAAATTAATTTTTTGTTTTCAAATTTATTTTTTAAACAAAAGTTATCAACTGAATAGCGAGCCGTTTGTCTTGCTTTGAATTATATGAACGGTTAGATTTAAAAACATCCAACCAAGGACACTCATCCATGTCCACAACTTGAAATGTCAACATCTTTCACATCAACTTCAGACAACCAAACAGTATCCGGGGAGATCTTCCTTAAATAGTGAAACACTAGATTTGTCACTAGTGTTTTGCTATGGGTAAAGTGAAAAATAATTTGATATAAAATAACAAATAATTTAGGATAAAAATAATTTAAGTCTCGAGTTTTTTATTCAAATGATAATTTAAAAAATATAAAAATATATAACAATAATTTATAAATTAATAAAAAAAAGGTAAAAACAAATCAGCATAAAACTATTCAGGTTATCAAACAACCTAATGCTAATATAATAAAAGACAAACCTCAAATAATAATAAAAAGAAACTCTAAAGAAAAATATAAGCTTAAAAAAACTAATAAACTCAGGTGAACTTCTTAAACCTAATCTGATTTATAGAACTTGCAACTCATTAAATTCTAGATTCGGCTTCAATTATAAAAATTAACTCTTAACCAATTTAATTTTTAACAATGAAATCTTTGAAAAATATTAATGAAAAAAACTTGCAAAAGCATAGAAAAAATATCAACACAAAAAAATAAAGAAAACATTTGAGAGAGAAAAAACTTAAAGAGGATGAAATTTGAAAAAAAATAAAAATGATTTAAAACAAAATAAATAGCAATTAAAAAAATGAGGACAAAATTTAAAAGATTAAAAAATTATAAGGGTGAAATTGAAAAGAAATTGTATAAAATAAAATTAAAAAACCCAAAAAAGATGATAAAAATAAGAACACATCAACTTAAAAAAAAAAGGGGACAAACGTTTAGGCTTGTGAGAGTTCAATCACGCTACAATCAAATGATTTGATGCCGTAACAAATAAACCAGAACGAACCTTCTAAACTTGATATAATATCTAAAATCTAAAATTTATGAAATCTTGAACCTGTGCTCAATAAAGAAACTTAACTCTTAACAAATTTAATTTTAAATAATAAAATCGTGGAAATAATATTAATAAAAAAAAACATACAAAAGAAAAAAAAAGCAACAAAAACAATTGAGATAAAATTTGATAGAAAAAAATCCAAGAAGAATGAAATTTGTAAAAACAAAAAAAATAAAAAAATATATCTCAAATAAAATAAATAGCAATTAAAAGAATGAGGATCAAATCTGAAAGATAAAAAAAAGTATAAGAGGTGAAATTAAAAAATATTTGTAATTTGATAAATTATTTATAGATTAAAAAATAATATGGGTGAAATTAAAAAATATTTGTAATTTGATATATTATTTATAGATTATAAAATAGTAGGAGATGAAATTGAAAAACATTTTATAATTTGATAGATTATCTATATATTTAAAAAAGGTAGGGAGTGAAATTGAAATCTTTTGGTAATTTGATAGATTATTTATAGATTAAAAAATGGTAGGTGGGTGAAAATTGAAAAACACTTGTAATTTTATAGTTTATTCTCAAATATATATATATATATATATATATATATATATATATATGATAAGGACCAAATATGAACAAAAAAAAAGAAATTGAAGGGATTGTTCTGAAATTTTGCATGAGCTGCGCAGGTTTTAAGGTGGAGAAAGAGAAGAAGGGGAAAATAATAATCTCCAGCACCAAACCAGTGACGCTTATAATACACGTGTCACACCACCGTATAGATGGCGTTAAGATCTTCCAAACAGCACCATAAAAAGTCATATTTGATGGTCAAACGATTCCTCATGTGCTGTCTGAATAGCATGGGGGCCTCCCACACACGCCAACAAGTTTTTTTTAATACTATTTAATATATACCAATTATATTATTACAATAATACCCTTGAGCAACATCAAAATCTACAACAAAACCAATATAAATTGACCAAAATACCGTTATGAGATAGCTATATGTTTATATATATATATATATCTTAAAAGGCATCAAAGTAATTTAACTACTCTGGAAAAAAATAAAAGGAAAAAACACCCATGAGAAAAAAGCATAAAGGATTTTTTATTCCAAAGCCAAAGTAGTAATTTTATTGTGCATAAAAAGAGGAAATGACAAATATAACCCCATATAATATGCCAAAGATAATTATATCATGGTAAAAAGATAATTTTACCCCAAAGCTTGCTTCATTATCTTTTTTTTTCTTTTTCGTTTTTTGGATAATTTGGAATTTAAAGATAGGGCTTGTGATCTCTGACTTGCTTGATTTTGATTGAGATAAACATCATATAGGGAAAAAAAATACTTCACTTGCAAAATGACAACTTGTGTTTTAGTATTCCTAGATATTTAGAATATATATTTTTATTTTATTGTTAATTCTTGATATCTAAACCATATACTATTTGATGTGACAACGATATTTTCTATGTAGGAAACCTTATTTAATAAGATGCACACAGGAACCAGGACATTCCTTGGAAAACAGGGCATCAGCTCTGCATTAAGGGCAAACAGACGACCAAAACAAATGAATTGAGCTTAGGAAATAGTATACAGAGACAAGAAAAAGAAAGATGACCTTGAAGCAATCTCCATTAAGCCTTTCTTTTTTCCTTTTTTGATAATGCCATTAAATTCCTTCAAGGAGATAAGGTTAACACAAGCATTTTCTGTAGAGACGCAATAGATGGATGTAAAAGGATAAGCAAGCACCTTTGAGAGGCAGAAAGCATTGTTAGGCTAGGAGGAAACTGGAAGAAAATAAATCTGCTAAAAGAGCTTGTGCACACATTGGCCAATGGAAGAGTAAGAAACAATACATAGGAGATTAATATACAAGAATGTGCTGCGCAGCTGATATGCTATTAGTTTGACATGGAGAGATTCTGTACTGCTCCTTCTATTGGCACAACAGACTTCAAAACTACATGTTCTACATACAGTTTATGTACAGAGGGGACTCTAAAAGAGTACTGGTAATGGTTTTGAACTGAGCAAGCTGTGAAGGAGAGGAATCTGAGTTACAGCAAGCATCCACCATCAGAAACGCTTCTTGCATGCCAGATTGGTAATGGTATGGCTCCATATTTTTGTCTGCGACGATGCGTATAATACCATGTCAGCTTCCCTCTTCCTATCTCCTGCCAACAAGTTCTTGCCGTTTAGTTTGCGTTACAGGAGCTGCAAATATTGATGTGTAACAACATAAACTTTCAATGAGATATAGCCCATGATTTACAGTGCATGAAAGTCATTAGCAGGGGAAGTACACTGCACAATAGACCGTCACCATGCATGGAAGGTTATCCAGAATTGTTCATTGCTCCCAACCCATTAACTTCTTCCAAACTTGATCCTCAATTTTGCTTCTTGGTACAGCCAAGCCTTCCCCTTCATCAAGTAAGACTCTGTACACTTCGAATTCCCGATCTTCAATCATGCGCCTTCTAATCTCAGCCTGGAAAGACAAACAGGATATAACATTTCCTCTGGAAGAACAATAAACAATAACTACTTAGTTTACAAAATGCATATATATATATACACACACACATACACATTCCCACAGTTTCAGACATAATGCATAGTGAAGTTCAGAAATCTGGGGAAAGCATCTCATATGAATAAAGAAAAGATGCCTCAAGTTATTGACAGGGAAAGGCCAAAAGTGATATCATGCAGGAATTGCCAAGACTATCTGAGCTTATTCAGCAAGTGGAAAAGTACCGAGAAAATGCATGTGTTAAGCATCTTCAGGGCAAGAGTGATGTCATGAAAAACAAGAGGCCGGCCCTTGCCAGATAACTCCACAGGATTCGCCACCAGCAGCTCAGTATCAGGACCACGGCTAACAGTGGCTACTCGGAGAGGGCGCACTAGTTCCATCTCCAAACGAGAGGACAATGCTTTCTGCTTTCTAGGATCAACTATTTTCTTCCCATCGGTTTGCACGAGAAACAAGTCAATATCACAGGCCCTTCCGTGATTCATGGAAAAACGCCCATATGAAATCTGGTCATACAAGCAGTAATTAGTTTCTCCGGAAAGATTCAGCAAAAACATTAGAACAACAATGCAAAAGGTGTTTCCTCCAAAGAGAATGAAGCATCTGACTTGCGTGAATAGCAAACATGACAGAGTTGTCCATTAATGTACTTTCAAAATCTCATACCATTTGTCTACCTGTATATTACAATCCTTTAGAGTCCTCATTATGTCATAAAGAAGACCTTTGTGATCTTGGCACACAATTTGGACAAGGGTGTGACCTGGACTCAGCGAGTTGTCCATATTGACAGAAACACTGGTGGAAGTTAGTGAATTAGGGAGTTCATCTGGCATTTCCAAGGGGAGAAAGTTTTCTGTGATTGCAGTTGGAAGAAATGAAGATTCCGCTGAACATGCAGTAATTTCAGGGCCAACAATTTCTATGTCACAGCTTATCATGGAATTTCCCGTAACAGCTTTTAAGTGATCATATGTATCCTCCTTTCTCTTATTTGTATGAAGGAGCTCCCTGATAAAGAAAGACAGTAAGAAATGTTACTTTTGACAAGAAGATAATCACAAGTTCAAGTGGTTGCATGGCTATGCAAACGGGATTTATAGAAATGTCCATTTTGATTAGTCACATCTTTCTACGAACACACACACAACAAAAATGATCTAGAAGTAGGAACAAAAACATGGACAGGGAGAAGATGCACCTCTTACGAAAATTTCTCTTCTGGACCCACTCAAATCCTCTGAACGCACAACTATTACAAATCTAAAATGTATAAAATATGGGTATGACAATAAAATTTTCTCAAAAGTCATATCACTAGATGGCAGAATCAGCCAATCCATATTGTTTTATATTCAAAATCAGCCGTAAAAGCCAGACATTTTTTCAGTCAAAATTGTTAAAAAGTTGAATCCACATCATGTCCTAATTGCAAAAAAAAAAAAAAAAAAAAAAAAAAAACATGGCGTAGTTTGGAGGAGAGATGTCAAAAATTCAAAACCTGGTGTCTGTAATGAAGAATAGGTCGATCACTCTCCCATCTGGTGTCGTGGATACCTTCACTTTTTTTATAGTGAGTTCAAGCTCACAAAGCACACTGGTCACATCTGCAAAGCAAACCCTCAGGAACTCGATAACCAATTAAAAACCAGAAGCATTCCAATTTTCTAAATTCTCCAATAAAACATGAAAATCACAAGGGGGACATGCTAGTATCTGACAACTTTATGCCAAATGCCAAGTATATGCAAAGGTTTTTACAGGGAACATGATTCTTCATATTACATAATATGAATCGCAAACGTGGAAACACGTGACAAGCTAAGCTTTTTGAAGAACAAAAGGCAATTAAAAGTAACTACGAATCAGAACCCCTTGGCAATCACCTTAGCATCACAAAAAACATATATGAGCAGAAAACTAGACAATCAAAACATTGAACAAGGAAGATCAAATAGAGAAGAATCGAATCCAAAAAATCCAAGAAAAAGTCAGTACCATGTAAAAGCCCTCTTCTGTCTTGACAAGATAACTTCAACAGAAAGACATCAGGTGGTCTTGGAGGCTGCAATTCTGAACGGTAAAAAGACAACCCAGAAGCTGAGGAACATGAAGGACATGCCTCTACTAGTCTCTTCTTCAATAAACCCCACCTTGTTGTTGATTTGCCAACCACCCAAAACACTAAGTAGCACCATTTTCCATCCGTAGACACATCTTCACCACATCAAAAACACCCAAAATCAAAACAAAAATCACGTTATTTTTTTACGCAAACTTATCCCTACCAGAAAACTAAGAAATCACACTTTGTTTTTGACAAAATTGAAGGCTAAAAGTGTGAAAGAAAAAAAGTAAAAGAAGCTCAATATAGCATCTGGGCTGCTTCCAGAACAGCAGAAAAGGAAAAGGAAAAGGAAAAAGAAAAAGAAAATATTGAGCTGAAGAAAACTACAACTAAGACAAACTCTAAGAATGGAATTTTTTTCCCTGGGGTCCTTACCTCCTCTAACAATGCTGAGACCAAAGAAGAGAATGATACGGCATAAATCACAACCAAGACCAGTCTTGTCAGGACAATTCACAGTGATAACAGTAGGGTCTCCTTCTTTCTCTGATTGTCTAATTATCACTACATCGTCATCATATAAAATTCCCATTTGCTGGTCTTCTTTCTTTCCCTTTTCGTCCTCCTCTTTCTTCTCTTTCTTGAATTTGAGAGTTGGATTTTGTTGCTGCTGTTGCTGTTGTTGTTGGTGTTGGTGGTGGTGTTGGTGGTGGAGGTGGAGGTGGTGGAGAAGGAGGAGGAGGACGACGAGGAGCAGGTAAAGGAACAGAGAGAAAGAGAGGCAGAAGACACTGCTGTGTTCGTGTCTCTATCTGCTTTACTTCTGCTTCACTTGTTCTTGTTGTTGCTGTTTCCTTGTCTGTTTTTCTCTTCTTCTCTCTCTCTCTCTGTTTTTTTTTTTTTAGGTTTGGTAATTTAGAGGATGGATTGATTGAGATATTAGACACGAGATGATGAGACAGTGGACCAAGATTGAGAAGAATGACAATTTGTTGTCCGTTACATTAAAACTCGTGTTTTTTAAAAACATTTTTTATTTATAAATATATTAAAATATTTTTTTATTTTAAATATAAGTAAATTAAAATCATAAAAATATTAAAAAATATCAATTTAATATTTTTTAAAAAATAAAAATAAATAAATATATTGCTCGGTTCATAGAATTTATTTTTCTAATATCTTTTTTATAATTTTTTTAACTTAAAATTAATTTTAATTAGTAGATAATTTGTTGATGATTTGGAATGTATATTTGTTTTTAAATTTTTTATTCAAAATTGTGTTAGGTTGGTATTCAAATGATATAAAATATATATAAATAAATATGGTTAAAAAGATAAAAATAAAAATATTAAATAATTCTAAAATGAATTTATCTAAGATAAAAAGATATATCTCATTTATTATTATTATTCATGTTTTTGTTTTTGTTTTTTAATCTTAATCAAATGCTACTTGAATGAGAGGGTGAACTTTGATTGAGAACAAAATAAGAGAAAAAAGAGTGCAATTAAGAGACTGAGGTGAAAAAGAAGAATCAAAATCTTTTTTTATTATTATTATTTTCTATTCCCTTTATCTCCCCCCCACTTTAAATTAGATTGATAAGCAATAAAAAGATTTCCTTTATATTCTCTCTTTTCTCCTTTTTTTAACAAAATAAAATACCATAAAATTAATTTATATGTTTTCTTTCCTTTTATATTTTCTCCTCTACCAGCATAACTTGGGGGAGGAAAAATAATGAAGGCCTCTTTTATGGTATCTCATAATAATAAATGAATGAAAACTATAGAATTAATATGAGGAACACATCATTTTATTTTATTGATTCAAAATTAAAGGTTAAATTGTAAAACACCCAGTTGAACTTAAATGAAAAAATAAATACCCCTCCTTGATAAAAAGCAATCTCTGATTTTCTACCCTAAATTTTATAATATTTTGAATATGCCTCTTAATAAGAACAACAACTAATATCGGTTCATACTAAACCAAAAATTAATTTTTGAAATGCAAATTCACACATAAATCACCATTCAAGAAACAAAATAAAGAAGAAAAAAAAAACAAACAAGATGGGGTGTTTTTTCATGGTTTTCTTAGAAATGATTTTTAAAATTAAGGTTTTTTGAGATTTATTTAATTAAGATTTTCAATTTAGGTTTATTGTTTGGCTTCATAGGACTTTCTTTGTTTTTTAGTATCATAGTGCATGATATTTTTCTAAAAATATTTTTTTCTTAAAATAATTTTAATATATTTTTTTCAGTTTTTTTTATATCAATAAACTAAAATTATTAAAAAAATACTAACAAAAACATCAATTTGATATTTTTTTTAAATAAAATACACTTTTAAAACTTATTAAAAAAAAAACTCTCACACTCCCAAGCACTTCATTAAAAACCAACACACAACAAATACTCAGACATAAAAATTAAAAACTAACCCTAACTTGGTTTATTTCCATCACATATAAAAATTATTTTTAGATTTTATTTATTTTTGTATTTTAAAAATACTTTTAAAAAAAATTAAAAAATTTTTATTTTTTAATTTTCTTCAAATTAAAATTTTTTAATGCTTTTAAATAATTTTGATGCCTTGATTTCAAAATAACTTTTTAAAAATACAAAATATTATTTTAATATATTTTTAAATAAAAATCATTTTGTACAATTATACTTCCAAAGATATCAAAATTCTTCATAAGTGCAAATAAACCAAAAAAAAAAATCATCTAATGTAACAAGTTTAAATGACTCTTAGTACAATTTATTTTCACAAAAACAAAACACAGTCAGCAATTTATAATTTTCTCCAATTTTGTTTTTTTTCTCAAAACATGATTGGATTACGATCAATCCCTTATCTCCTCCTTATCTGGAAAAAAAAAAGGCCAAAAATAAAAAATAAAAACCCTGAAGAACAACTTGACGTGGAAGATCCAACATTATTGGACGTTATTGTATATATAATAAAATTTGGTCGGTCCATTGCTTCGAAAAGTCCAACCTTTTAAATACCCGTTTACGGAGAAGCTGGAACTTAAGAGAACATCATATGTCGCGATAAAGTAGATAGTATATCGTCTGCGTGTGATATGATATTTTGTCGACGTCTGATTGCGCAGTGAAACCACTCGTGAGTAGTGAGTGACAGCCGCCACCACGTGTCTTATTTGTGGAGGGTCCCTTTCACGTGCTTATCTTAACTGAGCCTCCAAGAAAGAAAAGTCACTTATCATTCTTTAATTTTATTTTATTTTTTAAACTCTTTCACACCTCTTTTTCAGTTCTACCTGTCCCTGGCCTCACCTAATCCTCAGCATTTTCTTTTTTTTACCTTTTTTTTTAAATAATAATATATCATTCTAGAATAACTATTACACTCTTTTAAGATCAACCCAGGTTACTCATAAGGTGAATTATTATAAGAAAATATCGTTCTAGCGTATTTGAAAGTATAATTTTTATTATTATTTAAAATATTTTTTTATTTAAAAATATATTAAAATAATATTGTTTTTATTTTTTAAAAATTAATTTTAATATAAGCACATCAAAATAATCTAAAAATACAAAAAAATATTTATTTAAAGCAAAAAAAAAATTAATTCTTTTAAAAAATATTTTTTAAACACAAAAATTAATCAAGTTACATGAAATTAATTAATTATATATATATAAAATACAGATTAGATTAGACTCTAAATTGACTAGTTTATTAACTTATCAAACCTGTAAAAGTTAATAACAGAAAATCTTATAATAATTATTAATTATGTTTACCGTAATGGTAAAAGGATATTTGATAGCAAGTTTATTTTATGCTATATTCAAGGAATTCAAAATTATCATTTGTATATTTGAATTTCAGCTTCTAAATCGTTTTTAAAACACCTTTTATAATCTTACTAAATATTTTTTATTAACTTTTAAGGCAAACAAGTTCCAAGTTTTGTCATTGAAACTATGAAACATATTATACTGGATTGATGAATTTATAAGAAATAATTTCTCAAAACGTTTTTTTATACGAATCCTAAAAATTAAGGTAGGGACTATACTACTTACCAACTAAGTTCAACTTGCAAAGAAGCTAATTAATATATAGCATTAATTAAATGTGTAAATTACTTTATTCATTCTACACTGCAATTAATAACAAGGATAAATTAGACAATTAGCATTTAAAATATAATTAAATTCTGAAATAATACATGATAAAAATATTTAGGTGAAATAACACAGTTGGAGAATATTATAGTTTAAAAACATGATATTTCAATAATATCATGGTTCACAACCATGATATTAATGAAATGTGCTAGATTATTTTTAAAAACACATCTAGTAGACTACCTAATATTTAAAATATATTAGTTTCATTGTATTTTTTAGAGTTTTAAGAATACTACAAAAATACCAATACAACAAATCTACAGCTACATGTGAGGATAGCATTGAAATTTTCCAGGAGCGTCAGATAAAGCAAATGAACATATCTCCCTATAAGATCAATGAATAATTAACTACCAAACAAATGAAATATATATGTTATGGCATACCTGCAACAAAAATTAAAATCATTATAATAGTTAACGCAATCATAACAAATAATCAACACATTTAAATCATAATACACTACCAAATATAGACGCTTAACATGAGAAGACAATCTATAACCTTGAGTGTCTGGTATTCTATGTAATAATACATGTAATTGATGGGAAATTATATAAGTTTAATTTGCTTAAAAAATATCGTAATATATCATAACATGACTTAATAAATTGATATACATATGTTGTTAATTAGACCATGTTTTTTTATTATGACTTGTATCATTACATATGTCATACCTATAATGTGCATGACCTTCCTTTGCATCTATCTTATTGTGCAAATAAGTAGACATTCGCTGACTACATTCTAATTTCCATCTAGATAAGTATATTGCAACTTGAGGTCCAATGCAATCAATTTTTTCTAACTCGTCTAGTAAAAAACAAAATGGCATTCCATATGCTAACTTATAGTTTTGAACCGTGTAATAAAAATCAACAAACCGTATGAAGTCCAAGTAATTCTCAACATTTTTTATTCTAACTTGTATGTGAGTTGTCTGTGTTCGATCTATTTAAATTTTAATTAATGTTGCGTTTGTGAAGCACGATATTTAGTTAATGTTGTGTTTCAGAAGCGTAACATGCAATTATCAAGCTTTAAAAGCGTGATATTTAGTAAATGTTATATTTCAAAAATACAACAATATAAAATTATTCTATTTCATTGATCAAAATCTTTTTTAAACAATATCATTCTTCTATATTTTTAAATTTACTGTGCTAGTCCGAACAAAAAAAACAAAAACTAATAACAACTGCCAAGTATGTGGACATTATAAAATGTTATAGGGTAATGAGATCATGGACACCATGTCATCAATCTTGGTAGATTCCAATAATTTCATTGTTTATGGTGTCCAAGTTTGAGTGGACGAGGAGGACTTGAATTTTTAGAGTATGCACCGGGAAAGAAAAGGAATAAATGGTATTGGCTTGTAGCTCAAGGCATATAATTGATTTGGGAATCTTTCAAAAAAGTCAATAGTGGATTCATACAGTGCCTGCCCCCCTTTGAGCTTCATCGGACATTGTTTTTGAATCGCGTTGATAGGAATAACACAACCCATAAGATTGCTCTATTTTAAACTCTAACACTCAAAATTTGTGAGGTTTAGAATAAAATAATCTCAAAAGTAAATAAATAAATAACAAGTTACATTAATTCTAATAACTTGATCTTTATATTTTAAGAAAATTGAATTGTATTATTAGAGCAACATAATCTATAGTCTACTATTATTTTTAAAAGAATATTTAGAAGTATGATAACAATTATTTTTTAAATTATTTTTTATTTGAAAATATATACAAATAATATTTTTTTTTTAAAAAAATTATTTTTAACATCAGCATATTAAAATAATATTAAAATACTAAAAAATATTACTTTAAAAATATATATTTTTAAAAAATACATTTAAAATATAAAAATAAATAGAACCACAGTAAAATTCATTAATTATATTATTTTTTCAATATTTTTTCCTGTGCTAGTTTTGAAAAACTTGTAATAGAAACCATATTTATGGTGGTGTGTTAGGAATTGTATTTAATTTTTTTTTCATTAAATAACAAAATAATATTTTTTTTATTTTTATTTTTTTATATGGTAACTCCTGTGTTAATATAACCACTCCTAACTATTCTCTCGTGAATTAAAATCATAATGGACAATGACAAAATAATATTATCTAATTGATATAAAAAATATGATATAATTATATCTATATATCATAACACTATATAATGTAAATTCTGTATATATAGCACCCCATTCTTGTACCAAGGATTATTATTATAGACTAGATATTACTTAAAATAATAATAATAATAATAATAAAAGGTTGAATTTGAATTCCTTGAATTTTACTTAATAGACTGTAATTTTATACGAGTTTTACTGAAAAGTTTTCTTAAAATCTTAGTTATGCAAAAGCTATTATTTATAATTTTTTTTTAAATTACAACAACAAAAATATCGCAATACAACAAACAAACCAATTGAATATTTATTGACAGGGCAAATCATAAATTGTGAAGTTCCACGGCATCGAGACCACAATTGACGGCAAAATAATTTCATATCAAGGAGGTTCACATCATGGGCCTGACAATGCCATGATTTTCCAAGGGCTTCATTGATTTGCCCTATAAATGGCCTGTCTCATATGCCTCCCACAAAGCCAACGGTCCCCTTGAAGCCACGTATTTTCCCAACTTGGATTTTTTTTGTTTTTACAAGGGGTCAATTCAATAATAATTATGCGTAATTAGGATGATCATGACCCTTGAAACCACAAGGATAGATAGGAATAAACTGTAACATGTTGCTATCTCTCTATAAAAATCCATGAAGTTAAACATTATAGAATAAAATAATATTAAAATGGATATGGTGAAACATTTGTTGTCAAATAACATAATATATGGACAAACTAGTTATGATTGAATGTTGATATGTGTTGCAATTTTTAGTTTCTATGAAAAAAAAAAGTTAGTGAGTGTGAATAGACATTTGAAACTGTTTAAAAATATAGTTATGATTGTGGTTATGATTCTTTTTTTAAAATATTTTTTATTTATAAATATATTAAAATAATATATTTTTTATTTTTTAAAAATTATTTTTGATATCAGTACATAAAATCATCTAAAAACATCAAAAAAAATATTAATTTAAAGTAAAGAAAAAAATAAATATTTTTTAATTTTTTTTAAAAATGCTTTTAAAACGTAAAAACAACCAAGGCTTCCAATATATATATATATATATATATATATATATATATATAAAAGTATTTACTAATCTACTTCTCTTTAGCAATTATTTCTTTATTGATTTTATGATTTGAACTTAAAAAGCTAAAGAATCGAGTACGTTTACTTAATTACTAAACTACAAGAACAACCTTTTAAGATTAATAAAAAGAGAGGAAATTGAATAGTATCTTTAGTAAAAAATTGTGTTTAGAAGTGCCTTTAAGAAGCTTGTTTACAATCATTCAATACTCTTCATTAATTCAGTTTCTTATTTTATAATAAAATTTACTATAGATTAATAAAAAACATTATCACGAATGAAAATACAAATCAAAGATACTGTCCATGAAAGAAACACAACAAGAACTCGGTGAGTTGGGAAATAGGTCGAAAACTTCATTGACTTTTCTTCGTAGTTTAGGGCATGAAAATGAAGCCACACTTGTTGAGTCAAGTAGCCTCCTTGCTCAGCTCACACACGCATCTAAAAAAGTAAGCAATTCTGCTTTGCACTCTCAATATATTCTTGATTTGTAGCAAGAGACATGGAATTGTTTGAAAGCTACTTTGCCTTTGCTGCTTCCTGCCACCTTCCCTACTGTCTGGCTGCTTCATCGTCTTTTGTTGACAAGTGAACCAAATTCCATGTGCGATAATTGAGCAGATGATTTCTCCATAGTCAATAAACACTCAAGTTTTGGAGCAAAATTGTCTACTTGCAACCTTCCTTTGTGTGTCCATTTCGAAACTCCCCATCTTCTTAGAACGTGCATAGAGTCGATATAGATAGTACACTACATGGTTTTTTTTTTTTTTTTTTTATAATTCTTTTTATTGATTTTTATATTAATTAAAATAAATAGTTTTAAGTCGACAGGGAATGGTTTAAAATATTGAGAAATTAAAATGTATTTATGTAGTAAAGAACTTCTTTTTTATTCATGCATTTTTGTTTGGATAAAAAAATGTCTCTCTTGTTTTTTTATTTATCATCATTATGGTTTTTATATATATATATATAATGAAGTAATGAAGGCAATTAAAATGATTAGTCGTATGAATTTCAATGTAAATTAAGAGAGAAAATATATTCCTCTAATCATGATTATTTCTTTTTTTTTTCTTTTTTCTTAAAAGAATATATCTTTTTATAAAATAATTATGCACATATATATATATATATATAATTTATAGTAATTAATATTATCATAAAACCTCTAATGTTATTTAAAAATCATGACATTATTGAATGGTTTTTTTAAATATAACTTTACTTATGTATATTAGATTCATATATAATTTATAGTAATTAATATTATCATAAAAACTCTAATGGTATTTTAAAATCATGACATAATCAAATGAGTTTTAAATATAATTCTAACAACCTCAAAGGTTAAATCAATTTATCTATTTAGCTTCCATGTAAAAGGTAAATGGAGCATAATTTTATTTTTTTTACATTGAGTTCACTGAAATTTCTAACAAAATTTTGACAGAATCTTTCCTATATCAGGAGGTCCTAAGTTATTGATAATTTACCCTGCATGTATTTATAATCACATCTCATCCATAAACACATCCACAATGGATCCATTTCAACCATTTAATTCATTCGAGAATATACTCAGGACAAAACTTCATACTCAATCTCCATCTCATATCACATGCATAAATTAGTAATCAAGATAACCATCCAAGTGCTGAGATTTCATATATAAACATAACGCAATTTAGTTTT
This sequence comes from Populus tomentosa, assembly GCA_018804465.1. Lineage (NCBI taxonomy): Eukaryota > Viridiplantae > Streptophyta > Magnoliopsida > Malpighiales > Salicaceae > Populus > Populus tomentosa. Next base: position 43,168,076 of record CM031969.1, on the reverse strand, counting down.
TTGAATATAAACTAGTACATTATAATATCCCCAAGCATATGGTAATACATTTAATATTCCAAACAAAAAAAATAATACAAGGAGTATACTATTATATTCAAGTTACATGTTTACTACATAACAAAATTACTTGAATAATCCTTAAGTTCCTAACTTATACAAAAAGGGATCAAAGAACATAAATTTTACTCTTGACGTGAATAGGAAGTACCTGCAATATCAAAATAAAAGAATAATTATGTTAAATAAATAAAATACAACCAAATAATGGAAGGTCACTACTACATATATCTACACATACAAGTACCACTCGATACGGTATAATCATAGTTGATCGGGAAAAGAAGATCCTTTGCTACATCTAACACCTATCCTTCCACAACTTAGTTATGTTTTTCTTTTTTATTATCACACATTAATTTTTGTCTGATTTACCCTTTTCCTTATTCACCCCAAATTTTGAGGTGGTTGCTGCTGACACTAATAACTCCTATTAGTTTCATTAGTCATCCTTACTTGGATCGACTAACCAATTCCTTGGTAATGCTAGTACCAATTTCCAGCTCGAAATAGTCAATCTATTACTCTCCATCACACTTGGAGATGTTTCCGGTAATGCTGATGCCAAGTTCTCTTAACACCATTAACTTCCCATTAACTTCCTCCTTTGGAAGTTAATCAAGTTATTGTGGGCTTGTCGATACCAACATTATTCATCAGTATATTCATCAATATCATTAACTATTCTTGATGCAAATAGTTAATCAAGTTCAATATTCATTATATTTCCATCAAGGTCATGCTGATGTTAACAATATTTATTAACATCATTAGCTGCCCCCATTCAAGGTCGGCTAATGAAGTCCATAGGCGGTCGTTTTTTTTTTCCTTTCTTTTCGATATATATAATATAAACTCATATTCGAACTCTAAATTCTAGAGTCTACGATCAAAATTCAGATTTTAAATTCATGTCAGCTTCACCATATCTTTCCTTTCTTTAGTCATATTCACGAATATGATTTCTAGCATGAATTTGAGTACGAAGTTTATTATCAACCAAGGAGAATCTAGGCGTGGGACACTTACTTGCCACCGATGCTCGATTTGTGTTTCTTTGTTATTGTCGTACTTCCCATGTGGTTCCTCCTAAATTCACAAGTACACTACATTATTTCATGGCTGGTTTTCATTTTGCAAATAGCAAGGTAACAACAACAATATTTACTTTTTACATTTCTATGTTTTAAATCATTACGCACATCATCAACTTTACTTTTCAAATGTAGTTTATCCCCTATTGGTGTTAAGGTTTTTCATAACTCAATTATAGGTTATTTCTCAAAAATTAATTTTTTTTTCAAAATAAAATAATAATAATAATAAAGGTTGGCAACATGGAGAAAGCAAATTGGGGAATCAAGTTGTAATTTTGAAGCAAATTCAAGGCCTAATTATACCCTATTATGTCTAAAAATGGAGAAAAAAATAAAAATTAAAGGTCAAATTAAATAATAATTGGATAAATTTGAATAAAAATTAAGCTCAAGGACATAATTAAAATTTAAATAGGCCAATTTCATTTAATAATGGGCCAAATTGAATTTTAATTATGTTTAAGAATTAATTTGGGTCCAATTAAAGGATTTAATTAAGTGCAAGGACTTAATTATACTTTAAATGGGTTAAATTAATTTTATTTGGGGTTTAATTGGTGAAAAATTAAGTTTGGGAGCCTAATTTGAGCTTAATTGAGAAGATTGAAATTTTAAGAGACCAAATTTAATTTTGACCAAGTTAATTGATTGAAATCAAGGGCAAAATTGCAATAAAATTAAAATTTTAGGGTCAATTAAGGGCTAAATTGATAAAATTCACAGTCAAGGACCAATCTGCAAAAGACACCAAACTATAGGAGCTCAAATGAAAAAAAATCGGGGGGTAAAATTATAGAAATAAAAAGTTTAATAGTCAATTAGGGGTTTAATTGAACAAATCCGAGACCAAGGACCATATTGCAATAGGCACTTAACTTCGGGTTTCCAATTGAAGTTCATCAGGGGTTTAATTGTATTAAATCAAAAGTTTAGGGTCAAATAAGGGTTCAATTAAAACAAATTGAAAGCTAGAGGACTACATTGAACTTAAAAAAAATCCCTAATTCAAACCTAAAACGAAGCCGTTTTGAGTATATAAAAAAAAAAGACCAGATGACGTCGTCTGATCCCTGTTCATTATCTTTTTTTTTTTTTTGAAAAAGTGGTCCAATTATCTACTTTGGATGTGTATTTAATGCATCTAACGTCCATCAAATTTGACAAATCTTACACGAAAAAGATCATCTGCACTTTCTCTATAACCCCATATGGCCCGTTTAGGCTGAATGACAACCCATCGGCGCTGGCACCGTCCTAAACAAGCAAACTCAAGTAGCTTTTTTCAGCAGATTTGAAAGTACATCATGCCTACTTTGAGCCAACGGTTGGGACTATACTACTTATCAACTAAGTTCAACTTGCAAAGAAGTTAATTAATAAATAATAACATTTATTAAATGTGTAAATTACTTTATTCATTCCACATTGCAATTAATAGCAAGGATAAATTAGACAATTAGCATCCAAAATATATTTAAATTTTAAAACAGCACATGGTAAAAACATTTAAGTAAAATAATACAGTTTGAGGATATTGCGGTTCAGAAACATGATATTTCAATAATATTGCGGTTCACAAGTATGATATTAATGAAATGTGCTGGATTATTTCAAAAACACGTCTAACAGACTACCTAACATTAAAAACATATTAGTTTAATTACATTTTTCAGAGTTTCAAGAACACTAAAAAAATACTAATACAACAAATCCACAGCTACATGTGGGGATAACATCGAAATTTTTCAGGAGCATCAGATAAAGCAAATGAACATATATTCTTGTAAGGTCAGTGAATAATACACTACCAAACAGTAAAGTGTATATATATATATATATATATATATATATATATATTATGGCATACCTGCAACACAAATAAAAATTATTATTATAATTTACGCAATCATAACAAACAATCAACACATTTAAATCATAATACACTACTAAATGTGGACGCTTAACACGAGAAGACAATCTATCACCTCTAGTGTGTGGATATTCTATGTAATAATATATGTGATTGATGTGAAATTATATAAGTTTAATTTGCTTAAAAAATATCATAATACATTGTAACATGACCTAATAAATTGTTATACATATGTTGTCCATTAGAACATGTTTTTCTAGCATGCCTTGTATGATTGCATATGTCATACCTATAATGTGCATGACCTTCTCTTGCATCTATCTCGTTCTGCAAACGAGTAGATATTAGTCGACTACATCCTAATTTCCATCTAGATGAGTATGCTTCAACTTGAAATCTAATGTAATTATTTTTTTCTAAATCATCTAGTAAAGAATAATAATCACATTTCATATGCTAACCTATAGTTTTGAACCATGTAATAATAATCAACAAACTGTGTGAAGTTTTAGTGATTCTCAACGTTCCATATTCTAACTTGTCTATGTGTTTTCTATGTTTGATCTATTTAAATTTTAATTGATATTGTGTTTGTAAAATACGACATCTTAAGTTGTCGTGCTTCAAAAGCAGGACATTTAGTTAATGTCGTGTTTTAGAAGCTTGATGTGCAGCTATCAGGCTTCAAAAGTGTTATATTTAATGAATGTCACATTTTAGAAATACAACAATGTCAAACTATACTATTTTGTCAAATTTTTTTTAAACAATATCATTCTTCTATATTTTTAAATTTACTGCTAGTCCAAAAAAAAAACAAAAAAAAACATAATAACAACTGCCAACATGTGGACATTATAAAATGTTAATGGGTAATGAGATCATGGACACCATGTCATCAATCTTGGTAGATCCCAATAATTTCATTGTTTATGGTGTACAAGTTTGAGTGGACGAGGAGGACTTGACTATTCAGAGCATCCACCGGGAAGGAAAAGGAATAAATGGTATTGGCTTGTAGCTCAAGGCATATAATTGATTTGGGAATCTTTCAAAAAAGTCAGGTCAATATTGGATTCATACAGTGCCTGCCTACCTTTGAGCTTCACCGGACATAGTTTTTGAATCGCGTTGTTAGGAATAACACAACCCATAAGATTGCTCTATTATAAACTCTATCTCTTAAAATTTGTGAGGTTTATAATAAAATAATCTCAAAAGTAAATAAATAAACAACAAGTTAAAATAATTCTAATAACATGATTTTTATATTTTAAGAAAATTGAATTGTGTTATTAGGAGCAACACAATCTATAACCTGCGTTATTTTTAAATAAATATTTGAGAGTGTGGTAGCGATTGCTTTTTCAAAATATTTTTAGCTTAAAAATACATAAAAAAAATAATTTTTTATTTTTTTAAAATTATTTTTAACATTCGCATATCAAAATTATCTGAAAATACTAAAAAAATATTAATTTGAAATTTTTTTAATTTTTTTCAAAAACACTTTTAAAATGTAAAAATAAATTGGTACTAACAATGAAATTCATTAATTATATTATTTTTTCAATTTTTTTTTTTTGCTTATGCTAGTTATAAAAAAATTGTAATAGTTTCAGGTGTGTTTAGAATTGCATTTAATTTGGGTCTCTCTCTCTCTCTTCGCAAAATGCTCTCTCCATCCCTCGTTGCCTTCTCTTTTTATTTTTATTTTTTTTATGTGGTAACTCCTGTGTTAGTATAACCACTCCTAACTATTCTCTGAAATGAGAATTCACATCATATTGGACAATGACAAAATAATATTATCTAATTGATATTAAAAAAATATGATATAATTATATCTATATATCATAACACTATTTGTATATGTAGCATTCCATTCTTGTACAAGATAAGTAATTTTTTTATTATTATAAATTAATTACTAAGGATTATTATTATAGACTAGATATTACTTAAAATAATAATAATAATAATAATAATATAAAAAGGTTGAATTTGAATTCCTTGAATTTTACTTAGTCTGTGTTTGTTTTTTAAAAAGTAATTTTTGAAAAATCAGTTTTTAAATTTTTTTATACTTATTTGTTATTAAAAAAATTAATTAATAAAAAATATTTTTTTATTAAAAAAAATGACATAATAATAATTGACGGCAAAATAATTTCATATCAAGGAGGTTCACATCAGGGGCCTGACAATCCCATGATTTTCCAAGGGCTTCATTGATTTGCCCTATAAATGGCCTGTCTCATATGCCTCCCACAAAGCCAACGGTTCCCTCGAAGCCACGTTTTTTCCCAACTTGGATTTTTTGTTTTTTTTTTTTGTTTTTACAAAGGGTCAATTCAATAATAATTATCGTAATTAGGGTGATCATGACCCTTGAAACCACAAGGATAGATAGGAATAAACTGTAACATGTTGCTATCTCTCTATAAATCCATGAAGTTAAACATTATAAAATAAAAATAATAATAAAATAGATATGGTGAAACATTTGTTGTCAAATAAAATAATATATGGACAAGCTAGTTATGATTGAATGTTGATATGTGTTACAATTTTTAGTTTCTATGAGAGAAAAAAAGTTAGTGAGTGTAAATACATATTTATTAAAGCATGTTTGGAAGTGTAGCTGCGATTATTTTTTAAAGTGATTTTTATTTAGAAATATATTAAAATAATATATATTTTATATTTTTTAAAAATTATTTTTGATATTAGTGCATCAAAATAATCTAAAACCACCAAAAAAATATTAATTTAAAGTAAATAAAAAAATAAAGAAATTTCAAATTTTTTTTTTAAAAACGCTTTTGAAACGAAAAAATAAATAGGGTTAATTATATATATATATATATATATATATATAAAAGAAGCATTTTATATCTCTTTAGCAATTATTTTTTTATTGATTTTATGATTTGAACTTAAAAAACTATAAAATCGAGTACATTTACTTAATTACTAAACTACAAGAACAACCTTTCAAGATTAGAAAAAAAAGAGAGGAAATTGAATAGTATCTTTAGTAAAAAATTGTGTTTAGAAGTGCCTTTAAGAAGCTTGTTTACAATCATTCAAAACTCTTCATTAATTCAGTTTCTTATTTTATAATAAAATTTACTATAGATAATTAAAAAACATTATCACAAATAATAGTATTCATTTAATATCACTAAGTAATGTAATTCCTTTTATTCGAATATTTATTCTATGCCGTTTATAAACCAATTCCAATAATAGTAGAGGCTGAAAAATGCATGCACGCTCGTTAGTTTTTAAGATATTTGAACTTTATTAATACTTATTTACTATGATTGTCTTTTTTTTTTTATTGGTGCATTATTAATTGTTCATTTCCATAATTCTGATTTTAAAACTTTTTATATATATAGTTATTAAATTTGATCCTGACAAGTCTCAAATTATAGGATGATAAATTAATCCAAAATAAATTTTTAAAAAAACTAAAATGATATCAATTTTTTTTAAAAAAAATTAGTTCTAACCGAGTCAAGTCCTGCTGGTTTTAAAAACTATTTAGTATTATCATAGCTTTTGCCTTTTTTTTTTCCTAATCACAAAAAAAAAAAAAAAACCAGTTTGATTAGACACATAAATTCTATCTCTTGCACCAGACCTCACATGTTATTTCATTTCAAACCATGATTTTATTAGAACTAAAACAACATTTGTTTTTTATTCATGAAAACATACCTTTTATTTATATTATTTACAAAAATCCATTTTACAGCAAGCCTTTTTGTTTATATCGTATAATTTAGTAGATGGAATTGAATACTAGCAAAAATACGTGACTACAATAATTAATCTTTCTCCATGTAGGATCTCCATGGAAGAAAAGGAAAGAAAGGAAGAACTCCTATATATCCTTTTCTTCACGTGGAAATACAGTCTTTGACGAATACAAATCAAAGATACTGTCCATGAAAGAAACACAACAAGAACTCGGTGAGTTGGGAAATAGGTCGAAAACTTCATGGACTTTTCTTCGTAGTTTAGGGCATGAAAATGAAGCCACACTTGTTGAGTCAAGTAGCCTCCTTGCTCAGCTCACACACGCATCTAAAAAAGTAAGCAATTCTGCTTTGCACTCTCAATATATTCTTGATTTGTAGCAAGAGATATGGAATTCTTTGAAAGCTACTTTGCCTTTGCTGCTTGCTGCCACCTTCCCTATTGTCTGGCCGCTTCATCGTCTTTTGTTGACGAGAGAACCAAATTCCAAGTGCGATAATTGAGCACATGATTTCTCCATAGTCAATAAACACTCAAGTTTAATATCTTTTTATTGATTTTTATATTAATTAAAATAAATAGTTTTAAGAGAGGGAATGGTTTAAAATTTTGAGAAATTAAAATGTATTTATGTGGTAAAGAACTTCTTTCTTATTCATGCATTTTTGTTTGGATAAAAAGATGTCTCTTTTTTATTTATCAACATTATGGGGTTTTTTTATATATATAAAAAATGAAGGCAATTAAAATGATTAGTCGTAAGAATCTCAATGTAAATTAAGAGAGATAATATATTCCTCTAATCAAGATTATTTCTTTTTCTTTTTGTCTTAAAAGAATATATCTTTTTATAAAAAAAAATTATGTATATGAGATTCATATATAATTTATAGTAATTAATATTATCATAAAAGCTCTATTGTTATTTTAAAATAATGACATAATCAAATGATTTTTTAAATAAAAATTTACTTATGCATATTAGACTCATATATAATTTATAGTCATTAATATTATCATAAAAGCTCTAATGTTATTTTAAAATCATGACATAATCAAATGATTTTTTAAATATAACTTTACTAATTTTACTTAAAAAGAATTTTATTATAAAAATTTAAAATATAAGATAATTAAATAAAAAAAAAATGGGTGAAGGGTCAAAAGAATAATGTCATGAAGCACTTATAAGACCAAGCCCATAATTGTGTATTTTTTTCAACTTAAACTTATAACATATTACTAGTTTTAATTATTTAAAAAAATAAATAAACAACACATTATCTATTAGTAATGACGTGTTGTCCAATATAACTAATGAGATATTTTGAATTCTAAAACTCAAATTTTAATATATTTTTAATTTTTTTTTATAATTTTCAATAATCTCATTTTCAACCTCAAAACATCATTTAGCTAATCTAAAATCATAAAATAAAAATAAAAATAAAAAACTTTTCCTAATGCATATCTACTTTTTTTTTGGCTTGATTAAATGCCCAAACAATCTCAATCAAACTCCTACTTGCAATATAAATTTATTAATTTCAAGATTGATTTATTTTAGGTTGAAAATGATAGATCAAGACTTCTCTCTCCTCTCTCAACTCTTAAGAAATAAATAAATAAAAAAGTTTTAGAATCAAAATATCAAAACCCAACATTATAGAGATCAAAGATGAAAAAATAAAAAAATTCAAGAATCAAATAAGTGAAAAACATACAATAATGTGTTAGTCCTTTTAATTTATTAGTTAATGTCTCGAAATGAGTTTGCAATATTTTGAGGTCTTTAAGCTCAACTTTATTTGTGTGGTTGGACTATGTTTTTTTTTATTTTTTTTTATAATTTTAAATTAGTATTATTTTACATTTTTGAATTGTTTTGAATACTAATATTATACATAAAAAATATTATTTAATATATTTTTATATAAAAAATATTTTTAAAAATGATTTCCACCACAATTTCAAACCGTAAACTTATAGAGCTACAATAATTATGTATATCAAAAGGAATGTTAAGACCCGAACCCAAGTATTGAAAGTGGGAATTGAAAGTTTTTACCTCACACGCTTGCATAAAAAAAAGGTGTGTGTCTCTTTTAAAAAACTATAGAAAGAGGTATTCTAGAAAGTGATATTGGAGAAATATAAGAAAATATTTTCAATGAAAAATAATACGAAGGGCATTATAGTAAGTGAGGGAATTGTAACGGCTAGTTAGTCTAGTACCGTTGGATGAAGATATCTGTTAAAAAAAAAACACGCAAACAGCACGCTCCCCAAAGCAGCGGCTTCTCTCACGTTCTCAATCTTTCTTCCCATTTCTTAATCGGAGAAAGAAATGAAAATTAAGCAAAAAATGGAAAACAATCTACTTTAACTACATTTTCCACTCCTTTCTTTAACTTAACACACATTTCCCATACATGGAAGAAGGGAACCTACTGGCGTGCTAGGGTTTTTTCTTTCTTACAGGACAACACGGGTTTGTTTTGTGTACAAGGTTCGGTATTTACAACAATGAATATCTTCAAGAAAAAAACTTCTCCTAAAGGTACTTTTTTTTTTTTATAAAGACATTTTTAAGTGGGTTTTGTTTAAAATTAGTGATTGTGTTGTAAAATCTTGAACTTTTTCAGTTTTGATGGAGTGGAGGGTGCTCTTGTTTATTTGGGTTTAATGGGCTGCTTTGAATATGTTGCTGGGTGTTTATATATTATAATCTAATGTCAATGATTTTCTTGTTTAGTTTAAGTTTTTGAATGGAGGATCAGAGTTTAATTTGTTTGCTTTGCTAGTTTTGATGCTCACTTTGCTTGTTTTGGGTTTTGAATATATGTTCTAAGTTATTGAAAAGTGAGATTTATGAAGGCTTATTTTTTTAATTCAACAGAGGCTCTCAGGACTAGCAAGAGAGAAATGACTGTTGCCACAAGAGGTATTTTTGCTGTCATAATTTTTTTTTAGTCTAATGTTACCAAGGAGAATGCATGATTACTTTGGTCAATTGATTTATTAGCATGGTTGGAAACATTCTTTGTTAAAAGAATAACAAACCCATCACGGGTTTTTGATTTCTAGGGATTGAACGTGAAATTGCATCTCTTCAGTTGGAGGTATGTCGCTTTTTCTAGAATGGTTTTGTATAAAATTTTACTACTGGTCTCTTTATTTTTATTTTCTATAAGCTGAGCTTTGCAATGGATTTTCAGGAGAAGAAATTGGTGGCAGAGATAAAACAAACAGCAAAAACTGGAAATGAGGCAAGTCTGTTAAATGTTCTTTGTAGTTATGAAATGGACAACGGATGCAGATAGTTATAATCATGGGCTGGGGTTCGCATTATTGACCTACTGTGATCAGTTCTCAATCTTGGGCTACTATTATTTTCTAATGAAACTCATTTGATATCATGGAAAAATTGCTCACTATAAGAAGTTCATTTTAGGGAATGAAATGGTTTGTGATTTCAAGACTTGTTAGGAATAAAGTTTTACAAATTGGAGTTTGTCTGTAGTCACTGCAAAATAAAAATTATTGTAGATTTAGGGAATAAGATGGTTTGCGATAATCAAGGCTTTTATCCACAAATTATTGTAGATTAGAAGGATCTGCATTTTATCCACAAATCAGAGGCGTTGCTTTTTGGTAAAAATTGTTCAAGAAATTTGAGTAGTTTGTAGTTACTGCATGATAGTGTGCGTGTGATCCATCAAAAGTAACTTGGTTTGCAAGAAATCTTAGCTTGATTCAGTTTTGAGGATCTGTTCTTGAATAGCTTCTTTATAATTTAAGACTATCGCTCAATATTTGTATAGGCTGCTACTAAAATCTTAGCCCGGCAACTTGTTCGACTTCGGCAACAAATAACAAATTTGCAGGGGAGTCGTGCCCAAATCAGAGGCGTTGCTACTCATACACAGGTCACTTTCTATCCACAAAATCCAGTTAGTGAGATCAGAAGGATCTGCATTTTATCCTTGTTGATCTGATGTTAGTGCCTTGATCGATGTTCACAGGCTCTGTATGCCAGCACTTCAATTTCGACTGGGATGAAAGGCGCAACTAAGGCAATGGTGGCTATGAACAAGGTATCAATATTGATGCTATTGTAGCATAATGGTTTTTATCATTAATCCCATCCTATTTATGAGAAAGACTTTCATAAAAATGCATAATTTGATAAAAATGTTGCAAGCTTTGGCTGCTAGAGTACAAAGAAATGTTAGAAATGTATGAAGAATCAAGTACTGTTAAGTTATGATCTGTCCTGTGCTACTTCATGGATAGAGGCATTTTAAAATGGGAGTCATTCATACTCTATGAGTGCTTGATACAGTATCATGTTCAGCAGTGATGTACCCTTGAATTTGCTTTTAGTGTCGGCTATGGTTTGTTAGAGATGATTAAGGAAAAACCAAGTAGTACAAGTTATGATCTGGTTTTTTGCTACTTATTGACAGAGACATTATAAAGCTCAAGTCATTTATACTCAATTGTTGTACTGGTAACATGTTCAATGGCTACATATCCATGATTTGGCTTGTACTGTGTTGATAGAATGAGAATGTTAAAAATAACATAAAAATATAAATGAGAGTATTAGATGAGCTAATGTTGTGTCCCAGTGCTGCTTTGCAGTAGAAAGGCGTGAAACGGAGCTGGTTGCCTGGATTGCAGTGTGTTCATCAAAGTGCTGTCATAATTCATTGGCTTGTAGTGCTTATTTTGAAAGGCTAAACGTTAAATATAGCATAAAAATATAAATGAGAGTATTAGATGAGCTAATGTTGTGTCCCAGTGCTGCTTCGCAGTAGAAAGGTGTAAAACGGAGCTGATTGCTTAGATTGCAGTGTGTTCATCAAAGTGCTTGCATAATTCATTGAGCTTCTAGTGCTTAACTTGAAAGGCTAATCTCCTGATATATGTTAAACCATTCTGTTTAGTCGACTGAAATAATAGCAATACCTTGTTTTTTTACAGCAAATGGCTCCAGCAAAACAAGCTAAAGTGATCAAAGAGTTCCAGATGCAGTCAGCAAAAATGGACATGACGGTAACTCTGTTTCTTTCCTATAACTTCCTCCTTGTAGTTGGTGTTCCAATACTTCTTCTAGCAATTTAATGATTATTCCAATATTTTTTGGACGGATCATGGTGACAACGTGCAAGATGTCCCTTGGCATCAAAATGTTGAATGGATTTGAGTCATTGTATAGACTGAAGTTTTCTCTCTGACTCTGATTTTGTTAGATAGTTCTTTATGCTGGGAATTCCTAATATCTTATTGAATATTTTGCAGATTGAGATGATGTCAGAGGCTATTGATGAGACTTTAGACAAAGACGAGGCTGAAGAGGAAACAGAGGAACTCACTAACCAGGTGAAATATCAATAGCAACATTTTACTTTGTTCTTAGTTTTATTTTTAAGCTGACTAGTTCACCTCTAATTCAACTTTCTCTTGTAGGTTCTTGATGAGATTGGTGTGGACATAGCATCTCAGGTTTGTTTCTTCGGGATTAAATTGTCTCATATAATTTATGCTTTCTTAATTTCTGGGATGTCCAATCAAATGTGTGATTCTGGTCTTTGTTTTCAACAGTTATCTTCAGCTCCAAAAGGTCGGATTGCATCAAAGAATGCTCCTAATATTGTTTCAAGGTACGATACAACACTTCACTTCGAAGTAACGTCCACTATTTAACCATGTTGAATGAAAAAAATAATCCAAGCAAAATTAGTATATGGCATTGCTTCCTGAGTGAAATTCTCAAGTTGGTGATATCATACGTACCTTACTCCTCAGTCCTCAGTACACATGAGTCCGTGGTAAGCATGTGTTGAATTCCAAGCTATTTTATTTTAAATTAATTTTAAATATATTACATGTATTATTTCATTAAATTCTTAAATTAATTAAGAATATATTTTAAATATTATTTTATTAAATACCATTCAATTTTTACGTTGTTTTTTTAAATAAGGTTATAACAGTCTTTTAAAAATATTAGTAAGCATTCTTTTGTGCAACCAACCATGATTGTTTGTTTTTTTGCGAGCATCTATTTTATTATTATATAATTAAATAAAAAATAGTTTTTTTAAGAAATAAATTTTTAACCCATGTGGATCTACTTAAGTTGCAAGTTTGACGGGTTAACACAGATCGATTTAAGATATCGTTGTATCAATATTTTTTAAAAAAACTTCATTTGAAATCTCATTTTTAAGCCAAATAAGGTTTTAAACTATTGCTTGGGTTATTTTTTGATCACTTAAGTTATCCCGTTCACATCTGATTGAATATCTAAATTTGTGTTTGTTTCTCAACTTCATAACTAAGTATTTTGTTAGCATTAACAATTATTTTTTAAACATTTATTAGCGCATATAATCCCATCTATTTAACTTGCACATCAAATTTTGAGTTTGGAATTAATATTTTGTTGTTGCTAGAAGCACATTAGTGACGCATAAGTATTATTTTTTGTTGGTGTAAAAAAAAACCTTTGTTGTGACCCGCAACGTAGCATAGGTTAGTTAACTAGTAACAACTAAGTCCTTTTTATATATATAAAAAACTAATATTGAAGTTAGGTTGTCATGACTTGAGTATTGATCCAACCCTTTGTAACATTTTGAATAGTCCATCATGACATGCCTACAATTTTCAATTGGTTTTAGGAGGATAATGTTCAAATATAAATTTTATCATGATATAATCTCTAACATTAAATGCATTGCGATGCTTATGTAAATCAACTTGAAGTTTGCATTGTGCATTACTTGCTTGAACCTGTTATATGATATCAGCATGCAAATCATGAACTGTACATGTAAAAAAATAGACATGGGAAGGTGTAAAGGCTTTCCAGATTTATAATACTGAACAACTTCAAATGAATTCATGCCTATAAACCTATTGACCGAGTTATTATAGGCAAACCATAAGTAGAACTAAATCTCAATTTTTATTATTGTAACTTACCAGACACCTTAAAAGGTTGACTAAGCTTTGATTGAACTCTTTAGTTTGACTATCTCTCTAGGGGTGGGGTGAGCATTAGAGAATTTCAACTTGTGGTATCAACAATATATCAAAGGGTCTTTAAAAAATAACTCATAAATTACACATTCCTATAAGGTGTCTGTGGTTTTGAGGAGTCCATACAATTTGATGATTTCATCAAAATAAGATTAAACATCTTTAGAGGTATCTGTGGTCTTGCTACAGGTAATTAAGTGGGCAAGAAACGAGTAACAAACACACATTTAGAATCATGCTAACATCTATTTAGGGGTGGTGGGCATTGGAGAATTCCAACTTGGTATCAACAATATCAAAGGGTCTTTCAAAAGTAATGGCACTTACGAGACTATGGTTTTGAGATGTCCATACAATTCAATGATTTCATCAAAATAAGATTTAGCATCTTTGAGGAATTAAATGGGTGAGAAACAAGTAACAGACACAAATATAGAATCATGCTTACATTTTCCAAGGACAATTGGGGTACAAGAAGAGGCTAGTGTAAAGACTAGTTTTTTTTTTTCTACATTTGACATTGATTAATCGACCTGACAATGTCTTTTTTTAACATAAAAATTGATGTTTCCTCTCCCAAAATATCTCCTCCATGAGTCTTCCAAATCAATAAATCATGAACTGATATTTGCAGGGTACAAAAGTTTGTTATCCTAAAACAAATACTCTAATTAGAGGTAGTAACTATTTACAATGAGGTGATGTCTTTCTTTTAGAGCTATATATATCTCCCTAAACTCTAGATATGATTCATATCCCTTTTCAAGGCTCTTAAACTCTTTAATTTGAATGCCTTTTCAAATTAACATTCCTTTTCTTATATGGTCTTATTTCTTCCAAATCAATATCATGCACATCACGTACTAATATTTGTGAGATACAAAGTTTGTTATCCTAAAATAAATACCTTTATTGGAGTTTGACTCGTTCATTTAAAGAGTTCTTGCAAGGTTCCTCTTCAATTTGTTCTTCTTCTTTAACACCCACATTTATCCCTCAAGCTCCTCTCCTCTAAAGCAAGCGTCTCATTGTCAACCTAGTGTGTTTCTCTCCTAAAAAATCATTAATATGCATCATTCTCACAAGTTTTGAAAGAATTTCTTAAGTGATTTTTGAAAAGAGACAAGAATGAAGTCCCTCTTCCTTTATTGGTTGTTGTTCTGCGTGAACAATAGCTGCACACTAGATAAGGTTTAATTCTGGATCAATTATCATTTTACCCTCACTAATGCTCCCCCAATTCTAGTTCGTTGTACTGAATCGTCATTGCCCTCAAATTTTAACTTAAGATGAAAAATATGTCAAAAGACCTCTCGTAAAATTTTAGTCTGATCCAATGGTTGGATTTGGAGATATGCTCAATATCATAAAATTGGATAATCGATAATTTGACGCTGAAAATCTGAATTTCGCATGCCATATAATTTACTCAAATCATCATGGGTCTTAGACTAATTTGTTAGAGATTTCTATTCATAAAATTTTCCTCGGAGTTTTTTTTACCGCTTTTGGTCCTAATAGCACAATTGTGCTCGAGATTTATACCAGAAATTAATGTTTCTCACGCAAAATTTATTTGAAACTTCTTTATATTTTATAAATAATATCACCAAAATTTACAAAATTGTCTTCTTTAAATCGTTGTTTTTTCTGAGCATGATTTACACTATGCACTCAACTCTCTTAGTAATGTTGGTCATTTAGGCCTGCATGAGTTGTGCTTGCTCTTAAATGGTTTTAAATGCATCATTTAAGGTCAGGTCCATGATAGATGTAGACTCTAGATTGGACATTAAAAAGCATAACTTTTGTTGTCCTCAAACTCTTTTAGCCCGGTTTAGATAACCACTATGCAAATGCATGCAATATTAGTTTAAAGACGTAATTAAGATGACAACAATTCAAGTGAAACTCAATAAAAAAATAGTCAAATTTGGTTTTTTTAGATCAATCAATTATCAAATTAGATCAAGTGTAAATGGTCAATCAAATAAAAAATCACAACATTTTATAAGTTTAGGCGATCCACATTTAATAAAAAAAAACTATTTACTAAATATGAATGACAAAGTTAGATGATGGACAAAAATATAACAAGAGTGAGAGGGCAAGATGAGATTTTTTTGGATTGCTAGGTACAAAAGTAATAATAATGACAATATTGAACAATAAGTGATGTATTGGATTATACTAAAATAGGATAAAACAAAGTTCAATAACGAAACCAAATAAAAATCTAATAAAACCTACCCCAACGAGTGATGTATTGGATTATACTCTGTCGTTTTTGACCATAATGTGTGTGCACCGTGCATGGTCCGGTGTCTCCACCAATCCTTATATTATTAACATATTGTCCGCTAGGATCATGGTGCATTGGGATGATGCTAGTTGTGTTGGTGGTGATGGTGGGGTGTGAATGTAAGGAAGAGTGATGTGGGGCAATTCGTTGGGAGGTGATGTGGCACCAGTTTAGCTTTTATCATGGAACGCCGCCAAGGGTATCTTTCACGGGCTAAGTATCTGAGATAGGTGTTTATTGAGATTTGTCCAGAAATTTGTTCAATTGAACTTAATCAGATGGGGTTCTGAATCCGTGGGGGGGCACTGTGATGATAAAAACATTCTCCATTAACAGTAGACTGGTGAGAAAGCTTCAAGCCAGCACCTGAATGCAAGTTCTGCAAAGCTGAAGTTTTCCATTGACGGCAAGGAGATGTAAATGAAGTCTTTGCTCATCACTAATGATTTGGTGTCCTGGATATGTTCTTTGATGGAAAAAAAGAAAGAAAAAAACTTAAGAATAATAATTTTGACATTTTGGTATTTGTCTGCTGCCCACCACAAGTTTGTTGTCCTAATGAACTCTTTTTATTTGAATTTGAATGCAGCCCCGAGCCTCCCAATGTTGATGATCTTGAAAAAAGATTGGCCTCTCTTCGACGCGTTTAATTTGGAAAACTTGGAGCAAAATCTTGTTGGGTGTAAATTATTACAGAAAGTCATATGCATGAAAATGCCAAGAGTATTAGTAGCATTGTTTGTGTTACACATATTCCACTTACGAGAAAAAAAAGTGTGTTTATTGAAATATATTCTGATTTTGTACTTGCAATTGGTTCTCTCTGCATCATTTTTGAAGCTGAATTCTTTCTTTAACAGTACTCTTCTGGGCTAGAATTGGGTTACCGGAGTGAGTGGTCGAAAGGCCAAGAACGCTTAAACTGCCTCCTCCATATCCTACTGGAGAGGCAAACACCACCTCAATGCATTAAACAGAACAAAAAAAGTTTTAAGCATGGTAGTATTTGGAAATGCGGTTAAAATTGTGTTCTTAAAAAATTCAAAAGTTTTTTTTTGGTAAAATTTAATGCGGTTTGTATTTTTTGGATCGTTTTGATGTACTGATGTCAAAAATGATTTTTAAAAAATGAAAAAAATATCATTGGGATGTATTTTGGCACGAAAAGTTATTTAATTAATTCAGTTCTATAATACTGAAATGGCATTAAATTCAGTCTAATTCAACATTTTTCAGTTTAATTTTCACCCCATTAATATTCAACATTTTTTCAGTCTAATTTTCATTCCAATTCAATCAATTCAGTCCAATTTTCACCGAGTAATATTTTTCATAATTCAGTCATATATAGTATATACTGTGGCATTCAATTCAACAATTTTCTCACCCGATCAATTCCATTCAATTCAGCATTATACATATACAAATTACATAACCGGGCAAAATCAATTACAGGTCCGGTGACTCCAGTCTTAACAGGGCAACATACAAAATTTGCTATTAAAATTGTATTCGGTGACTCTAGTCTTAACAGGGCAACATACTAAATTTGTTATTAAAATTGTATTACAAATTGTATTACAAATCTATTATAGGGCACAGACTAACAAACAATTAACACTTACGGTGCCGCCTGCTGCTGTTGAAGATGATGATGATGAGCTGAACGATTGTTGTTGAAGATAATGATGATGAGCTGAACGGCGGCTGTTGGTGAAGATGATGATGATGAGCTGAACCGCCCAATGTCGCCTGCTGCTGTTGAAGATGGGAAAGAAAGGAGAAGTGGAGAACGTTGCTAGCGTGCTGCTGTTGATAAAGACTGCAAAGAAAGCCCAAAGCCGTGAGCTGTTGAGGAGATCGTTGTCGGCTCGTCGCGGTTAAAATCATGATAACCAGAAAAGAAAGTCGCGACTGTGAGCACTGAGGAAAGAGAAGGAGTGAAGACTAGAGTCACCGAACCGTGAGCAATTAGGGACCGTGAAAGAATATATCGTTGTCGCTGCTCGATTAGGGATTTGTTTTGTATTTGTGCGTTTTGATTTGTTAATTGTGACAATTTGTGAATTGTGCGTGTTCTCGAATCTCGCCTGAAGAGTGAAGACTGAGTCACTGAAGTGAACTAAAGACAGTCACGTGAGGGGGAAAGAAAAATCCAATAGGCTTCTAACAGCTGGACATGAGGGGGGGAATTAAACTTTTAGTGCCTCATTTTGTTGAAATCGCAAAATCGGTCCTGATATCGCGATTTTGCGCGATTTCATCCGATTTTTGCGATTTCACCCGATTTTACCCATTTTTGATTTTTTCAAGCGATTCAACCCGTAATGCATGTTTTGACTCGTATGATTTTACAAGTCAAAGCACGATTTTAACAACCTTGGTCAAAGCCACTTGTTTTTGAACGATAGCAAATCTAATAACCCTTAATATGCCATCATCGGCACTAAATTAGTTAGTGATCAATGACAATATATATATATATATATATAGATATGTGTGTGTGTGGTTGAAGAAATAGATATAATATAATATAAAATAAGTTTGTTTTTAAAATAATTTTAGAGTTAATTTATTTAATTTCAAAATATAAAGTACATAATATTTATGTCTTTTATATTTTATATTTTAAGATAGTAATCTGTATATATTAGAAATTAAGTACAAAATTAGCATGTTAATTCATCTTTTCAAAGCTGGGCTATTCCTAACAATGCCCTTTTTCTTCAACATATTTTATGAGTTAAAATGCAAGCTGGAAACCAGAGGAGCTTTATGCACAAAGCAAATTCTTTCAGTGGAATGAAATACAATTGGCTTACACAGAATATAACTCAGCTGGTACAAACACTCTTTTGAAAATGATTATATATATATATATATATATATATATTATTTTAATAATTTAAAAACAAGTTTTGTGTTGTAACTCATTTGTTGAGAGTTGGAATCTTAGTGTAAGCTAATAAATATTTTTAGTTTATAAAGAATGTGGTTTTGTGTATTATTATTCTCTTGTTTCGTCTCTTATAAAAAAAATAAAAAAAATAAAGGCTTAAACATGCAGGCCTCTCTCAAACCCTCACATCTAAGCTCTTAAAACAACCTCATGGTTTTTTTCTTAATAGCCATTTGAATTTTTTATTTCCTAATTTATTTTTAATTTCATTGTTTAATATGTAATTTTTATTTCTTTTGGGTCTCCTTCCTTTTTGTCCATTATTTTTCTATTATTTTTTTAGGTTTTATTTAATTTTATCTTTTTAATATTGAATTGATAGTAAAGTTTTTATATTTTTTAACATATAATAAAAAATTTTGGAATTGTTTTTGATTTTTTTGATTTTATCTTTTAATAAGAAGTTTTTAATTCTTTTAGTTTTTCTGATTTTTTTTTCTAATTTTATATTTTAACATGAAATTTTTATTTAATTTTATCTTTTAATATTGAATTGATTTTTTTTCTTTTAACTTACTCAGTAGTCAAGATTGTTTCAAAACAACTCCCACGTTATTTAATTTAAAGTTTGTGTTAAAAAATTCCAAGTTTTAATCGTTATGCTGAATTTCATGATAATATTGAAAAGTTTCCAACAATTTAAATATTATTTTTCTCATGTCCAATTTTTTTTTATCCAAGCTGCAATGAGATCGCGATCAGTAACCTAAGTGATCTACTACACCAAAATACCCCTAAATTTAAGTACAAAATCAAATAGAATCCCTTTTAAATAGTAAAATTACACTAACCACCATTGTCATTTGGAAAGCTGTTAAAGTCATGTTTGTTTCCTGGAAAGTAGTTTTCGGAAAACCATTTTCAAAACTTTCCTGTGGTTGTTTATTATTAGGAAAGTTGATCAACGGAAAACACTTTCCGGTCAATTTTAGTCAAAGAAAAATTTAGCTTGGTTTTCAGGAAACTATTTTCCCTTTAACTGTGTTTGTTTTCCGGAAAGTGGTTTTCGGGAAATCACTTTCCAAATTTTCTTGTGTTTGTTTGTCATTAGAAAAGTTGGTCAATGGAAAACACTTTCCAGTAAAAGAAAAATTTAGCTTGGTTTTCAGGAAAGTGTTTTCTAGAAAAATTTAGGGGGAAAACACTTTCCGGAAATTGTGAAAAATTTAGAAATGTCATTATTTACTGATTATATCAAATTTGATTATCAAACTTTTGATTGTTATACATATTTTGTTTTGAATATTTATTTTTCAATTTCATCTCTTAAAATTTTATTTTTATATTAACATTGGTCCTTAATTTTATAATTGCTATTTGCTTTTTTCTTATTATTTTTTATTGAATTTTTTTATCTATCAAATTTGGTCCTCATTCTTTTGATTGTTACTTATTTTATTTGAAATAATTTATGAAATGTTGATTATTATTATTTTAATTTCTTCATCTTTTATTTTTTTTTAATTTTTTAGATTTGATCTCTATTATTTTGATTATTATTTATTTTATTTGAGATAATTTATGAAATTATATTTTTTTTTCAATTTCAGTTTCATTTTCATTCAACTTTTTAATTTGTAAGATTTTTTTCCTCATTATTTTAATAAACTTGAGAAAAATAAAGTATTAATAAGTTATTTTTCAGCTCATTTTCCGTGATATAACCAAACACCGGAAAGTGTTTTCCAACTTATTTTTCATTACATTATCAAATATTGAAAAATATTTTTTCAGAATTTACTTTTTTAAAAAAACTACTTTCCAGCAAACAAATAAACCAGTTAAACTATTGAAAATTATGATGATTTAGACTCTTGAGGAGAAACATAGATATGCATTTTCTTTACTTCCAAAGTCATTTTTTTTTGTTTGGTCTTGGAAAGTCTCTAGATAAGCTCTTTATTGAGACTCTTGTACAATTTTGCTTAATAAATTTAAATCCTTTATTCCACAGCGCTAAGTTGTTCACATCTTTATGTTATTCTTCGCCACTTAACAATGATTACGAAATTTTATCATCAATGATCTGAAAATTTAGGAATCTAGTTGATTAACCCTACGTAGTAGGTGTTTGCATGAATCAAAACTTTGAAAATTAGGAGAAGATTATTCAAATAAATTAGAATTTATATAGTTGAAAGCCCTTTATTCTTACTAAATCATGATAATTTAATTGAATGAAAAGTCTCATATAATTTATACACTTATATCCAAACTTTTCAATAGAAAAAAATATATTTAAGTTTTATCATTTCATAGACATTGACTATTGATATACGAAAAACAATAATATTTGTAGATAAAACATGCAATCCAAACTTTGAATATATTTAGGATTGTAATAACGATGACGATTCAAAATGTTTTTTGTTTAAAAATAAATCATAATAAATTTTTTTATTTTTTAAAAAATTAATTTTGACATTAGCATATAAAACAATCAGAAAACATAAATTTTTTATTTTAAGTAAAAAAAATTTTAAATTTTTTAAAAAACACAGTTTGCACTACCCCGCGTGATGAAGAGAAGAAGTGGGAACTAATGGACAAACAAGGATTGAATGCGCCCCTCTACCATATCTGTACAAATAAAATAGCACATTTATACAGAATGGTAAAGAGGCTCCTCTATGATCGATGATCGTGGAAATGACTAGAAAAATAAAGGAAAAATTGGAATCTTTACCAACTTGATCTTGTTGCCTCCGGCAACCGCATTCCCAAACACACCTAATTTATATTAGAATTATTCACAAAAACTAATCTATATAATATATAAATTGCTTTTTATATTATAATTTTGAATTCAAATTCAATAAAATAGCTCAAGATTGAAATTTCTTATGAATGCATAACTAGCACACATATGAATAATCCATCTAAAATCTAATGAGAGAGTCTAAATAAAGAAAGTTTTCGAACCAATAGCTTCTCTGTTGAAAAAAAGAAGGAAAAAGAGGTTAGTTCTTGAAATAAAAAAACATTGGGGCTTAAAGAGAAAAAATGATAATTCATACCGTTGACAGGTTCTATTCTCTAACTACAGTCCTCAAATATTTGACCATATTCTTCACGACAATTACCAAAACCTCCTCGATTTCTTCCCCCTTTTTTTTTTTTCCTTACCCAAATCCGAAATTAAAATCAAAATCCATTCAATTCGCCGTCCTAAACAGCTATACCCTCGATTTCATCAATCAATAAAAAAACCCATTTTGTTTTTTTTCCTAAAAAAATCCAATTTCTTCTTTCATTTTTTTTTGAAGCAATACAGGTTTTTTTTTTTTTTTTTTAAATTGTGACTGCCAATTTTAATTGATATTCTTGTTTAATGTTAAATTCCCGCCTTCCCTTTGTTTTTTTTTTTTGTTGTTAATTTTCTTTTTTGATGTTAAAGTTTGGTTCTTTTTAATGTTTCTGACATGGGTTTTTTGATGTTTTGTTGTAAAGCGGAAGAGGAAGATAGACAGAGAGAGATGCAAAGCCAGGTGGTGTGTAGAGGGTGTACAAGTGTATTGTTATATCCAAGTGGAGCTACTAACGTTTGTTGTGCTTTATGTAGTTCTGTTACTTCTATTACTTCTCCTGGTATATAATTCAATTCCCTCTCTTTTTGCTTGTCTGTTGAACCCGTTAATGTTTATGTTGTTATGTGAATGTTTTTAGCTTTTTTTAATGTTCACCGCAGGCACAATGAATGTTGGTTATTTTGAAAATTTGGGTTTTTGGGTTTTGTTGTTGTTTGTTAATTGGTAGCGCTATGTTAAATTTTTTCCCCTTTTTTCTGAAATTTTGTTTTAGTGGGTGTGTTCTAGGAGATGGTTGTTTTGAAGAATTGTTGATCGAAAAGGTGGGAGTTGTGGGTTTTAGACGAGATAGTTGATTTGGGCTGGTTTTTCAGTCGATGTTTTTGAATGCTGATTCAGATTTGAGTTGATGATTAACTTTGGAGTTTAGAGTTTCGTCAAAGTTGTTGCACTTAATGTAGTTTACCACAGTTTGGTGGACAAATTGGATTGATTCTGCATGGTGGAGTGCCATCTAAGATATCATCATAACCTTCTTCCCTGATTCTTGATATGAATGGACAACTTGTTACCTATATATTGTTAGAATTAGTTATGAAAAACAACCAATCCCCCAAAATGTCCACCTTCCATATGTACAAATTAAAATAGTTATGAACCGCCCCCCCTCTTTTTTCATGAGAAAATGCCTCAGTTTTGTTTCATTCTCTTTTGGGACAAATCAAAAAAAGAAAAGTAAAACAAATCAAGATGTGGAGAGAATTTTAATTTAGCCTGGATATAATCAAAATGCATGGTAATAAGATATTTGGGTCCAACTGCAATCTTGCAGGGATGGACATGGCTCAACTCATATGTAGAGGTTGCAGGTCATTGCTAATGTATCCACATGGGGCAACAACTGTGAGATGCTCCTGCTGCCATGTAGTGAACGTTGCACCAGGTAAAATGCAAAATTTCATGAATAAGATACGTAAAATTATCTCAGGACATTTGGCTAATTTGAATTGGTAATTTGCAGATTAACTTATTTAGTCTGCATCATAACAACAGATAGTCTTGCCTGGTTTTTCTTTCTATGGTATAAAGGTGTAGGTTGGTAAGATGTTTGAATTTCTCTTTTCCTCGGTGGACATTGTCTGTGCCTCTACAAAACATAAAAAAAAAACACTAAAAGAAAATGTTATAGAACATCAGCTGGGCAGTGATCTTAGTTAATTATATGAGCTGACTTCAAGATGTAGTGGGAGGAATGGTGTCTTTTAATTGGACGAGAATGTGTTTTTAAAACTCTACCTCACTTGATTGCTCATTATGCCGTATGCATTTCTAGCACTTGCTTTCATTTAATAGTTTTTGACAGTATTTTCTAGATTCTTTTTTATCGAGTAACTGCTATTGAGTTTTTAAAGTTGATAACACTTGGAAAGATTAGTAGCTGTTGCATTTATGGTTATTAAGAGTGGTGGCATGGATTTACTTTGATATCCAGTTTCTACCAATTTACCTATTGTCATTGAAACTGGAAGCTGTCTGATAAATTTCTCTGACATGCACTAGATTTTGGGGAATGGGCTCAGGAAACATTGCTTTTATTGACTTCATTTGCTTACTTTGTATCATTTCATTTCTAAATTGCATATACCGATTCTACTGAGTTTCCTTTATATTTCACCTGTTTGGTGCGCACTGATTTGTTCTCTCTGATTTTGCGGCTATGTGAGAAGGATATAACCAGGCCGCTCATGTCAACTGTGGGAACTGCCGGACTGCTCTTATGTATCCAAATGGATCTCCATCTGTCAAGTGTCCTGTCTGTCACTATGTTACTAATGTTAGTGTAAGTGCATTGACGCATCGATTATATTAGGGCACCAGTCTTTACCTGTCCAGTGGTTGTGAAATCTTGAAAATTATCACTAGTTTTGGCTCAAGTTTTGAGCTTCTGTTATTTAAGTGAATTTGATTCTCCTGATATGAATTTCAGTACTTCACACACTAATCTTCCATGGAAAATTGCTAAAATTTATGAAAGCTTAACAAGTGAGCTCTGCCCTTGAATTTGTGCACATTGAATCAAGATTGTCTCCTGTTAATGTTTTCTCATGAACAAATAGTTTATCTAATATTCCAATGCCTACAAATTATACGGATCTATATTTAGATTATACTTTTTTTTTTTAATCTCTGGATGTCTGTAATGATCTGTACTGTCTGGTTTAGATATTTGAATTCTTAGGTCAACCAAGATATAAAGGGAATGGATGGATAGTGGATTATGTCCTGTATTCATAAGGAGTTTATCTAACATGATTATTGTCACTCTTTTTATGGATTGCCTTTACCATTATTAGATTTTACAAAATTTTTCCCATCCTTTCTACATCCTGCTACATTGCATTATTCATTTCTTGGCAGTTGTTGCCAACCATCAACTCTCATTATGAAGCTAAAGCCTAAAGGTATATATGCATATGAGGATCAGAAATCTTTTATTTTGTTAGTTGAGGACATGTAACAAGTTTCAAATGGGCTTTTCACATGCCATTGCAATTGGCTTATAGCTTCTCATTTTCCAGTTCTCTTTGCTATGCCAATATCCAGTGTCTTCACAACTTAACTAAGTTTGTCCACATTGACCCAACTTGGAAATCTTTCAATGGTTCTGAGTGTTTGCTGATACAGTTTGCTTAGTGCTGTGTTGCACAGCTAACCTTGACATTTTCTTAGTTTCTTTTTTTTTTTCCTGCAACGATTGTAAATGTGTTTTATTCTTTGACAAAAGTGTCTCTTCTGAATGGATGTTAGCTCTTTTTACTTGCCAGACACCTCTTGATTGAATTGGAATAGTCCAAAAGAGCTGTATTGTCACGACCCGAATCCCGGATCCATGACTGGCACATAGGCAAGGTTCCCCTCCAAGGTTCCAAACCTATGCGAACCCAAACTTACATACAATCCTTTAAACAACTCAATCAGAGTTTAAACGCAACATTAACAACAAATTAACTTCATAACATAATTCGATTGTCTTAATACAAGAGTTAATATAATTTCATAGTTTTGGAGCACTAACTTGACATAAAAAGGAAGGTACAAATTACAACCAAAAAGCAGGTTCGGAAGGTTCAACAAAAGTAACCCGCTATCAAGCTATAAGCCTGAAAAGGATAAATAATGAGAGGGTGAGTTCAACAACTCAGTGAGTAGATAATGTTCAATATACACACACGAGGTAATATAGCAATGAGAAATATATATACAATTATGGCTTTCGTTCTTATACTAAGGTTTATCAAATAGGCCATAACAAGAATATCATATGGTAGAACTCGTCAGAAAATCAAAATGCAATGAGCATGAGGCTCCGTACTGTGGGATGATCAGTCCACACAGGTTGGTGACTCCCCCGACCAACTAGGGTTCAGATACGATGTGCACAAAGACTAACACTACCCTGTTAGCATGGGTATTTTGACTAACATACCATAGGTTCATAATCATAATCAAACAAACATATTCATATCTCAAAGCTCAACTCATGACATCAATCAAATGAGGAGCTATCAATTCAGAATTCAATTCAAAATATATACTGGTTCATATCAAGAATTCAGATTCAATAATTGATCATGCTTTATCATAACAAGGATAATAATCAATATATATTATCAAGAAGCATGATCCAATTCATATTAACAAATCAAATATTTATAGTATTTCTCATGCATATGGAAAATTATCCACTCACCTGACTCAAAAGCAAACAACACTCACAAGCTGAAACCGAAGGAAATCCTACTGACGTCCTGCCGGTAGAATATCAGGATTATCTGAATACAAAGGAGACATATTCAAAAACAACTCGAAAGAACATTTAACCTATTTAATACACTTAACTAAGGGTGTATTCCGTAACCCTAAATGTTTTTAAACTAACTAGTCAATTTTCTCAAAAACCCAAAATCTAACGGTTTTTCCGAAATCTAATCCATAATAAAAACAACTAATAAAATTGATAATAATTCACTAAATAACCCTTAATTATTTATCAAACTAATCTGCAAAAGCTAATATTGCAGCTAGGGACTAATCTGGAATTTATTATATTTTTAGGGCCAAATTGTAATTTTCATCTAATGGAGGACCAAACTGAAATTTGTCATAAATCCATGAATACACTGAAATTCTGACCTTAATTAATCCTCAATTCTGTCCATGATGTATCATTATGCTTCAGGGATCATTCTGGAATTTTACTAAATTTTTAGTGTCAAATCGTACTTTTTGTCAAATTGGAGGACTAAATTGAAAGTGTTAAATTCTCTTATCTATACAGTAATTCTGTCCATAATTCATATGTTATTCTGTTCAGAATCTCGGAATATGCTCCAGGGACCAATTTGTAATTTTCCAAAGTTCGGGGACTAAACTGTAATTTCCACAAATTGAGGGACCAAATTGAATTTTCGTCATCTTCAACCTCAAACCCAGAATTTCAACAGATCACCTACTGTTATCCCCTGATTTCTAACACAAATTCACCATTCAAACAAAATCATAACTCAAAATCATCATAATCTTCCATAATCAACTTAATAATCAATTACCCACAACAATCAACCCCTAACCTTCAATTTAATTCATCAATTAAACCCAGAACACAAATTCTCAAAACCCTAACATTCATCAAAACTGAAATTAAAGCTTAATTAACACATAATTATATATTTAACAACTTAAATCTTACCTTTAAACTTATTTCCTCCAACTCCTTTCCTTTTCCCCTTATTTTCCCCTCTTTTCTCTTCTTCTTCTTCTTTCTCCCTTCTCTCTCACGGTTCTGCTCTCTAATTTCAGATCACTCTTTCTTTTCTTTCTTTTTTTTACTTCCTATTTATATATATCAACTATTTGTCCAATTACAACTATACCCCTCATTCATTTATTCCAACTTTTAAGCCTTTAAGGGCTTTATTGTAATATCCTATCTTATTAATTTCAAAACATTACATGTATGTTTTTCTAATTCTTGACATGGATTCGTTCCTCGGTATTTCTTGATTTAAGATCATTATAAATATAAACAAAGGAGCAGGATTGCTGGCTTCATGAAATTCAATTTTCTTCTCTTGGTGCCTGTGTAAAGAAAAGACTTGGGATTGTATTTCCATGAACTAGACAATTCCCTAGAGTGTCCATGTTACCATGAACAGATACCATAGCTTTGCATTTACATTTCTGTTTTTGGCGTCTGAATGATTTATTTGATCGCTTCACTTTTTCCTCCTTTGGTCATTGTGTGAGCAATATTCTTTTCACTCCCTTGTTCTATATTATGTGTCTTGCAGATGGCTAACATGAGAATTCCGCTTCCAGCAAACAGACCTAATGGTATAGGTGGAACAGCACCATCTACTTCAATGGTAAGCAACTGGACTTTCTTTTCTTTCCTGGTGGCAATGCCTCAAATCTTGGTTATTTTGTATATGGTTCTAAGTAAATCTGCTGTTTTCGCTCTCTTACCTGTAGCCATTGCCCCATTCTCAGACTCAAACTGTCGTTGTGGAAAACCCCATGTCTGTTGATGAAAGTGGCAAATTGGTATAGCTCAGTTTGATTACTCCAACTTTTCTCGTTAGAAAAATCTGTTTTATTTTTCCTGTCCTTTGATTTTCCATTCATTCCTCTGGAGTAGAATATGTGCCAATAAGATCTCTATCAATTGCAGGTCAGCAATGTTGTTGTTGGTGTCACTACAGAAAAAAATTAACCCGGTGAGATTTTGAAATCTTGCTGTATATTTGGTAGTTAATGGCCCAGATTCATGCTATCTCTGTGAAGAAGGATATGAAAATTCGTTGTGTATATTTTGTTTAAAAATAGCCATGAGCAACATTTGTTCAAAAACCATCTAGAATACACAAACTGTTGGAGAAATTTGACGTGTGGATGTGTACATTTTGAGGATATGAAATTTGATTCATTTGTATATTTTGTTTTTGTCTCCTTGATTACTGAACCAAAACATTGTTAGGTTCATACTGATATGAGTGAATGTGCTTGTATCTTTTCAAAGTGAACTATCAAGTGCTGTATGCAGGGAAAATATGCTTATTTGTACTTCTGGAACCCTAGATTCTTGAAGATAAATTCTGTATAATGGAATCTAGCTCTATCATTAGAATCCAGTTTGAGACTTTCCAAGTAGTTGTTTTAGCATTATGGTTTGTTTCTCAACAAGGTAATGACTTCAACACAGTACGAAGTAAATTTGTCTGGCAAGTTATATTCACTTACCTAAACTCTTCGAGCAAAATGGCTGTGTTTGTTCTTGTTCTTTAAGTGGGCTGATTGGACTGGGTTTTATTCCATGAATGGCAAGCCAATGTTTCTC
The DNA here is from genome assembly GCA_018804465.1 of Populus tomentosa. Classification (NCBI taxonomy): domain Eukaryota; kingdom Viridiplantae; phylum Streptophyta; class Magnoliopsida; order Malpighiales; family Salicaceae; genus Populus; species Populus tomentosa. The sequence continues at coordinate 43,139,037 of CM031969.1, read as the reverse complement.
TAGCTTATGCTGAAAGAAAAATGAAAAGACAAGCTCTCCATTAAGAAAAAAGTAAAATAAAATTGAAAGAGATCACCATGGATGACATCTCTGTAAATAGAGGAATGTTTGGTATTGTAGTGCCTAGTAATTTTAAAAAGTGTTTTTTACTTGAAAATACATTTTTATTTTTTTATTTTTGATATTAATACATTAATTTAATAAAAAAATATATATACACACACAGTATATCATAGCTTATAGCTTGAAACGCAAAAACCAGAAAGAAAAAAAACAAAAAACTGGACCTATTGACATGGAGTCCATTTCCCCTCTGAAGAGCGAAAGCGATCCCTGTCCAAGTACAAATAAATAAGCCACTGACATAACCCAAGTTCTTCTCTTGGTTAGCCCCCAAAGACATTCTTGGGATTTGTTGAGCACAAGAATCCTCCACAATTCCAACATAAGCAAGCAAGTGGCATAGAAAATCATGAAGCTTGCCTTTGGTGAACAAAACTGATATCTACTGAAAGGGAAAGGAGACTTCCTAACCACCAAAACCAAAATGTGAGATTAAGTTGATGGTTAGACCACCCGATGAACGAAAGCAGTACCTGTGGCTTACTAGAATCAACAAAAGAATTTGGTCATCTATTTTTGTTTTCTCTCTTAAACTATATATAATGCCTTCCTTGTCTAGGCCTAACATCATAGTTGCTCCATTCATCCTATCCCAATCTCTCTATTCTCTTTTGTCTGCATGGCTTTGCAAAGTGAAGAAAAACTTGAGGTTGGATACTCTAGCTTACAGCCAAAGACAAGGAAATGGGTTCTTTTGATGCTAAGGTTGCTTGCGTTTTTTGCCACAGCAGCTGCAACAGTTGTGATGGGACTCAACAAAGAAACTAAAACTCTTGTGGTTGCCACTGTTGGGAGTACCCCGATAAAAGCCTCTCTCACCGCCAAGTTTCAACATACCCCAGCATTTGTGTAAGCCTTGTTAACTCATTTACTTTGCAAGTACATAAACATAGGAATTAGGATGGAGATGTTCAATATTCCTAATTAAGTGTCTAAGATATGGTGTACAGGTTCTTTGTGATAGCTAATGGATTGGCTAGTATCCATAACTTGGTGATGATTATGGGGGACCTTTTTGGACAGAAGCTTGATTACAAAGGGCTGCGCCTTGCCATGATTGCCATCTTAGATATGGTAATATTCTCAGAACATTTCTCCTTCCAAAAAGAGAAAAACTGTTTATTAACCAAAATATGTCTTGCCTAAATGTTTGCAGATGACAGTGGCTCTGGTTTCTGGAGGGGTTAGTGCTGCAGCTTTCATGGCTGAGCTAGGCAAGAATGGAAATTCACATGCAAGGTGGAACAAGATCTGTGACAAGTTTGAAACCTTCTGTGACCATGGTGGTGGTGCACTCATTGCTTCCTTTGCTGGTCTTATTCTCACGCTAATTATTAGTGTGATGTCTATCATCAAGCTTCTAATTAAACCAAAACCAGATAGTACCATTGTAGTCCCATAATGTAGTGGACTAAGGGAATCCTTTCACTTTGCATCATTTTCTGTTGTGTGTGTATTACCTCTTGAGAATAATCAAGAATGTAGCCTCCAACCTTCTTTAGTTCCAAGAATTGTTACATTGGCCAGAGAAATGCTATCTAGTTGCTTTTAACAACTATGCGAAAACGATACTTCTGTTGGAACATGAAAATGGCTTAATTCTAAGGCTAAGAAAGATCTTCTTTTAACGAGCTCTTGGACTTGCACTTGTGAAACGCGTCTGTGTCAACAAATATTACTGGAATACAAGTATGAGGTTGAAGATTTGTTCGACGTTATAGTTGGCCGTCGCTGAATCGATCACACAGTTATGTATTCATTCATTAAGCATTTCTCCAAATCCCATGTTCTATGTGACATGCAGATGACTTTGAGCCTGCGGCTCTGGTATCTAGAGGGGCTAGTGCCTGCAGCTTTAATGCAGAGCTAGGGAAGAATGGTAATTCGCATGCAAGTTGAAAGAAGATTTGTTAAGTTTTTAAACAAAATTCTGAAGTAGCTTTGTAATAATTAAAGAATAAAGAACGTTATCCTCCCAGACTTTGTTTTTAGTTTCAAGAAGTATAAAGTGGGCAGAAATGCTTAGTTCCTTCAAACAAAAATGTCAAAAAAAAAGTTGAATTTGCTGGTACGAAAAAATTCTCTGGTGCCAAGACCAAGAAGAATCTTCTCTTATCTACTCTGTACAAGTGAGTATTTCAATACTCTTAATTGATAAAATCTTTACCTCTATCGTGCTTCCATAGTCGACATAGATACGTAATTTATGGAACTCCCCTCTGCCTTGTCCTCTGCCTTGCCCTCTGCATTGCTTGAATTCGATTGATTGTCCGTACTATATGTTGAACATGAAAATGCTGGCTGTTTGAGCAATGGTAATTGTGCATCACTAGTTAACATCGATAGAACATCTGACATTGTAGGCCTATCGTTCACATTATCTTCTACGCATAGCAAGCCCACATGAATGCATCTCAACACTTGGTCTTCAGAGCAAGAATCCCTCAATGTTGGATCCACTAGCTCAAATTGGTTACCTTCTTTCCATAGCTCCCATGCCTGAAAACAAATTTAGTTAGTGCAAACATTGAAAGCTTACATGCAGAAGTACTATAATACCGTATGCTTTTGAACAACAGGAAATGAACTTACATATCCCACAAGGTTGAGAGGGGGATCCATTTGAAGAAGGCCACGATTTTTCCTACCGCTCACAATTTCCAACACCAAAACTCCGAAGCTGTAGGCATCAGATTTCACAGAGAAAACGCCATCCATGGCATACTCAGGGGACATATAGCCACTGTGTTTGCCAAACAATTGAATTGTTAATCTACTGAAGAGTGAAGATAACTGAATGTTTTCAGTTAAAAAAAGAGCGGAGAAACATGAAGTTGTAGATTCATTGCTTACTAAGTTCCAACGATGCGGTTTGTGTTTGCTTCCAATTCATTAATCTTGAAAATTCTTGCCATACCGAAGTCTGAAATTTTGGGGCTAAGATCTTCATTTAGTAGTATGTTACTGGCCTTCAAATCCCTATGAATTATCCTTAATCTTGAGTACTTATGAAGGTATAGGAGACCTTGAGCTATCTCTTCAATGATTTTAAAACGTTTCTTCCAGTCCAACAGCTCCCTCCTTGATTGATCTGTATTCCAAAATAAAGGCAAAAGTTAGAAGATTCCAACAAGCATAATGATCAACGTCTGAAAGCTTGGAATTTTACATTTTGAAACATGTGAAAAAGCTCTTCATAGTGCTGCTTACCAAAGATAAATGAATCCAAACTTTTATTAGGCATGTACTCGTACACTAACATTTTCTCTTCCCCTTCAACGCAGCAGCCTAGGAGCTTGACAAGATTCGAATGTTGCAGATTAGCTATGAGTATAAGTTCATTTTTAAATTCCACAAGCCCTTGTCTTGAAGTTCTTGATAGTCTTTTTACGGCTACTTCTCGACCATCTGGCAATTTGCCCTGAAATAAAATAGATCATTAATCCTACTTCAACATAAAATCAACAAGGTTTTCTCAATCCATTTCTTGGATGTTTTTTTTCAAGACTACCTTGTAAACAGGTCCAAAACCACCCTGTCCAAGTTTATTCTTTGCTGAGAAAGAATTTGTCGCGGCCATGATTGTTGCAACACTATATACCTTCAAATTATGTCCCTTGTTTCCATCACGTTCGAGCTCATGCGTGTCATTCATCGCATCCAATGTCATTAACTCATCCAGATGCTTCTCTGCTTAGATTGATATGATAGATTAAGTTAATCTAAGAATTCATGAAGTTCTAATGGTTATAAAAAAAGCTTCAATAAATTTGTTTGTTGTTTAAAAAAGGTACGTACCTCTGAGTCTTTGCCTTCTCCTGTACCACAAGATACCTGCTAGTGCCATTAATAGAACAAATGCCACAGAAACTACAATCCATATCCAGATCCTTTCCCCTGATTTCTCTGGAAAATTGAAGAAGAAAAATCAATGAATTGTACTATAAAAGTCAAAACAACAACGAGGAACATGTATGGGGATTAAAAAATCTTGCAGATAAAACAAAATCTGGCCTGGTCTGAAGAGCATTACTTGCTGCTGGTAGTGTGTCCTGCACAATTACAAAGTATTGAATCGAACTAGCACTCAGGTCTTTCGTAAAGTTTCCATACCAAAATGTGCATCCAGTGTTGTTGGCATTACTGCCTCTGGTATTAATGCCTGCACACTTACAGTCTTTCCAGCAGATTTCCCTGCAATCACTAATGCTGAGACTAGCATTGGTATCATTAACTGCAACACCTCCCTCTACCAAAAAGTCACATGCTCTCAACTCATATCTGTCCCTACTACGGCATGTAGGTTCTGAATCCCATTTCACACACCCCATTTCCATGTTGTTTCCATTACAAAGGTCGCCTCCAGAAGTTCTTCCATTACTTTGCTCTTCTAGCCCCCCATTAAATTGCAGCAGCCACTTTCCCGTCTCCGGAGGAGTTAGTTTGTTTCTTGCCACCGTGAACATAAAGTAATCCTCATCAATGTTTGAAACAATAAGAAAACTATAGTCGAGTCCGGGATTTGGCCGAAAAGTTTCAAAGCTGCCATTGCTCCTCAATGGTCCACTAGTCCAATAAATCTCAGCTCGTCGCTTAATAACTAATTCCTTTCTTTTGGGCTCCCACTCAAATGTGAAAGCACCCGGAGCTGGGACTCGGTCACTCATCCATGATGTAAGGGACCGGACTTTACCAGTTCTATGGTCGATTCCTAACTTCATTCCAGGCATGAATGTGTCGGTAGGATCATCAAAGCTTTGCCATAAAATCTGATCGCTGCGAGAATTTGCATCTTTCAGAACAAAATTACCTGAATCTTCTAACGTAGCTGTTAACTTTGTGGGGGTAGATTGAGTTGAGTAAAAATCAACAAGATTCCCACCTGAGTATGCAACTTTCATGGTTCCTGAATCTCCATCTATTTCAAGAACTCCCGAATCATCTGCTATAGGTTTGTCTCTATTAGCTATCCAGATGGGGTGGCTTGTATCATCTTGGTACCATATTCCCAAGTAGCTAGCATTAGACTCAGTAGAGCCAAGTCTTACGAATCCTAAGGTGAAGAGCCTATTTTTGGAGAAAAGTCTACTTGAAGAATTGAGGGCATCTCCACCTTGGTAGAGTGTGTCTGCTGCTAAAGAAAAGGTGGGACAAAAGCAAACCAAAACGATCAAGAGGATTTTGGAGGAAAGAAGGCTTCTGCTAGCCATGGAGGAAAAAAAAACCCAGAAAAATCTAGACATATGATAGGATTAACATGTCTTAGTTTATGTATGTGTGTATGTGGTTCTGGAGGGAAGGTTGAAATTTCCCGAGTCAGTACGTCGAATGGCCTAGTCTCCCCTCAGGTGCAATTTTTCCTAGCCAACAAAATTGACTTTGGGATCCTTCTACGGTGATACCTTCTTTTACCGGATTATGAGTCCATAGATGAATCCTTGTTGTAGCTCGACTATTATTTATGGAATCCAATCATGGTCTAGAACGGTTCAAATCCAATGCCGCGGCAATGAATGGGCAGTATTTTGGAAATATTACACCCATTTCGAGCTTTTTTATCATTCAGAAACATTGCAAAATATGTTTCAGGAAATTTCTGTATACCATTTTAGAAAATGACTAGATTGGAGGCAATGGTTATGCTACGGGTAAAATTAATTTTTTTTTAAATGCTCAAGTGTTTGTAACTTTTTTTTCTAGTAAAAAAAAATTAAATTATATGAAAATCAATTTAATGTGACCTGATTAATTTGACGGGTTTAAAGATAATTCGGACGACAAGTAAAAACTTAGTTTAACATAAATAATATTTTTTTATACATACATCGAGATGATAATATATTGGATCAACATGAGTTAAATGAGGTTAACCTGTTAAATTTGCAATCTAAACCATGAGACTATGATAACTCATATAAATCAAATCAAAATAAATTAAGAAATCCAATCCCTAATCAACCCAATGATTCAGGACAAAATTGAAAAAAATACTCAATTAAAAAAGAAAAAAAAAACAACCCAAACCAACTTATGTTAACTTGCCAATTCCATGAGACAAATAACCCCATAAAAAATAAATAAAAATAAATTATTTCAATTAACTTAATGTTGAATGATGAAATTGAAAAAAAAATCAATTAAAAAAAACACAAAAAATATCGGAGTCAACTCGGGTTAACCGCCAAATCTATGATCGGGGTCATAATATTAGGATAACCTTATATAAAACAAATTAAAAAATAACCTAAATCAAACTAGGTTACTATGTCAAATCCACGACTCAAGATCATGAAACTAGAATAATCTTATATAAAGCAAATCGAAACAAATTATGAAGCACAATCCCTAACTAACTCATTGTTGAAGAATAAAATTGAAAAAAAAATCAATTTTAAAAAATAACACAATAAAACGACCCGAGTCAACATTAAGCCACAAAACTCGTGATTCGAGTCATGAGATCGGGATAACCTAATAGAAAGTAAATTGAAACAACAAGAAGTACTCTAATTTCTAATTAATCTAATGTTAAAGGATGCACTTGAAGAAAAAAAATATCAATTAAAAAAATAAACCTGAGTCAGTCACATTAACATACTAATCCTATAACATATGTTATAAAACTGAAATAATCATATAAAAAATAAATCCCAACAAATCATAAAATTTATTCTCTAATAAATTAAATATTAAAGAATATGTTTTTTTAAACAAACCAAACGCAATATAATAATAATAATAATAATCATAATACAATAAATAGTATTTTATGAAGCACCACCTCTTTTACTTTTTGTTAATTAATTATAATCAAAGTTCAATATCGATCTTTGGTTCAATGTTTCTGTAAAATCATGCAAGAATTTTGCCTTCCACGCGATGAATTTGTAGCTCAGCCGACACCACGTGTCGTTATCGTGTTCTTCTCATTACGTCTCATGTTGCAGTTTAAAAGAAACTTGACTTGTTCTCCTATATTATTTGTTTTCTTTCCCTAATTTTTCTTACATGTGGTTTGGTTTGGTAATCTTCTCTGACATTTCAGTCTTTGAATAATCCATGAATCGTAATAATCAAAGATGATTTTCTCCTGCCTGTTTCTTTGGAAAAGACGAATACTTGTACAGTGTCAATGTTTAGAAGTTAATTACTTGTCTGAAAATATTATCTGATCATTGCACAAAATATTAAAAAAACACACAAAAAAAAAAAGAAAAAGGAAACGACAATTTTATAGTCAAAGCATCCAATACTTTCTAAAAACATCTCCTAAGAAGTATAATTATCAAACCCAGCTAAGAATTAACCCGTTTAACATATTAAATTGAAATATATCAATTTAAAATTTTTTTAAAATATATTTAAATTTTTAATACCTCACATGAAAAAAATTTAAAAATAATTTATTTTGATATAATTATACATGTTATAAATAATAAAGTTTAAAAAATTATTTTTTAAAAAAATTTATTTCATATTAAAAGGATATTATCTTCTTTTTTAATTTGAAATATTTAAATTAAAAATATATTTTTTATCACATTAAATTTTTTTATGTGAACATAGTTTATATATATTAATGTCCACACTAAAAAAATAAAATATTTTTTTAATAAATTTTAATATAAATTAGTATGATAAAAAAAAAATATTACTCTAGCATGTATAAAATTAAAACGAGAAAGAGGAAAATCTCTCCCTATATGACGCAACGCCTATTCTCTCCCAAGCTTTATGGTTTTGCCCGTCCTTTGATATGTTAATCATTCCTTAGTTTTTTCGGGTTGTTAGTAGCAATCCTAAGCTCTCTCAACCTTTATTTTCGCGCCTCCTTTGGCTGCAACCTTTCAGTTTTCGGTTTTTTAACATGCTTCGGAAAAAAAAAAAAAACTAACCCCCCTATTCATTCATTGTTTCATTTGTTTACTGATTATGGACATGCTCACAGATAATTTATTCAAAAACAACTGTAGATGTCAATTAATATATCAGGATTTAGCGTTCCCAGAAATTTCTTGGTATGGAAAAAAAATTATAACCAGCTCTTTTACGAGTTTTGCCAAGTTTTTTAGGTCATGAGTTGATTGATGAAACATGCCAACTACATGTCAAGCCAGGATAAGACCCGAGTCACATGAATTATAGGAATCATGGTTTTGAATTGTTCAAATCCTTTGTCGCGGTATTTAATGAGCAATGTTTTGGAAATATTTGATCCATTTCGAGCGTTTTCCATGCTTCGAATCATTGCAAAATATGTTTCAGGAATTTTGGTATACCATTTTAGAAAATGATGATCAAAGCTCAATAACGATATTTGGTCCAATGATTCTGAATTATCATGAAAGAATCTTACCTTTCACTTAATGAATTTGTAGCTCAACCGACGCCACGTATCCTTCTCCTGTTCTTCTCATTAAGTCTCATGTAGGAGTTTAGAAGAAATTTGACTTGTTCTCCTATATTATATGTTTTGTTTCCTTAATTTTTCTTACTTGGTGGCTTGGTTTGGTAATTTTCTTTGACATTTCAGTCTTTGAATGATCCTGCATGCATGAATTGTATTAGTCAAAATGATTTTGGCCTGCCTGTTTCTTTGGAAAAGATGAATACTTGCAGTCTTGTACAGTGTCAACGTTTACAAGTTAGTTACTTGTCTAAAAATATTATCTGGCCAATATACAAGAAATTAAAAGAGAAAAAAGGAAAGGAAACGAGCAATTTTGTAGTCGAGCAATTTTGGTATGCTAGTTTCATTATATATATATATATATATATATATATATATATATATATATTCATTTTTATTAAAATAGTAATGAAAAGGGTCTTTAAATCTCAATTTCATCTCCAAAATTAATGGAATATATCATATTGAATTGAGATCCGTTGATCCCTAACTTCATTATGCAGCAACTAAAAATCAAACCAAATCTTAGCAAGCAGAGAAGACATAACAACAATCCCGAACCTTTATTTTTGGTTATGTCAAATGCCTTGATTTAAGTCTTTAGATTCTACTTTTGAGTTTTGTATAGCAAAAAATTAGTAGAAGTGATTTACTCACAACTATATTATAAATACTTAGACTCTGTACACAACAAACACAACAGAAAAATAAGAAAACCATTCTACATTATCTGTCTCTGTTAAATTTTACATGGTATCAGAGCGAACAACTTACATCCTTTCATAAAGATTCTTCTCAATCCATTCCTTTCATCTCTTCCTTCTAAACTCCTTTCTCATATTCCTCTTAGCCACCATGGCCGCCTCTCCCCATTCTTCCCTTACTTTTAACAAAACTCTACCTGTCTTCAATCCTTTTTCCAGCATCAATATCACCAAACTTAACCGCACTAATTTTCCAAATTGAAAAGCGACCATGCTTCCCTATCTCAAAGGTGAAAATGTGTTTGGCTATGTTGATGGAACTATTAAATTAAAGAAAATGTCACCTGAGAAGAGGTGTACTCTATGCTTCTCACTTGTGAGGCACGTGTGTAGCATCATCAGCAAGCTCTCCTGTCTGTATTATAAATACTTAGACTCTATATACAACAAACACAATAGAAAAATAAAAAAAAACCATTATACCTCACCTATCTCTATTAAATTCTATATATCAAAATAATGAAAAGTTAAAATTAAAAAATTCATTTTAAAAGATATTTTTTCAATCATTTGACTGTTAGTACAAGAATAACATCAAGCTAAAAATAAATATAATAAGAAGATTAATATTTTATATTCAATATTAACCATCACAATTGTTGTCTATCGTACGCTTTCTCACTAGGATATCATATCTATATATTTTATTCAATTTTTCTTTTCAATTCCGAGTTGGACAATATTTTTTATTTTCTGAATTTGTTTGAAATAGGAATATGATTCGGTTCTTAACAAAATTATAGTGATCTTTTCAAAATATATCAAGTCATATTTTAAACACAAATAGCACATAATTAGCTGATGTGTGACTTTTAGTCTCCATGAGGGGAAAAAATCAAAGAAAAACACTCCTTGCTCTTTGATTTTAAATTCTTAGTTTTGTTATTTATTATATTATATTACAAATTATCACTCTCTTTACTAAAAAAATACAAAATGTTATGGTGCTTCACCGTTTATATGAACAGTGAAGCACCTTATTTTTGTTTTTAATTTTTCAATTTCCCCCTTTTTAATTTCTTTTCATTTTTTTTTTATAAAAATGATACATTCCATTTTTTATTCAATTTCATGCCTCAATATCTTACTAATTTTGAATTGATCATAATAATTTGTTCTAATTTTATTTATGTGAGGTTATTACAGTCTCAATTATATATCTATGTATTTGATTGATATTCAGTTTCTATAAACGTCTGTTTTTGTTATCATATCACTAAATAAAAAATAATTTTTTAAAACTCAATGGAGTCCATGATCCGTATTGTGGGTTTTTCAAGCTAAGTTGCAAAAGCCCGAGTTAATCTAATATGTCATCATCTCAATATTCAAAAAATAAATGTCATCTTGAAATTTTTTTTAAAGTCAAAACCATGTTTTTATTGATGTTTATGTTGGTTTTAGACCCATTAAGTCAATTGGATCACCCATGCAAGTTAATTTTAAACCTAAGTTTGGAAATGAGTTGGGTTGAGAAGTTTTAAAGTTAAGCTGTTGGATCCGGTTTAATAACAATGCTAAATGAATTTTTTTTTTTAAATTCATGAATCCTTTGTCTTTTTTTTTTTTTTTTTTTTTTATCAATTTCATTCTTCAATATGGATTGATTTTGAACTGGTCTTCATAATTTGTTTCGATTTGCTTTTTATAAGATTATTGTAGACTCAAACAAATATCGTGATATTTTGTTGATGCTCAATTTTGCAAGCGTCTGTTTTTGTTATCATATTATTTAGTAAAAAATAGTTTCAAAATACAAAGTTATTAAACTCATTGGAGTTCATTACCTGAGTCATGGGTTAACACATAAAGCTCGAGACGATCTAATATGTCATCATCTCAGTATTAAAAAAAAGATATCATCTTGATTTCTTTTTAAAGCTAAACCATACTTTTTACCGATCATCCGATTTATCTTTGGATCCATCAAGTCAATTGGATCACATTAGGACAAATCTCACGGGGTTAATTTTAATCTCACATGGTTAATTTTAAATCAAGTCAAGTGGGGCCAAAAAAAATTTTCAGTTCAATTTTTTTTTTTTTATCTAACCAACAACATAGTATGGTCCAAAAAACTAGTTAACAAAAACTCTAAAAGACATTAAAGAAACCTTGTAGCAAATACTATGGACACATACTAATTTATATAAGATTTTTTTAAGATATTAGGCAAGGGTATTTAGGGTGCTTCCACTGTATTGATGAAAATGTTACCATGTCCTTTTCCTCCTAGTGCGATGTGTGTCGGAGGAGATGCGATGAATTGTTGTTGGCAAGCGTTTCTTTCTTTCTTTATCCTTTTCTCTTCCTCCCACAAAAAAGCACAACTTAGTCATCCTTGTTTTTGTTATTTAAATTTCAGTCCCTATTCCTTTGATTTCTAATTTTTATTTGTTTTTAATTTAGTCACTTAATTTTAATTTGTCATGTTTTATTTTTTCCATTCAAGTCCTTCTTCTTTTGATTTCTAAACTTCTTCTATGGCCTTTTTGTAAAAGTTTTATTGATTTTCAATTTCATACTTCAATCGAAGTTTATGGTCAATTGTTTTTTTTTTTTAATTTGGTCCTCATTCTTTTGATTTTTTTTCTTTTCAGTTTAACCCTCCAATGAAAAATTTGGGTTTCCCTCTAATTTATTTTTTATTTTAATTTTAACCATCACTATTTTAATTGTCATTTTATTTAAGCTTATATCTTTTTGTGTAATTGATTGTTTTTTTCAATTTCATCTTTTAATGATGATTTTTTAAGGATTGAGCTTTTTGTTTTCTTCATGTATGATGATTCTGGTCTAAGAACTTAGATTACAAGTTTGAAAAATTAACGTGGGTCGATATTTTTTTTTGACTTATTTTCTTTTTTGATGATTTCATCGTTCAACACTGATTTTTATTTTTTAAAAGATTGGTTTTGTAGTTTTTTTCATCTCATGACATGGACCGTGAGGTTTGCGGGGTTAACCCAGGTTGACTTGCTTTTTATTACCCAAATTATATGTCTATCACGCTACCCCGAGTTGATTTAAGTTGATTTTTTGTTTTTTTTAATCCAATTTCATGCTTCCAATGGCTTTTTTCCAAGTTATTGTGATAACTGTTATTTATTTATTTATATAAATAGTTTTTAATTTATTTAATTAGATGCTTGTATACATTTTTCAATTAAAATTTATATTTTTTTATATAAACAATATGTTGGAAAAGCCATCGTATCTAATTCTGTTTCTAGAAAAAAAAATATAACCTGCAACAAAGAGTACGGGTCCGGGTCGAATAACAAGTATCAATACTGAATTGTATTGATGTTTCATTGTGCACTTTCATGAAGTTGTATATAATATTGATTTCCAGAGAAAAAAAAAAAGCACAAATTAAGTGAAGGGGCGAGAGAGAGGTAAAAAAAAAGAAGACAAAACGCTGTACCCCCGTTCCACAGAGTTAGTAGGTGAGGGTTTTATTTATAATTTTTATAAGATCTGGTCTAACGTGTTAATCTATCTTGCTAGTATCAAAACAAGTAAGTTTTGATTGATTTTAGAGTTTAATAAAAAATTATTTTAGTAAGTTTTGATTATAAATATTTCCATTAGTTTTACCTATATGATATTATATATGTATATGAAATATATTTTTAAACACAAATATAATTTACAAATAAAACAATTAAATATTATTGAAGCAATGTGATCAAACATAATTCGAGGTTTAAATTCAATCATCTACTGTGTTATTAGTATTGTATCTATTACATTACAATTTATTATACAAAATACTGATGGAGAATGTGTCCGCTCCAAAACGACCGAAGACATGCAAAATCTGAGGAGAAATAAACCATCTAGCGCTCTAACCGCTATCTCGCATCCATAGTTGACAACGATACATAATTTATGGAACCACTTTCTGCAGGCTTGCTGAGGCTCTTTTCTTCCATAACACTTCTTGCACTTTTTGGGAAGTGGTAATTGTGCTTCGCTTGTTAGCATTGATATAACATCTGACATAATCGGCCTATCCACTGCATTGTCTTCTACACATAGCAAGCCCACATGAATGCATCTCAAGACTTGGTCTTCAGAGCAAGATTCTCTTAGTATTGGATCCACCAGCTCAAATGGGCTACCTGCTTTCCATAGCTCCCATGTCTGAATCAAGTTTACGTTTAATGTTAAAATTAAGCTTATGCAGCTAGCAATGTATAATTTATGAGGTTGCATGAAATGAACTTACATATCCCACAAGATTGAGAGGGTGGCCGTCTATTTCAAGGAGGCCTTGGATCCTTCTACCACTCACAATTTCCAGCAGTAGAACTCCAAAACTGAAGACATCAGATTTCACAGAGAAAATGCCCTCCATGACATACTCGGGGGACATATAACCACTGTATGGACAAAGTGAATGTTATGTTACATTTAAGCACTTAAGTGAGTAATGACACATAGAACTGTGAATCTATACTTACCGTGTCCCAACAATTTGGTTTGTATTTCCTTCTAAATCATTGATCTTGAAAATTCTTGCCATGCCAAAATCAGAAATTTTGGGGTTCACATTTCCATCGAGTAGTATGTTGCTAGCCTTCAAATCTCGGTGAATTATCCTCACTCTCGAGTACTTATGAAGGTAAAGGAGCCCTTGAGCTATCCCTTCAATGATTTCAAATCGCTTCTTCCAGTCTATGAGCCCCCTTTTTGATTGATCTGCATTTAAAACATACCAGTGAATATTCCAGCAATGTTATTCATCCAAGTCCATACCTTTCAAGAACAGAGATCCATTCACTTTATAGTATGATGATATAATTAACTTACCAAATATAAATGTATCCAAGCTTTTATTAGGCTTGTGTTCGTACACTAACATTTTCTCTTCCCTTGAATGCAGCAGCCTAGGAGCCTGACAAGATTCATGTGTTGCAATTTAGCTATGAGTATAAGCTCGTTTTTGAATTCCACCAGCCCTTGTCCTGAACTTCTAGACAGTCTTTTTACCGCTATCTCTCGCCCATCCGGCAATTTCCCCTGAAGTAAAACAGCTCTCAATTCAATACTTGGTCTGAGATAAAAGTTAATAAGTTCTTCTATCCTTTTCTTGAAGTAATTTTTAACAAACTACCTTGTAAACTGGTCCAAAGCCACCTTGTCCAAGTTTATTGTCTGCAGAAAAGGAATTTGTAGCAGCCATAATTGTTGCTGCACTATATACCTTTAAATTATGTCCCTTGTTTCCGTCATTTTCGAGTTCAAGCGTATCGTGTTGATAATAGGTATATATAAAGAATTGAATGTTGATGATAACCAGAAAAACAAAGAACAAAGAACTTGCAACAAAGAACAAAGAGCAGAATGTTTTTGATATAGGTTACTGCCATCCCTTAGCTTTTATTTATAGATGAAATCAATTACAACACAATTAAGAAACATAACTAATATAAACTCCTTCATTTATGGAGCTATGTAACTTATCCTAAATAAGTTTCATAATTAAAGAAGTAAAAACTGACTAAACAACATTAAGATAATGATGTTACTAATAGATAAACATTAATGAAAGATAACATATGGCTGAAACATTAATTTCAGCTTTGGTGCCATAACTTCAACACTCCTCCTTGGTTCCAAAGCTGCACATTCCTATCTTCTCCCTTAGATCTTCAAATCTCTCTTTAGCTAAAGGCTTGGTGAACAGGTCTGCTAATTGCTCTTTTGAAGTGCAGTATATCATCTCTAGTTCCCCTTCTTGCTGGAATTGCCTAATAGCATGGAACTTGATCTTCATATGCTTGGTCCTGTCATGAAAAACAGAATTCTTTGAAATAGCTATTGCTGATGTATTGTCACAGAACAATTCTGTGGGACTTCTTTGATCAAAGTCTAGATCATTCAGCATTTTCCTTAGCCATATCAATTGCTTTGCTGCCACATATGCTGCTATGTATTCTGCCTCTGCAGTGGAATGTGTAACCACTGATTGCTTCTTTGAGTTCCAACAGAAAATGCTTCCTCCAATAGCAAAGCAATAACCTGAGGTGCTCATCATTTCTTCATCACTTCCAGCCCAATCACTATCAGAAAAACCAATAAGTTTAACAGAACTTGATTTCACAAAATGCATGCCAAACTCTAAGGTCCCTTTCAGATATCTCAGAACTCTCTTGGCTGCAACAAAATGGATTTGACTTGGACTTTGCATGAACCTAGAGAGGTAATTGACAGTAAAAACAATGTCTAGACGTGTAGCAGTTAAATACAACAAGCTGCCAACTAAACTTCTGTAGGCTTTTCCATCAGTTTTGGGAGCTCCATCCTCCTTCATTAGCTTTTGTCCCAGTACCATAGGTGTACTGACTAGTTTGCAATTTTCCATTGCAAATTTGTTTAGTAGCTTCATTGTAAACCTCTTTTGACATAAGAAATAACCTTGCTCCGATTGAGTTACTTCCATGCCTAAGAAGTATAACAGCAAACCAAGTTCATTCATCTCAAACTTATCCTTCATGTTGGTTTTAAACTCCTCTACCAGCTGCTCCTTGTCTCCTGCAATCAATAAATCATCTACATACACTGATACGATCAGAGTATGTTTGTCAACATTTTTCACATACAAAGTTACTTCATTCATGCTTCTTTCAAAGCCTAAACTTAAAAGACACCCGTCCAATCTGCTGTACCAGGCTCTAGGAGCCTGTTTAAGTCCATACAAAGCCTTCTTTAGCAAATATACTTTGTTTGATGTGATCTCCTTTTCAAAGCCATCAGGTTGTTCAACATATATTTCTTCATTTAGAACACCATTTAGAAATGCAGACTTAACATCCAACTAAAAAGTATGCCAACCATTTTGTGCTGCTAAAGCAAGCAAAAGCTTTATTGTATCAAGCCTAGATACTGGAGCAAATGTCTCAGTGAAGTCAATACCTGGCTCTTATGAATAACCCTTCACTACAAGTCTTGCTTTGTGTATGTTGATACTCCCATCTGCATTCAACTTGGTTTTGAAAATCCATTTCACACCAATTACCTTTTTATGAACGGGTCTGTCAACCAGTGTCCACGTTTCATTCTTTTCTATCATCATGAGCTCCTCCTTCATTGCAACTATCCATACTTGTGAGTTGATAGCTTCTTCAAAATCTATTGGTTCTGTTTCAGCAACATTGCACCTGCTGTAAATGTCAGCTAAGGACCTTGTCCCCCTTACTGGTTTGTCATCGACAATATCATCATCCTCTGCAACATCCAGTTCAATTTGATACTCCTGTTTTGTCCTTTCAATTGATACAGCTTCCCAGTTCCATATACCATTCTCTGCAACTTTTACATCTCTAGCAATCACAACTTTTAGATTTCAGATCATAGATTTTATAAGCCTTAGATTTTGTGCTATAGCCTATAAAAATTCCCATATCAGCCTTTTGATCAAGTTTTCTTCTCTTAACTTCAGGTTGCAAGACATAGCAAGGGCTGCCAAAAACTTTTAAATGATCAACATTGGGTTTAAAGCCATACCAGATTTCATAAGGAGTCTTATCTCCTAACACTCTTGTGGTCATACGATTTAGAAGGTAAGATGCTGTGTTTACTGCCTCTGCCCAGAATTTTAATGGCATTTTCTTCTCATATAACAAACATCTTGCCATTTCCATCAATGTTCGGTTTCTCCTCTCACTTACTCCATTCTGTTGTGGAGTGTAAGGAACTGTCAGTTGGTGTTTGATCCCTTCTTTTGCCAAGTATGCCTCAAATTGTCGAGAGGTATACTCTCCTCCATTGTCAGATCTTAATATCTTCAATTTGTTTCCTGTTTCTAGTTCAACTGCTGCTTTGAACTTAACAAACTCAGCAAACACATCAGATTTTGATTTCAGAAAGTGAACCCAGCAGTACCTGCTATAATCATCAACAAACAGAAGAAAATACTTTGAACCATTCAATGATTCATTATGCATCGGCCCACACACATCTGTGTGTACAAGCTGGAGTTTTGACAGTGCTCTATATGCATTGTCAGGAAAAACAACTCTAGTTTGTTTTCCTAACTGACAGGCTTCACAAATACTCTTTTGTTCCTGTATATCTGGTAAACCGTGAGTCATCTGCAGGTCAGCCATTCTCTTTAAAGTTGCATAATTGAAGTGCCACAACCGTTTGTGCCAGAGAACAGATTCATTGTTCTCATAAGTGTTAGCACTCAAACATACTTCTCTCCAATCAACATTAAAACTTCTGTTCATCATTTTTGCAGAAAGCAGTAGCACTCCATTTTTATCTTTAATATCACATACTCCATCATTAAAGAATATTGAGTAACCGGATTCCAGTAATTGTCCCACACTCACTAGATTTTGATTAATCTTAGGTACATAAAGCACATTTTTTAGAGTTTTTGTACCTGACATTGTTTCAACTTCAATCGCCCCTTTGCCTTCAACCTTCATATACTCTCCATTGCCAATTCTTACTTTAGACATGTAGCTTTTATCCAAATCCTTGAATAAACTCAAATCTGCAGTCATATGATTAGTGCAACCACTATCAATAAGCCATGATGAATTGATTACCTCTGTTATGTTACACATCTCCTGTATTATAGCCATGAATAAAAGATCTTCCTTGACTTCTGAACAATCGGCTACTTGAGCTTGTTTTAATGTTTCTGCTTTATTTTTGCAGAATCTTTGAATGTGACCAAATTGCTTGCAATTTCGGCATTGTGCATTCTTGAGCCAACACCAGGCTTCAAGATGATTTGTTTTCTGACAAAATTTGCAAGCAGGAAACTGTTCTTTCTTCTCTTTCCCTCTAGTGAAGTTGTTGTTGTTGTTTTGTTGCCAGTTATTAGATTGCTAGCCTTTCCCTTTTTCTCTTTTTCCTTCTTGATTGTTTCTGTAAAAATTCTTAGCCCGGTTCTTCTCCTTGTAAACTACAACAAGAGCTCCTTCACTTGATCCTTCTTGTCTATAAGCTTGCCTTTGCTCCATAACTTGCAATGCATTTACCAGTTCTTGTAGGCTCATTTCAGAGAAATCTTTAGAATCTTCTAAAGAGCAAATTTTATGTTCAAATTTTTCTGGTAGACTTACCAGAACTTTCTCTACTATTCTTGAATCTGGAAAATCTTCTCCCAAAAGTCTCACTTGATTCACAAGTTTTGAAATTTGAGAAGAGAAGTCTTTGATGGTTTCATTTTCTTTCATCTTCAAACCTTCAAACTGTCTTCTAAGATTTAAAATCTGCATCTTCCTTGACTTCTCATCACCATTAAATTCTGCTTTTAATTTATCCCATGTTTCTTTGGCAGATTTACAAGCCATAATTCTGGTGAAGATTTCTTCACTCATAGCATTATGAAGACAGGTAAGAGCTTTGAATCGCTTTGCCTGTTCTTCATTAAAAAACTTCATCTATGCAATCGTAGGATTGTTTTCTAGTGGAGTTGGTGGCTTATCGCTCTCCACTATCTCCCACAAGTCAAAAGCTTTGAGATAAGTTTCCATTTTCACAGCCCACACACCAAAATTCTGCCCTGTGAACACTGGTGTTTTTGCTGGAAAATTTGCAGAATCCATTTCTAAAAAAAAAATCTCACTTAATCTCTCGTGTTTCACTCACAATCCCTTAAAAGAAAAATGCTTTGATTTAGCCTCACTAATCTCTCGTGTTTCACTCACAATCCCTTCAAAGATCAAAGAATGCTCTGATACCAAATGTTGATAATAGGTATATATAAAGAACTGAATGTTGATGATAACTAGAAAAACAAAGAACAAAGAACTTGCAACAAAGAACAAAGAGCAGAATGTTTTTGATATAGGTTACTGCCATCCCTTAGCTTTTATTTATAGATGAAATCAATTACAACACAATTAAGAAACATAACTAATATAAACTCCTTCATTTATGGAGCTATGTAACTTATCCTAAATAAGTTTCATAATTAAAGAAGTAAAAACTGACTAAACAACATTAAGATAATGATGTTACTAATAGATAAACATTAATGAAAGATAACATATGGCTGAAACATTAATTTCAGCTTTGGTGCCATAACTTCGACATATCGTTCGTTGAATCCAATGTCAGCAACTCATTGAGATACTTCTCTGCTCAGATTGATATGATAAAGTAAGCTAATCCCGGAATTCAACAAGTCTTAATGCTTATAAAAGCAAAAAAAAAAAAAAAATCAGTAAATTTGTTTGTTATTTAGAAAATGTTACCTCTTAGTCTTCTCCTTCTCAGATACCACAATAGTCCCGCGAGCCCCATCAATGAAACAAATCCCACAGAAGCTAAAATAATCCATTTCCAATTCCTTTTCCCTACATCCAATGGCAATTTATTTAAAATTAATTGCATTGTTGGGTTATAAATTGGTAAGCAGAAAACGAAAGAACAGCTAACCTGAAGAGCCTTGAACAATGATGTGGTATTGAATTGCATTTCCACTCAGATCTTGTGTAAAGCTTCCATAAAAAAACGTGCATCCAGTATTGTTGGCATTATTGCCTATGGTACTAACACCAACACATTGACAATCTTTCCAGCAGATGTCCCTGCAATCACTAATGCTAAGACTAGAATTATCGTCGTACTTCGTAGGAACTGTGTTAAGAAAGGAACCTGATCTCAATTCAAAACTGTTCCTATTGCTCCTGCATGCCGGTCCTGACCACCTCTCGCAACCACCATCTGTCCAGTACTTTGATCTGCTATGCTCCCATCATATTCCAACTGCCACATTGAAAAATTCCTTTGACCCTGAGCAGTAAATTGATTTGCAGAAACTGTGAACATAAAGTAATCCTCGTCTGCGTTAGAAACTGTTATAAAACTTTGATCCAGAGAAGGAATTTCGAAACTTGTATTGCTCCTGGATGGTCCACTAGTCCAATAAATTACATCTCGCCGCTTAATGACCAACTCCTTTCCATTAGTATCCCATTCAAAAGTGAAAGCACCAGCGGGAGTGGGTGCTAAGTCGCTCAACCACGACATGAGGGACCAGGTTTGGCCCGTTCTATGGTTGATCCCTAACTTCATTCCAGGCAAGAATGTGTCAGTACGAAAGTCAAAGCTTTGCCATAAGACCTGTTGGCTGCCAGAATTTTCATCTACGAGAACAAAATTGCCTGAATCTTCTAAAATAGCTGTTATATTGGTTGTAGAAGATTGACTTGAATAGAACTCAACAGGATCACCTCCAGAGTAGGCGAGTTTCATATTTCCTGATCCATCTATTGCAAGAACCCCTGAAGTGTCTGCTATGGGTTTGGCTCTGTTGGCTAGCCATAAAGGGTGGCTTATTTCATTGTTGTACCATATTCCCAAGTAGCTAGCATTCGACTCGGCAGAGCCAAGTCTTGTGAATCCTAAAGTGAAGAGCCCATTTTTGGAAACTAGAGTATTGGAAGAATTGAGGGAATCACCACCTTGGTACAGTGTGTCTGCTGCCAAAACGTGAGAGGCACGGAAGCAAAACAAAAGGAACCAGTAGATCCTTCTAGCCATGGAAGGCAACATTCATGAACAAGGAAGAAAAAATTAAGAAGCATTCAATAGATGATGAGCCATGTTTCATGATCTACCTGAAATGAAATAAAAAATTTAGCCAACAATTTTGACCTGCCAGTTCGTTAATCAATGAAAGTGACCTTTTCTCTTTTCTAATTTCATAAGAAATTGAAAGAAAAATAAAAAAATAAAAAAGAAAAGAAGGCAAACAAGAAATGGGTTTGTTGTAATTGGTCAACAGAGAGAATACATTAGTACACATTATTGATGAGTCATGTGCATAAACAAGTGCTAATAAATGATAACCCAACAAATGATTGAATGAGATCGCTTCCTCCTCACATTCCATTGTATTTCTTAGCAAACCTGTTCACAGTAAGATGGTTTGCATGTGTGTGTATCCTCGAACTACCTTTTACATATATTTGGTACTTTAACTTTTCAAATCATAAACTATAAATCCCTAAAAATTTATGAAATTCAATTTTGATCCCATACTTTATCTTTTTTATTCTTTAATCTCCAGTTAAAGAGATGAGAGATAAAACAACTGAATTCTAGTGGTAGAAAAAAAAAAAGTCTCAATGGAGACTAATTCTAGCCACAAAAAATAATGATTTCAGTGTTAATGAGTTCTCTTTTATGAAGAGAGTTTAGCTTAAGAGTTGTTTTCCTTTAAACTTGTCTAAAATGGTAGATTTGAGCTCGAATATAATTTTGGTTTTGGGGCCAACTTTTAGATTGTTAGTGGCTATGAATATGATTTTATATGATGTTTAGTTTTTTTTTTTTTAAATTGGTTGAAAATGAGTTTTGTTTTTTTATCTAAAATAGCCTAACCTGATTTTTCATGGATTTGAGGTAACTGGAATTCGGGTAGGGCAGACAACGTGTTATCTATGATTTTTCTCAACGAATTAATTAAGAAAATTTTAAAAAATAAGGCTCGAGACCTCTAGTTCATTCAAGCTCAAGAGCCTAGGCCTTTGTTTTTCATTTTTATCCACTACGATTGGGTTTTTTTTAATAAAAAAATATATTTTTTAAAATTTCATCACTTAATATTTGATTGATTATTAATTGACCAACTTAATTTGTTTCGGTTTGATTTTTTTTCCAATTACCTTGATATTCGATTAGTTCTTAATTTTATAGGTGTTTATTTTAAATAAAAAATTATAAAACAATGTTGAATCCAATTAAGTCAACAACCCGAGTCACGAGTTTGGCTAGTTACCTTCTACTAGATAAGGATCAAACTTAATTTTTTTTATTGTATAAATAGTTTTTAATTTATTTAATTAGATTTATGCATAAACTTTTTAAATTTTATTTAGAATTTTTTTAGGTACAAAAATATAAATAGCCTAGTATCCAAAACCTATTAGGTAACATCTATAGGGTAAGACTTTTTAGTTTTTTCTGCTGAAATTGCAGCATAATCTCATTGGTTTATCATCTTGTTTGAATAAAGTCTATTGCATAATTGCCTTATAACTCATTTTTTATCTCTATTCTTCAATATATTTTTTAAAACATAAAAATTTTCAAAAAATGTTTTCTCAATACAATTAAGAAGATTTATAGTCATTTATTAGTTTTTTTGTACTTTCGCTTATTTTATTTTCTTTGACTAGTTTTTATAAAATAAAAATAGGAATAAAAAATAAATAAATAAATAAAAATAAAAAGGTTGGGGAGTGAGATGACAATAAGCAAGAAAAATGGAGGATAAAAAAAGAGGGATAGATCCTGCACATTTCAAAAATTAAATAAATTAATTTTTGACCATAACATTTATGAATCATGTTAATAAAAAAGATTTTTCCATTAATTATTGAGTTTTATTTTCTAGGGTGCTCAACACTATAAATTAGAGGCAAGAAAAAGAAAAAAAAAAGAAAAATGAAAAAGAAGCCCTCTTTGTTTAAATTTACAATCGAGTCCCAAAACATGAAAGATAATTTCATGAAAAATAATGTGTTTTATTAATTCATTGATAATTTCATTTTAAATATCCATTTAAGTCTTGTGCCGAGGCTGGTCGCCTCTTGAATTGTCTCATTTAAGTCACTAGGCTTGTGCTAGTTTTGGACTTGGCCATGGAGATCAACCCAAGTGGCTGTGTTGTGTTTGACTAACAGAAATTTACCAAAGAAAAAATGTTTTTTTTTTTTCCTTCAAGGTGTGTTTAGCTAACACAATCTCAAGATAAGTTTTAAGTATATATTTTTTTAAGCTAAGGGTGTGTTTAGAAAACACGCCATAACCTATTTTTCATAGCCTTTATTTATTATTTATTTTTTATATTTTGTCAAGCATGTCTTATTTTAATTTTAATTTTAATTATTTTTCAAAATTTAAAGAACTATTTTGCAATTAATTTTGGGTTGTTCATGATATTTTTTTTACCCTTTGATATCTAATATTTAAAATTATAAACTTATAAATAAAGCGTTTTCCGGTATTAAATAGACTTGTTAATTTTTTGTCAAAAAATAATAATATATAAAAACAACAAAAAAAAATTCTTCTTTCAAAAATTATTTATGCTTTAAATTGCAAATTGCTAAGTATATATATAAAAATCATGTTTGCATTCTAATAATAAAAAAAATACATTGCAGTTCTTGGAAATAAGAAAACAAATTAGTTTTTGTTTTTTTTTTTGGCATGCATCATAGATATAATAACAAGTTCATTAAACTCACGAGGACTTGGCCTAAATTTCAAAACACAAAAAAAAAAATATTTTTTATTTTTAATATTAAAGATTATGAACTTATACTTAAGATGAATTCTCAGAATTCAAAAAAACAAATATAAAAATATATTTCAGCTCTAGAATGGTTATACTTGTAAAGCCATGCTATATAGGGGTGGATTTGTTTTATCTAATAAACAGACTCAACGGTTAGAAAAAAAAAGCAATAGTGCTTTAGTAATAATCAAGCAAATAAAAAACATAGCTTATCTTAGTTACGGTGTACTAGGGGTGATATTATCCTCGCTTTACACAACTAGTCTCCTTATCTAAACTCTAAAAATCATTTAGGGTTCTTAGTGATCAAAATACTATGTGGCTGATTCCAAATCTTTATAACCAATAAATAATAAGAATTCCTTGTTCTTTCTTCTCACATAAAAAATCTTGATCCAAAAGGATGATCGCTACAATACTGCACATATATGACAACTTAGGTCATTTTTTCCTTTTCTTTTTGACTTTTTTTCTACCGTGCTCAATTAGATTGAAATTTATCTTTGTTGTTTTTTTTTTTCATTTTAATAAACACTTTTTATTTTTATCATGAGCACTCTTATTTTCTTAGTTTGATTCATTTAATGTCGTTACCTTTTTTTTTTGTCATCTTATAAGGTAAAACAAGTTGATTCAACCCAGCTAAGTCTATGCATAGATACATGTAGTAGTGACCCTCAATTATTTGGTAGTATTTTATTTATTTAATATAATTATTCTTTTATTTTGATGTTGCAGGTGCTTTCCATTCACGTCAGGAGTAGAATTTAGGTTCTTTGATCCTTTTTTGTATAAGTTAGGAACTTAAGGATTATCCATGTAATTTTGTTATGCAGTAAACATGTAACCTGAATATATTAGCATACTTCTTGTATTATTTTATGTTTGGAATATTAAATGTATTAACATATGCTTGGGGATATTATAATGTATTAATTTATTTTTAGGAAGCTGAAATGTGTTGTGCTTATATATGGAATTTCAGTGCTTGGATGATTTGTTTAATTACTAATTTATGCATGTGATATGAGATGGAGATTGAGTATAAAGTTTTTTCCTGAGTATATTCTCAAATGAATTAAATGGTTGAATTGGACCCATTGTGGATGAGATTATGGATGGGATGTGATCATAAATGCATGCAGGGTAAATTGTCGATAACTTTGGACCTCCTGGTATAAGGTAGACTTTATCGAAATTAGGGGAGACTCTACCGAAATTATTATATATGTTATTATAAAACATGCTTTAGTTAAGGAGTTATTGATACTTCAAATGCAAAACGATGATATAAAACTTCGATAAAAATGCACTTTTAAGTACTAATCAACCCCCAAAACTTAACTACCTCCTAAAAATGCAGCTATTGACACCCCCCATTAACCCAAGGTTGCCTCCCCCATACACTAAATGAATCTTTCACTCAGCTAGTACCTAACCAAGATGATTTGCTAATTCTAAAAACTCCTTTGCTTTCCCAGGACTAGATCTACCAAAAACACAAATATTTCTTATGTGATGACTTGAGGAACTTGTCATTTTTACACACTTCTATATTTGATGAATGTATGAGTTGAGTAGAAATGAAGGGAAGGAAGAGAAGAATTTATAGATGAGAAATTGAAAATGCAATCATACCACTTATATGTAGGTCAGCTGTAGTCTCTCTATCTCTCTCTCTCTCTCTCTCTCTCTCTTTATTTATTTATTTTTAAAAAGCATGTGTATGTACAGGTAGTTATGATTGTGGCTCACATCTTCCCTTAGTTTTACGTCTAAGAACGGCTTAAACACCCTCTATGGGTCAGGGATTGGCTTCCTAGCCAGTTTTCTTAAAAACTGGCAAACAAGGTCTTTTTTAGTCAGATTTCCAAGACTATGTCGAGCATGTTCTTTATGAAATTGTGGCTATAAATCATGAATTGCATAATGCATATCTCTACTAGGATGCGTCTCAAGAGTCAATAAAAGATTATCTAAAGATCCCTTACTCAGGCCATCCTTAATGAATTGTATTTTATCTTCACGGTTTATAGATACCATTCCTAAAGAATGACATGTTGCATTACAAGTCCATCTGGCACATCTGTGATAGACTTTCAATCGTTTTGCACGACGTTTCTTTGCAAAAGTGCTTTTACCTGTTCCAAGCATGTATGAAATGAAAGAATTGGAGGAATCGCCTGATAATCGGACCTTTGCTTAAATTAGCCAGCGAATATCTTCAGGAATTCCATGATTCATTGACAACCTCAATCTTGCACACCTAGCACGGTAAATTTTTGCAATCGTATTTGGAGGCAAAACAGAAAAATACTTTTTTAATTTTCAAGAGTGGTGTCCATTTTCAAATGAGAATTTGAGACGAGATGCAGAGAAAGAAGAAAGAGCAAAGAATTGCACAAATATATACACAGATATCAGTTATCATAGGAAACTAAAAGAACTGACTTAAGAGTCACGGAGTACCATTATCCGCTATTTGACTGAGGTGAGAGATATCCGCTATTTGACTGAGGTGAGAGACTACCAAAACAAAAGTCATACAAAAAAAAAAAACACAAAAACAATGTGAGAAAAAGAATCAATCTTTATATACAGGATCGCCCAATTCAATAGAGTCATTTTCAACTGAAAAATTGTCAAAATAAACTTTCAAATGATGACCATTTACCTTGAAACATTACCATTCTTTGGATTTTCGATATCACAGGCCCCATATGGATACACATGTTTCACAATAAAAGAACTGCTCCGTCTTGATCTTAGTTTTCTAGGAAATAAATGGAGTCGAGAATTATAAAGCAAGACTTTTTGACCAACATTGAATGTTTTTCCCAGTATTTTCTTATCATGAAACTCTTTGATTCTTGCTTTATGAATTCTTGAATTTTCATATGCATCATTTCTTATTTCCTCAAACTCATTTATTTGTAATTTTTGCAGCTGACTAGCATCAACAAGGTTTGAATTGAAAGCTTTAATAGCCCAATAAGCTTTATGTTCAAGTTCTACAGGCAAGTGACAAGGTTTTCCATGGACTAGTCTATAAGGTGACATACCTAATGATGTTTTATAAGTAGTTCAATAAGCCCAAAGTGCATCATTAAGTCTTAAAGACCAGTCTTTCCTATTAGGGTTCATTGTTTTCTCCAAGATCTGTTTGATCTCCCTATTAGAAAGTTCTACTTGTCCACTTGTCTGAGGATGATAAGGGGTGGCAACTTTATGTGTGATTCCATATTTCTTCATTAAAGACTCAAATGACTTGTTACAAAAATATGTTCCACCACTACTTATCATGGCTCGAAGGATTCCAAATTGATTTAAAATATTTTTTTTCAAAAACTTTATCACTGTTTTGTGATCATTGTTTCAACTTGGAATTGCCTCGATCCATTTTGAAACATAATCTACTACGACTATTATGTACAAGAAACCAAATGATGGAGGAAACGGACCCATGAAATCTATACCCTAACAGTAAAAGATCTCAATGACAAGAATATGATTTACATCTTAAATGCCTTGATTTACATCTTCAGATTCTACTTTTGAATTTTGTATAGAAAATTAGTAGAAGTGATTTACTCACAACTGTATTATAAATACTTAGACTCTGTACACAACAAACACAACAGAAAAATAAGAAAACCATTCTACCTCATCTGTCTCTGTTAAATTTTACATGGTATCAAAGCCAACGACTTACATCCTTTCATAAGGATTCTTCTTAGTCCATTCCTTTCATCTCTTTCTTCTAAACTGCTTTCTCAGATTCCTCTTAGCCACCATGGCCGTCTCTCCCCATTCTTCCCTTACTTTTGACAACACTCTACTTGTCTTCAATCCTTCTTCCAGCATCAATATCACCAAACTTAACCTCACCAATTTTTCAAATTGAAAAGCGACCATGCTTCCCTATCTCAAAGGTGAAAATGTGTTTGGCTATGTTGATGGCACTATTAAATTAAAGAAAATGTCACCTGACAAAAGGTGTACTCTATGCTACTCACTTGTAAGGCACGTGTGCAGCATCATCAGCAAGCTCTCCTGTCTGTATTATAAATACTTAGACTCTATATACAACAAACACAATAGAAAAAAAAAAAAACCATTCTACCTCACCTATCTCTGTTAAATTCTATATATCAAAATAATGAAAAGTTAAAATTAAAAAATTCATTTTAAAAGATATTTTTTCAATCATTTGACTATTAGTACAAGAATAACATCAAGCTAAAAATAAATATAATAAAAAGATTAATATTTTATATTCAATATTAACCATCACAATTGTTTTCTATCTTACGCTTTCTCACTAGGATATCATATCTATATATTTTATTCAATTTTTGTTTTCAATTCCGAGTTGGGCAATATTTTTTATTTTCTGATTTTTTTTTGAAATAGGAATATGACACGGTTCTTAATAAAATTATAGTGATCTTTTCAAAATATATCAAGTCATATTTTAAACACAAATAGCACATAATTAGCTGATGTGTGACTTTTAGTCTCCATGAGGGGAAAAAATCAAAGAAACACACTCGCTCTTTGATTTTAAATTCATAGTTTTGTTATTTATTATATTATATTATAAATTATTACTCTCTTTATTAAAAAAATAAAAAATATTATGGTGCTTCTTAGTTTATATGCACAGTGAAGCACCTTACTTTTGTTTTTAATTTTTCAATTTCCCCCCTTTTAATTTCTTTTCAGTTTTTTTTTTATAAAAATGATACATTCCATTTTTTTTTCAATTTTATGCTTCAATTTCTTACTAATTTTGAATTGATCATAATAATTTATTCTAATTTTATTTCTATGAGATTATTACAGTCTCAAATAAATATCTATGTATTTGATTGATATTCAATTTTTACAAATGTTTGTTTTTGTTATCATATCACTAAATTAATTTATTTTTTTTAAAACTCAATGGAGTCCATAATCCGTATCGTGAGTTTTTCAAGCTAAGTTGCAAAAGCCTGGGTTAATCTAATATGTCGTCATCTCAATATTCAAAAAATAAATGTCATCTTGAAAAATTTTTAAAGTCGAAACCATGTTTTTATTGATGTTTATGTTGGTTTTAGACCCATTAAGTCAATTAGATCACCCATGCAAGTTAATTTTAAACCCGAGTTTGGAAATGAGTTGGGTTGAGAAGTTTTAAAGTTAAACTGTTGGGTCTGGTTTAATAACAATGCTAAATGGTTTTTTTTTTTTTTAAAAAATAAATTCATGAATCCTTTGTCTTTTTTTTTTTTTATCAATTTCATTCTTCAATATGGATTGATTATGAATTGGTTTTCATAATTTGTTTTAATTTGTTTTCTATAAGATTATTGTAGACTCAAACAAACATCGTGATACTTGGTTGATGCTTAATTTTGCGAGCGTCTGTTTTTGTTATCATATTATTTAGTAAAAAGTAGTTTCAAAATACAAAGTTTTTAAACTCATTGGAGTTCATTACCTGAGTCATGGGTTAACACACGAAGCCTGAGACGATCTAATATGTCATCATCTCAATATTAAAAAAAAAAATCATCTTGATTTCTTTTTAAAGCCAAACCATACTTTTTACCGATCATCCAATTTATCTTTGGACCCATCAAGTTAATTGGATCACGTTCGGACAAATCTCACGTGGTTAATTTTACATCAAGTCAATTGGGGCCAAAAAAAATTTTAAGTTCAATTTTTTTTATCTAATCAACAACATAGCATGGTCCAGAAAACTAGTTAATAAAAACTCTAAAAGGCATTAAAGAAACCTTGTAGCAAATACTATGGACACGCACTAATTTATATCATATTTTTTTAAGCTATTAGGCAAGATTATGTAGGGTGCTTTCGCTGTGTTGATGGAAATGTCACCATGTCCTTTTCCTCCTAGTGTGATGTGTGTTGGAGGAGATGCAATGAATTGTTGTTGGCAAGCGTTTTTTTTTTCTTTCTTCTTTTCTTTTCCTCCCACACAAAAGCACAACTTAGTCATATTTGTTTTTGTTATTTAAATTTCAGTCCTTATTCCTTTGATTTCTAATTTTTATTCATTGACCCTATTATACAAGTTTTATTTGTTTTCATTTTAAGCAT
Source organism: Populus tomentosa (assembly GCA_018804465.1). Lineage (NCBI taxonomy): Eukaryota > Viridiplantae > Streptophyta > Magnoliopsida > Malpighiales > Salicaceae > Populus > Populus tomentosa. Next base: position 43,109,348 of record CM031969.1, on the reverse strand, counting down.
TCAATTTTAATTTTTCATGTTTTATTTTTTCCATTCAAGTCCTTATTCTTTTGATTTCTAAACTTCTTCTATGGCCTTTTTGTAAAAGTTTTATCGGTTTTCAATTTCATACTTCAATCCAAGTTTATGGTCCATTGTGTTTTTTTCAATTTGGTTCTCATTCTTTTGATTTTTTTTCTTTTTGTTAAAGTTTTTTTCTTTTCAGTTTAACCCTCTAATGAAAAATTTTGGTTTCCCTCTAATTTATTTGTTATTTTGATTTTAACCATCATTTTTTTAAGCTTATATCTTTTTGTGTAATTGATTTTTTTTTTCAATTTCATCATTTGACGATGATTTTTCAAGGATTGAGCTTTTTGTTTTCTTCATGTATGATGATTATGGTCTAAGAACTTAGATCACAAGTTTGAAAAATTAATGTGGGTCGATATTCTTTTTTGACTTATTTTCTTTTCTGATGATTTCATTGTTCAACACTGATTTTTATTTTTTAAAAGATTGGTTTTGTAGTTTTTTTCAATTTTTTTTATTAGGTTATTTTGATTTCATGACATGGACCATGAGGTTTGCGGGGTTAACCCAGGTTGACTTGTCTCTTACTACGTAAATTATATGTCTATCATGCTACCCCAGGTTGACTTGAACTGATTTTTCTCTTTGTTTTAATCCAATGTCATGCTTCCAATGTCTTTTTTCCAAGTTATTGTGATAACTGTTTTTTATTTATTTATACAAATAGTTTTTAATTTATTTAATTAGATGCTTTCATAAACTTTTCAATTAAAATTTATATTTTTTTATATAAACAATATGTTGGAAATGCCATCGCATCTAACTCTGTTTCTAGAAAAAAAAATAATAATAACCTACAACAAAGAGTACGGGTCCGGGTCGAATAACAAGTATCAATACTGAATTGTATTGGATGTTTCATTGTGCACTTTCATGAAGTTGTATATAATATTGATTTCCAGAGAAAAAAAAGAAGCACAAATTAAGTGAAGGGGCGAGAGAGAGAGGAAAAAAAAAAAAAAACGAAACAAAACGCTGTATCCCCGTTCCACAGAGTTAGTAGGTGAGGGTTTTATTTATAATTTTTATAAGATCTGGTCTAACGTGTTAATCTGTCTTTGCTAGTATCAAAACAGGTAAGTTTTGATTGATTTTAGAGTTTAATAAAAAAATTATTTTAGTAAGTTTTGATTATAAATATTTCCATAAGTTTTACCTATATGATATTATATATGTATGAAATATATTTTAAAAAACAAGTGTAAAGCTTCCATAAAAAAACGTGCATCCAGTGTTGTTGGCATTATTGCCTATGGTACTAACACCAACACATTGACAATCTTTCCAGCAGATGTCCATGCAATCACTAATGCTAAGACAAGAATTATCGTCGTACTTCCTAGGAACTATGTTAAGAAAGTTCCTATTGCTCCTGCATGCCGGTCCTGACCACCTCTCGCAGCCACCATCTGTGTTATTTCCTTTACATGCTGTGCCCCCATATGTTCGTCCAGTACCTTGATCTCTAATATTCCAACTGCCACATTGAAAAATTCCTTTGACCAGGTTTGGCCAGTTCTATGGTTGATCCCTAACTTCATTCCAGGCAAGAATGTGTCAGTAGGAAAGTCAAAGCTTTGCCATAAGACCTGCTGGCTGCCAGAATTTTCATCTTTGAGAACAAAATTGCCTGAATCTTCTAAAATAGCTGTTATATTGGTTGTAGAAGATTGACTTGAATAGAACTCAACAGGATCACCTCCAGAGTAGGGGAGTTTCATATTTCCTGATCCATCTATTGCAAGAACCCCTGAAGTGTCTGCTATGGGTTTGGCTCTGTTGGCTAGCCATAAAGGGTGGCTTATTTCATTGTTGTACCATATTCCCAAGTAGCTAGCATTCGACTCGGCAGAGCCAAGTCTTGTGAATCCTAAAGTGAAGAGCCCATTTTTGGAAACTAGAGTATTGGAAGAATTGAGGGAATCACCACCTTGGTACAGTGTGTCTGCTGCCAAAACGTGAGAGGCACGGAAGCAAAACAAAAGGAACCAGTAGATCCTTCTAGCCATGGAAGGTAACATTCATGAACAAGGAAGAAAAAATTAAGAAGCATTCAATAGATGATGAGCCATGTTTCATGATCTACCTGAAATGAAATAAAAAATTTCTTCCATTAATCTTGACATTTGTTTTTATCATTATTTAATCCTTACATTAATCTTCCATCTCAAAGTTCTCATTAATTTCTTCCTCTTCTTCTTTTTATTACTACTACTACTACTACTACTACTATTAGTATTATTATTATTATTATTACTATTAATATTATTATTGCTATTGTTATTATTATTATTACTACTACTACTACTATTTACATTCTTGTTATATTTTATGTACGTTAAGTATGCTCTGTATTTGATTAAGGATCCTGACATTGTTGGTCTTGCCTTGTTCATTCACATCAAAAATCTGTTCATATTGAAGATTAATGTAAGGATTAAATAATGATAAAAACAAATGTCAAGGTTAGAGGATCCACTAATGGTATTTCAAACAAGTATAGTATAAACTCTTATTACTCAACTGGAAACCACACACAAAGGAGGTTCCAATCAGATGATTTGTCATTAATAGCTCATTATAAATTGTTAACATGATCATATTAATTTCTTATTTAAGTAACACCAAACTTTTCAATATTTTTAGGAATTCATGATGCTAAGTTCCTTTCATAGCACAGGTGTAGGTAATACCATACGGTTGGGCTATGAGAGTGCCAAGCATTTGTTGTACCAAGTGTTATACAACACAAATCTAGATTAACCATTTAACAAGCAAGGTATTAAGAATTAGTAAGATAAAAAGATAAGACATGTTAATATTAAACATTAAGGTTCATGTTGAGTTTACACCATACTTATTCTTACACCATTAGTGTAACCTTTTCACCTTGACATAATAAACTTAGCTAAACATAATGAAGAAGAGAAACATAAATAAACAAAACAAGAACATAAATAAGATACAAGTTAACTAAGGAAAGGAAAGGAAATGAAAAGCATAAACAAGATATTAATGAAAGCAAAACTTAAGAATTGCAAAAAATATAAAGAGAGAAATAAAGAGCATGAACTTGATCCGAACAACCAAACCCCTAAATGTATAGCAAATGCCTCCTTTTATAGGCCAAAATTTGAAATTATTGATTTGATGACTAATTGTTGAGTGGGTGACCAACTCTTGACTTGGTGAAAATCCTTATCTTCTTGTCTGAATAAAACAAAAATGCTAGCATCAGAACTGGGTCCACTTGAAAACATGAAAGTTGTAGGAAATTGACTCAGCTTTCAAGGAAAAAAATGGAGGTCATTTGGACTTCTAGAACTCCAGATATGGGCCGAACACTGAACAGTGTTCGGGCTGCAGGATAGATTCAGACTTCTCCGTTGTTGCTATAATTTGGACTTGCAAACGGCCTTCTTAGATCTTGGTATCCACATGAAAGTTTGTCAACATTTGAGATCATTTTGACATCTAGAACTCGAGATATGACCCAATTACCGAACAATGTTCCAGTTTGGACTGCACCAACATCTCTTTTCTATGTTTAGCCCTCTCTTTGTCCTTTCAATCTCCATACTTGAACTCATCAATCAATCCTTTGATTTATATGATAGGCTTGCATTTAAGATGAACATTTACCATGTATTAAGGCATTTTATAGTATGAGACTTGTTATTATAAAACATGCTTTAGTTAAGGAGTTATTGATACTTTAAGTGCAAAATAGTGATATAAAACCTTCATAAATATGCACTTTTAAGTACTAATCACATGTCCATAAGGAAAACACAGACTCTTCACCCATTGGTACACTAGTAGTTATGCATTCTTGTTTAAGTTAAAGCTTGTTTTGGGCTTTGCAACCCGTGATCCAACACAAACCAAGTCTATATTTTTACAGTGACAAAACAATGTTATATCCATTATAGCCTTGATGTTGTCCTTTATCTTCCCCTTCACGTCCATGATCATGTTGAAAATGTTCTCAAACATGTTATTTTCTATGTGCATAATGTCAAGGTTATGGTGGAGGAGATTGGTCTTCTAATAAGAAAGTTTTTAGAAAATACTTTGCTTTATCTCGTTGTTGGTCAAACCAAAACTAGAAAACTTCTGCTTACTGGATTGAAAACCAAACACAATGTCATCGTACTCTAACACCACATCATACAATTCTTCACCAAAAAGATATGGGGGTACAACATCCTTTTTAACTCCACCAACAAAAAAATCATTTATGTTCGTTCTGTATTTGTGATCCGTTGGTAAGAAATTTCGGTGGCAATTAAAAAATGACACTTTACCCCTGTTTGTTAGTGTGTCTAGTATAGACATGCTAGTTTTCCATACATGCTCCAACCAGAGACCATTCCATAAGCTAAAAAATCATTGATAGTCCACATCAAAGTTGCCCTTATAATAAAATTTTGTTTCCTCGATACATCATAAGTCAACGAGTTGGAATACCACAACTATGTAAACTCATCAATCAATGATCGAAGATAAACATCTATATTTCGGCCTGGACTATTAAGATCAGGTATGACCGTAGATAAAATTATGAACTTTAGCTTCATACACATCCCTAGTGGCAAGTTGTATACCGTTAGTATAACCGGCCAATAAGAATAAGAAGCAACAAATGACCCGAATGAATTGAATTTATTTGTACATAGCCCAAGATGAACATTCCTTGATTCACCGTTGGAAGGGTGCACCATCACTCCATTAACCATATCATGTGATTTGTGTCATGTTATGTGCTCTATAGTTTTTGATGACATGAATAACCTTTACAGTCTAGGTATGATTGGGAAGTTTCTAAGTTTTTTATGTGCTACAAGAGTCTCTCCCCTACCAGTTTTGGGTTTATAACAGGAATGCTCACATGTCGTGCACTCGGTCAACTTAGTATTTTTAAAGAGGTACAACATGCAAAAGTTCGCACACATGTTAATTTTGTGGTATCCTAGACCGAGGGGTTTCATCATAAACTTAGCAGCATAGAAACTCTCTTTCAGCCTGTTCCATTTAGGTAAAATACTTCTCGTCGATTCGATAATTCTATCATAACCAGCCTCACTCAACTCATAATTCGACTTGATGGTAAATACCTATACAACGATTGATAATTTACTGTGATTTATGCAACCATTTTATAATGGTTTGTCAGAATCTTTTAAAAGATAAAAAAATGTAGCCACATCTGCATTAGATTCTTCATTTGCGACTGGACATTGACTAACATAACCCTAATTCATTCTCATCACATCCATAACTATAGTCCTATAAGGATTACTATTGTCAGTTTCAACTCCATGCATGTTGGTAACACTAGAAATTGACCTAGCCATCTTTTCTACCATGGTCTCATGAGAAACAAATGGTTCTCTATGTGCATATCAACACAAGTATTCCTCTATGAACTCTTTGTGTAGAAGATGAATTGTTATAACATCTGGATGGAGAAACTTTTTATTTTGGCACCTCGTACATGAACACCTAATACTGCTCCACTAATATTTCTTGGAATATATGTTGCGTAATTAATAAAACCCTAAACCCCATTATAATAATTTATCCTCTGCAATCCTTGAGGTGAATCTTTGTACATCTATGAACGATCATCCATGACTTCTATTGAACCTACTTTCATACTTCTCTTAATTTATTATCAATTATCTACATACATATAAATTTGTACACATGAATTTATAGAAATTACAACTCGGCAATAAAATTAACAAAATATAAAACAAACCTATTAAACAAGCCACTATTTATATCATCACAATACACCTAAATCAGTAATTCAACATAAGTTTCAACAATTTACAAACAATTATAATTTTTTAAAATCTAAAACAAACTATAACATGTATAAAATAATGTATTCATACAACAAGTTTGTTAGAGAAAAATAAAATAAAGCAAGTAAACACAAAAAAAATACATATTCTGTAACAGTCCAAAGTGTACGACTTGATCAATGTTAAAAGATCCCAACATATCCTCTTTATTTTAAGGTAAATATTTTTTTTTCATTTCCAAAAAAATTCGGCAAAGTTATGTTTGCATTTAGGACATCCTAAGTTATCAACTACTATCAATTTACTCAATCAACCCATCATCACAAGGTCCTATAATTCCGAACCTTATATCAAACCTCATAATTCCACACCTCATACAATCCACACAATATATATATATCCTACGAGTAAGTTCAATATGAACATAGTCCAACACATCATATCATAAAATTAAAAAAAAAAAAGAAATACTAACATGCAAATAAAGTATTTACAATATAAGAAGTGTTCTTAAATATTTCAAAAGAGTTAATTACAAGATAACTAAAATACTACACGCTAAGCTGAACCTTTGTAAATACATCAAGGTTTACACAAAAGTATACTACATAAACACATTAATTCCCTTTTGTTTCAAGTTAAATATTTACATAAGCTTCACAAAGTAGAGTCCTAAACTAATGATCTTCTTGGGTATTTGGTGGACCTGTTACATAAATAAACATACCATTATGTTGATAAAGAATATATATATATGCTCATGTAATGAATACAAATGAAGTATTAACTTTCTATTGGATCCATAAGAATTCTAACAGAGAACTTATATTTTGCTTGTAAGTCTTTTAAACCCAATTAACACTCATTTGTATACTTTTAATTTGAATACTCTAATTTACTTGCATGAACTGGGTGACCTTACAAAGTTTAATCTTGTAATTCATATCCTGGCAATCCTATCACGGATGCCATTAGCCGAAGCGAATCTTGTATTTATGTTAGACTTATTTACATTGAACACGACATTTATTGTAATTGCAATCACCCAAAGAATTTTAAATTGTATAAGTGCAAATAGGAGGAAAATCACGCACCTACTTCGATTGTCTCGCGACCTCCCCTAACAGAAGATTCAATCCTGGTTGCTCCTCCTGAATCATAAGGAAGTTTTTTGTTATGATTCCTTCAAGCCGATATTATAGAGAATCCATATTCATCCATTACTCATATGTTACTTTCTATGCATGTCGTTTCCTTATAATATCATACATACATATATCATGTATATTTTCAGAGTTAGTATCTCAATGTGCAAGTGTTCGTGTTCGTATGACACAATTATGTTATATTCTTATAAATAATATTCACGTGAAAGTCTACTATTAGTGTCTAACTTTGAACTATTATTGTCTAATTTTCAATTGTTACTGTCCAATTTTGAACTGTTACTATCCAATTTTGAACTGTTACTGTCCAACCATTATTGTCTAATTTTGAACTATTACTGTTTAATTTTCAACTGTTATTGTCCAACCGTTACTGTCTAATTTTGAACTGTTATTGTCTAATTTTCAACTATTACTGTCCAACTGTTATTGTCTAATTTTCAACTATTACTGTCCAACTGTTACTATCTAATTTGGAACTGTTACTGTCTAATTTTGAACTGTTATTGTCTAATTTTCAATTGTTACTATCCAACCGTTACTATCTTTGGAACTGTTACAGTCTAATTTTGAACTGTTAATGTCCAACCACTCACTAGATTTTTAACTATATCTAAAGTTCTAAAACTTCATTTTAAGCGAGATTAATCTCGTTAGAAAGTTAAGACACGAGGCTACAAGTTCTCTGAAGGGAGAGAACCTAGTTTTGCCTCCAAGATAGTCAAAATTGCTCATTAACTAATTAGTCCTACTGCCCTACATAATCAATCACAACTTAGTCTTAGTTGATAACCCATAACTAGAGTTCTACATCTCCAAATTAAGCAAGACCAATTTCCTTGGTTAGCTAACATTCAAATCTATAATTTCTATAAGAAACCCAATCCTAATCCCCTCATCCTCCTACCCGAAATCTCATCGAAAGTTAGGAGACAAGTCTGTCCAGAGTTGTCTCCCCCTCCCCATCGAAAGTTAGGAGACAAGTCTGTCCAGATTCGTCTCCCCCTCCCCTTCACACAATACTTTCATAAACTATATACCTCACACATGAATGAACTTAATCTCAACAATAAGTACTTTTTCCCTAAATTATATTTAAGAACCCTAACCTATGATTCAATATCAAGGCATCAGTTCTTTATCGAATTAAAAAATAATTTTTTTAAGATCATATTTAGAAAACCTTATTCGGTACAAATTAAGATTTTGATCTTCAACAAGTTGAAGATTTTCAACTCCCTCCTTTCTTTTCTTCTTGTTCAATTCCTTGGTAATCCTTTGCTCTCAAGTGTTTATCCCATTTATAAGCTCTTAATCTTGGATGGGTTCTTGAAATTTTAGTGTTTCTCTCTTAATTTCTCAAGAATGAGTATAAAACTCCCTATCTTCTCTCCTTATGGTTCCTATAGATTTTTTTTGGTGAGGAGAGAGTATTTATATTCTATATTTTCCCTTATTTGCATTTAGGCCCCCTTTTTCCTTTAAGTGTATTATTCTCTTCAATTAAATCCAACCCTCAACAGTACCGGGTTTATTATAATGTCTTGAATTATTTTGGCTGTAAATTTATATTCAAAAATTTCTGAATTTCTATTTTTATTTAACCATATGCATGAATTTCTTCACTTCTACTTATTTATTATATATATAATTTTTTTTCCCGGGGTTTACATATTCTATAAAAATATGCAATAAAAAAATTGACATTTCAAAATTGTGTTCAAAATTAAAAATGATAGATTTACTTAAAATGGAAAAACAGTAATGAAATTGTTATTGTGACTGAAAAAGTCGAGGAAGGATGAGTAGTGTTGAGATGGAGATGATGTGGGGGGGAATTGTTTAGTTTCAGAGAGGAAGAAGGAGCAATGAGGGAGGAGAGGGTTGACCAGGTCATATATTAACTATTACCGATAGAATTACCAACATAATATTTTTGTTTGTCAATTCATTGGCAATAATTGTAATTTTGTTGGTAAAAACATCCATAAAAAATTACACGTCATCGTGCTTTTTGGTGTTTTAAAATTTCTTTTATTTCGATTGGGATTCCCTTGGTATTTACCGATAAAAATAGTTCGTTGAAACAAGAACATTTGTTGGTGATTTCATTTGTATTCATAGACTTTTTTTGTAGTGTTGTTTTCATTACTTTTTGTTTTATTTTTAATTTTTTGATGGTTAAGAATTTTGTTCAAGATTGTTTTTTTGTCTTTTATGTGATCATCTTGATCTCATGACTAGAGCTAATGGTTTTGAAGATTAGCTCAATTTAACTTCAGTATTTTTTTATTTTTTAAATTTCATCTTTTGACATTAGATTATTGGGTTATGAGCTTTCTATTTTCTATCTTTTCTTCCTTTAGAGGTATCCCAAATAGCGAGTTAGTAAAGTTAGCTCGGGTTCATTCAAGTTATCACTATTTAAATATCTTTTTATATTAGAAAATAATTGACCCGCACTACAACACAAAGCATGCAAAAAAAATCTAGTTATTTGATTAAAGTACAAAAACTCTAAAAGAAAATCGATTTTTATTTTAAGAAAACATACGAGACTTCTACAAAATTTATTCAATAAACTTTCACTTGCCAGTGGTCCAATAAGTAAGGACCACAGGTAAGAAAAGTACGAAAACAAAGAGAGAGAAGAATAAAATTCTATTATTGTTGATGGGCAATTCCAGGAGGAATTCTCCCACATATTGGCACAACACGCAGACAAAAAAATGCTTTTCAGAGTATATACAACTACTGGCTTATTCTTCTACTTGCATGAGAAAGGTCTAACGGGATTTTTTTTTTTTTCCCAAGCCGATAAAAGGAATTCATTAATTGAACACACAAAATACAACCACATAATGCTCGAGCTTGCTTTTCTTACGGGATACTCGAATTGACCTCACCACTTGACCTGCATTCCTCCCATCAAAATACGCTTGATCTCCAATACAATAGTTTTTTTTTTTTTGCCTAGTGCATCTATATCATCCTATCAAGTTAGTATTTTTTTTTTTTTAAGTCTAGGAAGTACAAAAATTAATGATAAATATCCTGGTACTTGAAAAAATAATCCTTATCAATGTAACTTAAAAATGATCCAATAATAAAATCAGTAATTTTAAATGTAAATAATAATAAATACAAAAAATCATTAAATTCCAAGAAAAATATTGTTTGTTCTTGAGTTTTTTATGAATAATACTTTAAGATATAAAAGCTTTTAGAGTAGAAAAAAATAAATTTTTTATTGGATGATTTAGAATATACTTATAATTAATTTGTAAACCTTGACATCTTCGATTACTGGAAAGTCATTTGCCACCTTGAATATACAGGAACAGTCTACCTTTTGGAGCGTCCCAGAGGTTGCTGCATGTTCATGCACGTAGGGTCAAGAGCCGGTAATTGCTGTTTGAATTTATTTTTTTTCAAATTATTTTTTATATTAGAATATAAAATTGCCTCCTTAAACTTTTTTTTAATATTTTTTATATTAAAATATTAATAATATCTTAAGAGGTTTAATTTTCTTTGCTGGCTAATTAACTCAAGTTAGCTATTATTAACTTATAGCATAATATAATATATAATATATAATATATATGTCCAGTATATTTCACTAATCTTTTTCCTTTTCTTTCTTTTTCTTCCATTAATTAACCAAGAGCCTTTCTTTTTTCTTTCGAGCTACTATTCTTGCTCCTTTTTCTTTTGCAAAATTTCTCTTCAAGTCATAAGCAATTAATTAGTTAAGCAAACAACCTTTTATGCTTTATGCTTTAGGTAAATTTTCTTCATCTTTTCTATTTGTTTTATTATTTAATTTTAGTTTTATTCCTTTACAATTAGTTATTGAAAATGTTAGGATTTATAATAATTTAAGAGTTTGTTGAATTAATATGTGTATGAGTAATATTATATGCATATGGATATGAATTGAAATGGATTTTGATGGATTGATAAGTATTTTGCTATAAATTTCATATTGAAAATGGATGGTAATAAACTTACTAGTGATTAAAAATGAAGTATAGGACAACTCAAAAAATTAAGGACACAATAGAGAAATAAAAAATAATTTAACATTTATGTTTAACCCAGTTATAGAAAACAATAAGTCAACAATAATAGCATCAATTTGTCATGACAATCCTTTTAATCTATGATTAAAGCTACTCTCTACCATATTTCAACATAGAATTGTTGCCAAGAGAAGATTTAGAAAACACAAGCATTGAACCCATCCTAAACAAAAAATAGAGGAATGAAAGTTTTGCATATTCTCTTATTATTATTTTTTTGGTTGATAATCACATGAGTCCCTTTATTCTCTCTTTCTTTTATTTCACTTTCTAAACTCTTTTTTCTTTTTTAATTTTTAATTTTTATCATCACAATAAGAATTAAATTAAATACCAAAAATTATAATCTACCCTGGCATCATCCTATTGTCCCTAACATACAAGGGCGGAGCCAGGAATTTTTCCTGTCCTAGACTATTAAATAAATATATAATTTTTTAAAAATCAATTATTAACTTATGTATATGAATTTTGAAGTTAACAGTAAATTTTTAATTTAAATACACTACCCAAAATATTAAAAAATAAATTGTTGCGGATGCAATGGTACAGTCCGATCATTGAGATTGAGACCTGAAATAGTGGTGGTGAATTATTAAAGAGAGATTGCTCAATCAGGAGGCATTTGAAGGTCATCATGGTGGTCGATGGAGATGAAGAAGAAGAAATTGCATATGTTTGCCCAATTACATGTGTAACAACCCGGCTTTCCAAGCCCAAAATAACAGTAATTTTTTTTTTTATATACTTAATACACATGGTGACAGTAATCAATGAACCTGAATCCTCACATCATCAATATACAATCCATACAATCAACATTTCATTTAAAAGTGAATCTTATACAAACACGTAATATTAAGGTTGCATGATTTGAAGTTCATATTAAAAATATATACATAGACATGAGTTTGCACTCCTATCCTACTAATAGCCATCACAACTTTAAACAAAAAGGATCTAATAAAAGTTATACATTCAGTACATTGATCCATACAAAATACATTGTGATTTAGAATGCATCTACATGATTCCTTGCAAAAGTAGGTTCCCCGTGTATCGGGTTTCCTAGACATCTCATTGGTGTGACGTTCCTGCAACAGTACAAAACATTTAAGAGAATGCAAATACTTAATAATAATAATAATGGTAACTAACGGTCTGGCAGTTAAACGAAGCATTAACATTTATAATTTCTTCATGTATTTGATATAACAGCTAGTAATACATATAGATGCACAAGTTTTTGGAGGCCATTAGCCGAAGCTAATCATTCATTCGTCCCGGCCATCCATCCGGATGCCATTAGCCGAAGCTAATCATTCATTCGTCCCGGCCATCCATCCGGATGCCATTAGCCGAAGCTAATCAGTCCTTCATCCCGGCCATCCATTCGGATGCCATTAGCCAAAGCTAATCATTCATTCGTCCCGGCCATCCATTCGGATGCCATTAGCCGAAGCTAATCAACCATTAGTCAACATTTAAGCGTTCGACAATCTAATATCGGTTCCAACAATATGGTAGTACTCAAGTTAAAATATTTCAATATTCAACGTATGAAAAAGAAAGGTGCAAGTCACCTACCTGCTCCACCTGTGGGTTGTTCTTGTTTTGATGATGGTCCAATCCCGACCGCACCACCTAAGACATCAATGATCACAAATCAATACAGTTGTATTTATTTATTTTGAATCACATTCATCACCACACTTATTTCAAGAGTTCATATGTTCACATTCAAGTGTTCCATATTTTACACCATCATACCATGAAATTGTTACTCGCATTTAAGTCATTTCTGCCTAGGAGGCTTATTGTAGAAGTCAGTAGCGAGAATTGGTTCGCTGCAGGCCGCCAGTTCGGCAGCGAGAACTGTTTCACTGTCAGCAGCCAGTTCGGCAGCGAAACTCTTTCGCTGCTGGCGACACAGCTTCGCTGCACAACACACAAATCGGCAGCGAACGCTAATTCGCTGCAGCCGACACAGTTTCGGCAGCGAATCACATTTTTGCTGCACAACACACAACTCGGCAGCGAATATTAATTCGCTGCAGAAGGCTCAGTTTTCAGCAGCAAAATAGAGTTTCACTGCACAACACACAAATCGGCAGCGAATGCTAATTCGCTGCAGCCTACACAGTTTCGGCAGCGAATCACATTTTCGCTGCACAACACACAACTCGGCACGAATATTAATTCGCTGCAGAAGGCTCAGTTTCCGCAGCGAAATAGAGTTTCGCTGCACAACACGCAAATCGGCAGCGAACGCTAATTCGCTGCAGCCGTCACAGTTTCGGCAGTGAATCACATTTTCGCTGCACAACACACAACTCGGCAGCGAATATTAATTCTCTGCAGAAGGTTCAGTTTTGGCAGCGAAATAGAGTTTCGCTGCACAACAACGCAGTTTTGGCAGCGAAATAGAGTTTCGCTGCACAACATACATTTTGGCGTGTACACACACCACACATGCTGTAACAACCCTAGTATATACACCATCACTAAGTTCCAGCAGAACACACACATCAAAACCATCAATTTCAGCACATAATCCCTCAACAGAATTTCAGCAGAACACACACATGGAAAACCATTAATTACAGCATATAATCTTTCAATAAATTCTAGCAGAACACATTAATTACAGCACAACAAAATCCCAGCAGAACACATCAATTACAGCATCTAATCTTTCAAAAAAAACCCAGCATAACACATTAATTACAGCATAGCAAAACCATAGCAGAACACATCAATTACAGCATCTAATCTTTCAACAACACCCCATCAGAACACATTAATTTCAGCATAACAAAACCCCAGTAGAACACATTAATTACAGCACAGCAAAACCCCATAGTTAAAGCCAGCCCTCTACCATGATTTGTTATTTCCATTTTATTTATTTTTCTTTGTTAGATGTTCAGAAATTGGCTTCATTTCACTTATGTTTCCTTGTTTTCCTAGTTAATTTCAGTTTCCTTCACAGCTGGCTTAGATCTTAGGTCAATTTTTCTTAGGGTTTTCTTCTTCATTTTCGTTTTTGGTCTTAAGGGGAAGAGGAAGGGAGTTTCATGACCCATACCTTCTGAATTTAACTAAGTTTGAGGAAGGTTTGCCACTATTCTTTTCTCTTCTCCTGCTGGTTCTCCTCCTTCTTCTTCCTCTCACGTTTTCCAGCTGTCTTTTTCCTCTCCTCTAGGTAGCTGTCCACTCTCCTCTCAAGATCTCATCTTTCCCTCACAAGTTCACAAAGCATTCTCTACTGGTTTGATTTAAGTTTCTGTCGTGAAAGAGAAAGGGAAGAATGACATGCAGCTGCTGTTTTGGGAAAAAGATGGATCATTCTCTCTCATCTCCTTGTATTTATACTCCCCATCATATGAAGTGGGTTGTTTGGGGGTTGGTTTAGATGTGCTCTTATCCTTGTTTTGTTCTATCTAAAACCGGTTTTACTCCTCCCTCCCAGCTCTGCGTCGTTGTCGATCGAGAAATCGGCAGTGAAAACTGCATCACTGCCGATTTCTGCCTCGGCAGCGAAAACTGCGTCGCTACCAATCCAGAATCGGCAGCAAAAACTGCGTCGCTATCGATTTCTGCATCGGTAGCGAAAACTGAGTCATCATCTCTCTCTCTCTCTCTCTCTATATATATACATATTTTTTTTTGGGTGTTTACATTCTCCCCTCCTAAATATGAATTTCATCCTCGAAATTTAAGAAGTTTCACACTCCATACCTGGTAGTTCAAATAAATTGGGGTACTTTTTCCTCATCTCAGCCTCCCTCTCCCAAGTTTCCTCTTCTACTTGAGCATTTCACCATAAGATTCTGACGATGGGGATCTTTTTGCTCAGTAGCTCCTTCACTTCCTGATCTAGTATCCTTATGGGCCTTAATTCCAGTGTTAAGTCTTCCTTGACTTCTACTGGAACCTGGGGTAGAACTCGGGCGGGGTCCACGTCAGCCTTCCTTAACAAGTAGACATGGAACACATCATGGACTTTTGCTAACTGTGGGGGCAATTCCACTTTGTAGGCTACTGGTCTTACTCGTTGTAAGATTTTGAAGGGTCCGATGAAGCGGGGAGTTAACTTCCCTTTCAATCCAAACTGTAACATGTTCTTCCATGGGGCTACCTTCAGGAACACCTGGTCCCCCGTACTGAACTCGAGAGGTCTTCTCCTCACATCGGCATACTTCTTCTGTCTATCCTATGCGGCTTTGATGCGATCCTTGATAATTCTCACTTTCTCCGTGATGACTTGAACCAACTCTGCGCCATATAACTTCCGGTCCCCAATTTCCTCCCAACACAAAGGAGTTCTGCACCTCCTACCATACAAGGCTTCATATGGTGCCATCCCTATTGTGGCTTGATGACTATTGTTATACGTGAACTCCACCAATGCCATGTGTTCCTCCCAGTTTCCTCCAAATTCTAGCACACAGGCTCGTAATAAGTCTTCTAAGACTTGGATGACTCTTTCTGATTGGCCATCCGTTTGAGGGTGAAACGCAGTGCTCATGTCCAATCTTGTCCCCAAGGCATGTTGTATGATCGGCCAAAGTCGAGAGGTGAACCTGGGATCTCGATCCGATACAATGGACACCGGAATCCCATGAAGTCATACCACCTCATTTATGTAGATCTTGGCAAGCTTGTCCACCGAGTCGGTCATCTTTATAGGCAAGAATAGTGCGGATTTCGTCAAGCGATCTACGATGACCCGTATCGCATCATTTCCTTTCCTCCCTCTAGGAAATCCTGACACGAAATCCATGGTGATCATCTCCCACTTCCATTCTGGAATTTGTAATGGTTGTAATGGTCTCGCAGGCCTTTGGTGTTCAACCTTGACTTGTTGACATATCCAACACTTTGACACATACTCAGCTATTTCCCTTTTCATATTAGGCCACCAATAGAGATGTTTCAAGTCTCGATACATCTTAGTGCTGCCAAGATGCATGGAGAACTTGGACTCATGTGCTTCTTGTAGAACCATTCGTTTGACTGTTTCATCATTAGGCACGTACAACCGTTGTCCCATCATCAAGGATCCATCATCCGCTACTCGGAATTTCATTTCTACCCCAGCCTCCACATTCTTCCTAATCTTGGACCCCACCTTGTCATGGAATTGGGCATGTAGTATCTGTTCTCGGTACGTTGGTCGCACCAATAATTGAGCTACTAACCCACCTCCTGCATTAATTCCCAAATCTGCACCCATCTCCTTCAATTCTGCCAATTGCCGCTCCTTTCCCACTGTTAAGCTTCCCAAGGAGGCTTTATTTTTGCGACTGAGGGCATCTGCCACCACGTTTGCTTTCCCCGGGTGGTATTCTATGGTGCAGTCATAATCCTTAATGAGCTCTATCCACCTTCTTTGTCGCATGTTCAACTCCTTTTGCGACATCAGATACTTCAGGCTCTTATGATCAGTAAAAATTTGGGTTCGAGACCCATACAAATAGTGTCTCCATATCCTCAAGGCAAATACTACAGCAGCCAACTCCAGGTCGTGCACCGGGTAGTTCACCTCATGAGTCTTTAATTGCCTTGATGCATAGGCGATCACCTTTCCATGTTGCATCAAAACACACCCCAATCCCTTCCCTGAGGCATCACTATATACCACAAAACCCTCGGTCCCTGAGGGAAGGGTTAATACTGGAGCAGTGGTGAGCCTCCTCTTCAATTCTTGGAAGCTTTTCTCACATTCTTCCAACCACACCCATTTCTTATCCTTCCTAGTTAGCTGGGTCAAAGGGGTTGCAATCAAGGAAAAACCTTCGATAAATCTCCGATAGTATCTTGCAAGTCTCAGGAAGCTATGTATTTCAGTGACCGAAGTCGGTCTTTCCCATTTCAAGACTGCCTTGACTTTTTGGGGGTCAACAAAAACACCTTCGGCTGAAATGACATGTCCCAGAAACGTCACTCTCTTCAGCCAAAATTCACATTTACTCAGTTTTGCATATAGCTTGTGATATCTCAAGGTTTGTAAGGTTTGTCTCAAGTGTTCTTTGTGCTCCTCGAAGGAATTCGAGTACACCAGTATATCATCAATGAATACCACCACAAACTTATCCAGGTATGGTTGGAAAACCCGATTCATCAAATCCATGAAGAGGGCTGGGGCGTTCGTCAACCCGAACGGTAGCACCAAAAATTCATAGTGTCCGTAACGAGTTCTAAATGCGGTCTTTGCTACATTTGCTTCTTTAATGTTCATCTGATAGTACCCTAATCTCAGATCTATCTTCGAAAATGCCCTCGCTCCCTTTAATTGGTCGAACAAATCATCTATCCGAGGTAACGAATACTTGTTTTTCATTGTTATTTTGTTCAACTGTCGATAGTCAATACAAAGTCTATGGGTTCCATCTTTCTTTCTTACAAATAGGACCGGTGCTCCCCTAGGAGAATTACTGGGCCGTATGAACCCTTTGTCTAATAATTCCTGTAATTGAGTCTTTAACTCGTTCAGTTCTGCTGGAGCCATTCGATACGGTTGTTGAGCTATGGGTGGGACTCCAGGAAATGTGTCTATAGACACCTCTACCTCTCGCTCCGGGGGTAGTCCTGGTAGTTCTTCAGGAAACACATCTGGGAAATCCTTCACCATAGGAATATCCTTCAATCGTGGACCTTCTTCATCAGAGTTTAAGATGTATGCGAGGTATCCCATACATCCCTTTCTTAAAAGTTTTTGGGCTGTTACCACCGATATTAAAGCATTCAGTTTGAGAACTCTCTCTCCTTCAAAAGTCATTTTCTCGCCCTTAGGTGTTTGGAAAGTAACAGTTTTAGCATAACAATCTATTAGAGCCTTGTATTTACTCAACCAATTCATGCCTAGTATTATGTCAAAATCATGCAGCTCTAAGGGAATCAAGTCTACTTCTATTTCATACCCGGATCAACTAACCCCCACATCCACATATACAATATTTGTTTCAACCATGTTTCCCATTGGAGTTCCAATTACAAACCCCTTCTCTACTATTTCTACTTCCTTTCTCAATTTAGTGATAATTCTCTTAGCAATGAATGAGTGGGTGGCACCCGGATCAAACAACACATGCACATTAAAATCATTCAATAGTAGTGTACCTGCCACCACATCCGATGCAGCCCTGGCCTCCTCCTGTGTCAGGTGGAAGACCCTCCCCGGGGTCTGATCATTTTATGCCCTCGGCTTCCCTCGACTGGAGTTTGCCCCTGATTGAGAAGATCTCACTGGCCTATTAACAGTGACTGACTGTTGGTGGCTCTGATTGGGCTGTCTATAGCTCTGTACTTGTCCGGTGTTCCTTTTGGGGCAGTCCCTCTTGTAATGACCTCTTCCACCACAGAAATAACACCCTTGACTAAGATACTGGCAATTCCTCCACCTATGACCCTCTCCTCTGCACACAAAGCATCGCCCAGGGGAAACTAAGCAGTCTCCAGGGTGTTTTTGTCCACATTTTACACAAAAAGGATAGTCAACACCCTTGCGGTCACCGGTCCCAGTTGAAGAGTTTGCCCTCGAGTGCGACTGTCCAACCATCACTCTCCCACTTGACTGTTGGTGAGGCGGTAACATCAAACTCCCTTTTTTTCCGTACTGCTCAAACACTCCACTTTTTCCTTTCTTCAGGTGCGATGGTCTATCGCTGAAATAGTCCCCATCTCTCTTTTTGCTTATACCCTGATACCCTCCTTGGCTTTCTCCAATACATGCCTCCAGAGCTTGTGCAGCCTCAATCAACTCCCTCATAGATTTAAATCGCAAAGCCATCAACCCTTGTCTCAAATCCTGTCGTAAACCATCTCTCAACTTCTCAATCATATGTTCCTCTGTCGGCACATAGTGTGGGGCGAACAATGAGAGGTCATGGAATCTCCTTTCGTACTCCAATACCGACATATCACCCTGTCGTAATGCCAAGAACTCTTGTTCTTTCACCTTGCGATGATACTTGGAATAAAACTGATTCTTAAACTCTGTCTTGAAGTCACTCCAAGTTAGTGTCTCAGTTGCACGCCTCAGCTGAACTGTTTCCCACCATGTCATGGCCCTATCCGACAGCAACTGGGTTGCACAATTTACCCTCAAACCCTCGGGTATGCTTATTTGAATCATTGTCTTTTCTACCTTCCTGATCCATCTTCCAGCTATCTCTGCATCTTGTTCCCCCATATATGGTTCACAGCCCATTTCCCTCATACTCTTGACTAGTCACACCAGTGGCACCACATTATCCATGGTCATGCTAGTCATAGGGGCTGCTTGTGGAATCTGCGTGGCGGGAGTTGTTTGTGCCGCTAAACTAGCCATGCCCTCCATCACTGCTTTAACTATTTGTACAAGGAGTCCTGCATCTACATATTATGGGGGCACACTAGTTGGAACAGTAGATAGTTGTGCTTCTGATCTTTCTCGCTGCTCTGTTGCGACTGGGGGTGTTCCCTCTGTCTGATTAGGCCTCAAGCCTTCCCCCGCCACCGTATCTTCCCTCTGCAAGGTTTCGGGTGGTATTATCGGAGCATGAGATGTCGTATCATCCAAGGGATCTTCGTCTTGCCAACCTTGGGCACCTTGGTTCATGCCCCTCCTTTCTAAGGAGGGTGGCTCGGTTCGTGTCCCTTGTCGGGTGCGTACCATCCTGAAATTCATTGCAACAACACATTTATTAATGATCCTCAGGATCCAAACCAAGTGCTCTGATACCAACTATAACAACCCGGCTTTCCAAGCCCAAAACAACAATAATTTTTTTTTATATATATATACTTAATACACATGGTGCCGGTAATCAATGAACCTGAATCCTCACATCATCAATATACAATCCATACAATCAACATTTCATTTAAAAGTGAATCTTATACAAACACGTAATATTAAGGTTGCATGATTTGAAGTTCATATTAAAAATATATACATAGACATGAGTTTGCATTCCTATCCTACTAATAGCCATCACAACTTTAAACAAAAAGGATCTAATAAAAGTTATACATTCAGTACATTGATCCATACAAAATACATTGTGATTTAGAATGCATCTACATGATTCCTTGCAAAAGTAGGTTCCCCGTGTATCGGGTTTCCTAGCCATCTCATTGGTGTGACGTCCCTGCAACAGTACAAAACATTTAAGAGAATGCAAATACTTAATAATAATAATAATGGTAACTAACGGTCTGGCAGTTAAACGAAGCATTAACATTTATAATTTCTTCATGTATTTGATATAACAGCTAGTAATACATATAGATGCACAAGTTTTCGGAGGCCATTAGCCAAAGCTAATCATTCATTTGTCCCGGCCATCCATACGAAAGCCATTAGCCGAAGTAGAGAACTGTTTCGCTGTAGGCCGCCAGTTCGGCAGCGAGAACTGTTTCGCTGCCGGCAGCCAGTTCGGCAGCAAAACTGTTTCGCTGCTGGCGCCACAGCTTTGCTGCACAACACACAAATCGGTAGCGAATGCTAATTCTTTGCAGCCGACATAGTTTCGGCGGCGAATTACATTTTTGCTGCACAACACACAAATCGGCAGCGAATGCTAATTCGCTGCAGCCGACATAGTTTCGGCAGCGAATCACATTTTCGCTGCACAACACACAACTCGGCAGTGAATATTAATTCGCTGCAGAAGGCTCAGTTTTCGGTAGTGAAATAGAGTTTTGCTGCACAACACACAAATCGGCAGCGAACGCTAATTTGCTGCAGCCGTCACAGTTTCGGCAGCAAATCACATTTTCGCTGCACAACACACAACTCGGCAGCGAATATTAATTCGCTGCAGAAGGCTCAGTTTTCAGCAGCGAAATAGAGTTTCACTGCACAACACACAAATCGGCAGCGAATGCTAATTCGCTGCAGCCTACACAGTTTCGGTAGCGAATCACATTTTCGCTGCACAACACACAACTCGGCAGCAAATATTAATTCGCTGCAGAAGGCTCAGTTTTTGGTAGCGAAATAGAGTTTCGCTGCACAACACACAAATCGGCAGCGAACGCTAATTCGCTGCAGCCGTCATAGTTTCGGTAGCGAATCACATTTTCGCTGCACAACACACAACTCGGCAGCGAATATTAATTCGCTGTAGAAGGTTCAGTTTCGGCAGCGAAATAGAGTTTCGCTGCACAACACGCAAATCGGCAGCGAACACTAATTCGCTGCAGCCTACACAGTTTCGGCAGCGAATCACATTTTCGCTGCACAACACACAACTCGGCATCGAATATTAATTCGCTGCAGAAGGTTCAGTTTCAGCAGCGAAATAGAGTTTCGCTGCACAACACACAAATCGGCAGTGAACGCTAATTTGCTGCAGCCGTCACAGTTTCGGCAGCGAATCACATTTTCGCTGCACAACACACAACTCGACAGCGAATATTAATTCTCTGCAGAAGGTTCAGTTTCGGCAGCGAAATAGAGTTTCGCTGCACAACAACGCAGTTTTGGCAGTGAAATAGAGTTTCGCTGCACAACATACATTTTGGCGTGTACACACACCACACATGCTGTAACAACCCCAGTATATACACCATCACTAAGTTCCAGCAGAACACACACATCAAAACCATCAATTTCAGCACATAATCCCTCAACAGAATTTCAGCAGAACACACACATGGAAAACCATTAATTACAACATATAATCTTTCAATAAATTCCAACAGAACACATTAATTACAGCACAACAAAATCCCAACATAACAAATCAATTACAACATCTAGTCTTTCAAAAAAAACCCAGCAGAACACATTAATTACAGCATAACAAAACCCCAGCAGAACACATTTATTACAGCATAGCAAAACCCCAGCAGAACACATCAATTACAACATCTAATCTTTCAACAACATCCCATCAGAACACATTAATTTTAGCATAACAAAACCCCAGCAGAACACATTAATTACAGCACAGCAAAGCCCCATAGTTAAAGCCGGCCCTCTACCATGATTTGTTATTTTCATTTTATTTATTTTCTTTGTTAGATGTTCAGAAATTGGCTTCATTTCACTTCTGTTTCCTTGTTCTCCTAGTTAATTTCAGTTTCCTTCACAACTGGCTTAGATCTTAGGTCAATTTTTCTTAGGGTTTTCTTCTTCATTTTCGTTTTTGGTTTTAAGGGGAAGAGGAAGGGAGTTTCATGACCCATACCTTCTGAATTTAACTAAGTTTGAGGAAGGTTTGCCACTATTCTTTTCTCTTCTCCTGCTGGTTCTCCTCCTTCTTCTTCCTCTCACGTTTTCCAGCTCTCTTTTTCCTCTCCTCTAGGTAACTGTCCACTCTCCTCTCAAGATCTCATCTTTCCCTCATAAGTTCACAAAGCATTCTCTACTGGTTTGAAAGCATTCTCTACTGGTTTGATTTAAGTTTCTGTCATGAAAGAGAAAGGGAAGAATGACATGCAGCTGCTGTTTTGGGAAGAAGATGGATCATTCTCTCTCCTCTCCTTGTATTTATACTCCCCATCATATGAAGTGGGTTGTTTGGGGGTTGGTTTAGATGTGCTCTTATCCTTGTTTTGTTCTATCTAAAACCGGTTTTACTCCTCCCTCCCAGCTCTGCGTCGCTGTCGATCAAGAAATCGGCAGCGAAAACTGCATCGTTGCCGATTTCTGCCTCGGCAGCGAAAACTGCGTCATCATCTCTCTCTCTCTATATATATATATATATACATATTTTCTTTTGGGTGTTTACAACATGTGCTGAACTGTGAAGTGGGAAAATTTTAATTGCCTTGAGGGAAGGCAGAATTGGGACACCCGATCATGTTGACGATTTGAGGTGGAGAGTGGAAATTGATGAGGATCAATCTTGACAAATCTAAGCACTAGTAGTCTCGCCAGATGTTGAGAAATCAGGTATAAAACCAGGATACCCTAGATCACTTGTAAAGGAAAGTCGCAACAAAGCTAGCAAATGGTTGTATATATGGAAAGACAGTACAATGGATAGATATGGCCTAAGAAGTCCTTTCTAGGAGATTGGGTTTTAAGCGGGACCGATGTGACCCCTCCAATCTTTCCTGAGAACTTGTTTAGTTGAAGGATTATCCATACGGTACTATTTTTGTATATGTAATAGTTTGTTATGAAACTGTTAAAGACTAGCAGGATGACAACACAAAGGAACAGTTGGGTTCCGTATGTTCAAGGGTTTGATGGAGTGGTGATTTCTCCAAAGAAGTTAGATTTAGTGACTGTAATTTATCGAGGGTAGAATTGATGAAGACCTTGATAATGGAAGAGAAATATAGCAAGGGGATAAAGATTGGCACCCTGTTTTAACATGGACAGGTGTTGTGACAGGATGAGCTGTTGTCAAACATAAGCAAGGAATATGGAGAAATCTGGAGAATAGAAATTGCACGAGGGCACACGGAGATTGTATAGGAGTAACTGTAAGATCCAATGAGGTAATGTAATGAGACAATAGGTGCAAGGAGAAGAAGAGTTCCCAAATGAAGCTCAGAGCAGAGACTGTGCGAAAAGTTGTACAAGAGGAAGTCTCTTGTGCTCATGATAAAGGCAACGGGTGAGGACCTTTCCAATGCATGCAAGGATGGAAAGGGAGCTATTATAGAGGCACCTAATGGAGGGGGTGCAAATGCTTGTGATAAAAGGCGACCGCCTTTGAAAGGCGAAGACACCAAAAGAGAGTTGGTGTGGGTGGAGCTATCAAGCAAGAAAGGCGTAAAAACTCCAAACATAGAAATTGAGATGGAGGATTGCGATGAGTGCACCATAACTCTCTCTTTCTATGTGATTAGTGGCGGTAATCTCTCTCATAGTCCACATGATGGTAGAGAATCTTAGAGCCACTATAGTCATCCTCGATGAAGGAGGATGAGACCGTCTCATGACTATAAGCGGAGACACATCAAGAGAAGGTGTAAGGGCCATGATATGAGTCCAAGATCAGACTGCCCCATGATAACGGGCGAAGACACCTTAGAGGAGGTGTGAAGGCCACAATATGAACCCAAGTTCAGACTGCCCTATGACAACGGGCAAAGACACCTCTGATGGAAGGTGTGAGGGCGATGAAATGAGCCCAGGATCAGACCATCGCATGAAGATGAGTGGAGACACCTTAGATAAGGTGCGAGGGTTATGATAGGAGCCCTAGTTCAGAACGCCCCAAAGCCAATGTGATAGCAAGATATGAGTGGATAGGTGTATAGCCAATGAAGTGGCTATAATAAGTATGAAGATAAATGTTGGATTGACTTTCATGGATATTGCCCACATGCTATAGATCAATGAGCTAGAAGATATTTGCCTTGGACAATAAGTGGGTGACTTGTGGAGTATTAAGACACGACTGCTAGGAATAAGCAGAGGGCATGCGCAGGTTCCTAAAATAAGTTGGCTCTTGTCAAGGTGGTGAGCTCGGTAATGGCATTGTAATACTCAGAGTACGAAGACAAATATGGATCAACCTTTAATGGGATACCCCTATGGTTAAAGGTGGAAAGCTACATTGACTCTTGAGACTAAGAGCGAGAGACTCACGGAGAAGTAAGACGTGGTTCCTAGAGTGGAACAGAGGGCAGACACAACTCCTGGATGAGTAGACTTTTGGAAGAATGGTGAGCTCGTGATCATATTGAAATAATCAAATAATGATTGTCACACTTGAGAATATCCGTTTGAGGGAGTGTTGTGCCTTAGTGTGAGGCTTTAAAAATCATTTCGGACCGAGCATGATTGATACGCTCGTAGGGGAATGTTGTGTCCTAGAGACAAGCGTTAACACTATTCATATGTGATGTGGGAGACCATCTGGTTGAAGTGATCCTTTGGTGAGAGCAATTGTGTGCTTTGGTGACTCTTGTGATTGAAAGGTGTGGCAAGTACCTGTAAACTTGGTCAAAGACGCTCTCGGAATGGTAAGCTTGGAAGAGCTACAGGATGCACACTTGTGCTGAAGAAGCAAGAGAACAATTACCCATATAAATGTCAAAAGAGGTGATTGTCAGGATATTGCCATTAATGGGAAACAACCTTTGCAGCCTATCTTAAGAAGTAGGGTTGCCATTGTGAAAAGGCTATAATGGTAATTGCACCAACCATTGACAAAAATGGTGCACCTCAGGTGCTGCCACCATTTGTGCTATAATTTATGGCCAAGTTGTCTTGCTATTGATGCCTATAAATAGAGGCATTATTTGAGAGCAAAATGAGAGAGTGAAAGTGAGTGGCAGCAACCTTGCTTCCATTACAGCAGCTACAAGTGCAGCAATGAGAGCTGGGAGTAGAGTTTGAGTGGATGTAATCCTCCTCCTCCATGTATTTGTTTTGTATTCTTTCTCTATCTCTAATAATATGGACCCTCTCCCGTGGATGTACACAATTTGCCAAACCACGTTAAATATTGTGTCAGTGTGCTTAGCTTCCATTGGACAACTATCAGTACATCACCGGTCGGATTCCTCAACAATATATGCCAAGGCCAATTTGAAGTCAATATTCACATCAATGCAGAGTAGTCAAAAAAATAATCGACATGAACAATCAAACAAAAAATTTGAGATTTGACATCTTGCAAGTTGTCATCAACAAACTGCTTTATATGGATGGAAATGTGAGACATATGCCTAAAACTTTCATGGGAGTCCAAGATTTAAAAAGGCCATTTTCAAGTTCAAATTATAGCAATAACGGAGAAGTCCGGATTCGTCCTACAACCCAAACACTGTTCATTGTTCAGCCCATATCTCGAGTTCTAGAAGTCCAAATGACCTCAATTTTTTTTCCTTGAAATATGAGATAATTTTCTAGAACTTTCATGATTTAAGTCTGTTCAAATTTTGTTGTTATCAATGATGTTTTGTTTAGACAAGAAGATAAAGACTTTCACCAAGTCAAGAGTTGGTCACCCACTCAATAATTAGTCATCAAATCAATAGTTTCGCATTTTGGCCTATAAAAGAAGGCATTTGGCATGCATTTAGGAGCTTGGTTGCTCAGATCAAGATCTTGCTCTTGGTCTCTCTCCCTTTATATTTTTGTAATGCTTAAGTTTTGCTTTCATTAATATCTTGTTTATGCTTTTCATTTCCTTTCCTTTAACTTAGTTA
Source organism: Populus tomentosa (assembly GCA_018804465.1). NCBI lineage: Eukaryota > Viridiplantae > Streptophyta > Magnoliopsida > Malpighiales > Salicaceae > Populus > Populus tomentosa. The sequence goes on along the minus strand of CM031969.1, from coordinate 43,083,101 downwards.
ATTTGTATCTTATTTATGTTCTTATCTTGTTTATTTATGTTTCTCTTCTTCATTATGTTTAGCTAAGTTTATTATGTCAAGGTGAAAAGGTTACACTAATGGTGTAAGAATAAGTATACTATAAACTCAATATGGACTTTAATGTTTATATCCTAAACAACTTGCTATTAACATGTCTTATCATTTTTATCTTATTAATTCTTAATACCTTACTTGTTAAATGGTTAATCTAGATTTGTGTTGTATAACATTTGGTACAACAAATGCTTGACACTTTCATAGCCTAACCGTATGGTATAACCTACACATGTGCTATGAAAGGAACTTGATTTGTTGTTAGCATAAGTTAGCTTCATGAATTCCTGACAATATTTAAAATTTTGGTGTTACTTAAATAAGATAATTAATATGATCATGCAAACAATTTATAATGAGTTATTAATCACAAATCATCCGATTGGAACCCTCTTTGTGTGTAGTTTCCAGTTAAGTAATAAAAAGAGTTTGTATTATACTTGTTTGAAATACCATTAATGGATCCTCTAATCTTGACATTTGTTTTTATCAGTGTTTAATCATCACATTAATCTTACATCTCAAAGTTCTCTTTAACTTATTGTTGTTATTGTTGTTATTGTTATTATTTATAATTTATAAAATTAACCTCCCTATGGTTCGACTCCGGTCTTGCCGGGTTATTTATTACTTAGACACTCCTATACTTAGTAGAAGACATCAATCTTTTGGTCGTGTCAACCACCCTATACATAGTGGGCCGACATGTGTAGGCCACCATGGCACGGAGGAGCTCCGAACACAATTTTTCTCCTAACCCCTCTTTTCTCTTTCCTCCACCTCAAAAGATATTCTAGCCTTGCAAAGTGGTTCTCAATCATTTAATTGTATGTAATTTGATTTAATTGTTTTTCAATTTCATCCTTTAATATTTGATTTTTTATTTTTTGTATAAATTTGATCTTTATTATTTCGATTCTTATTTATTTTGCTTTTAATCTTTTTTATAGGATTTTTTTTATCAATTTAATACCTAATAATTTGATTTTAAATTTTTTTTGTTGAATTTAATCCTTATTCTTATGATTGCAATTTATTTTATTTTGAGTTCTCTTCTTGATTAATTGTTTTTTTTTTGGCAATTTCATCACTTATTGTTTAATTTCATTGAATTTTCATATCATATTTGGTGCTTATTGTTTTTATCATATTTTGAAAACCCAACCTAGGAGTCGACTCTCATCATGTCCCGAGTCTTGGATTGAGTTGAATAACAGGGATTACTAGGGTCAATCATGTTTTTTATTGTGTAGGAAGTAAAAATGACATTCTTTTAATTAAAAACGAAAACCAATAGGTGTTGACATCATTTTTCCCTAGCTAATCACTTGATGTTTTATTCAGCTAAAAAGTAAAAATAGTATTATTTTGATAAAAAAAAATGAAGAAAAAATTCAACCATGATCCTCTTTTTTTTATTGATCCTTCTTTGTTTTGGATTTTTTTTAGATTGTTTTTTTTTAGTTTCATCCCTTTCTATTTGATTTTGTTTTGTTTTAAATTAAATATAGAACTCATTCTCTTGATTGTTGCTTTTTTATCCTTTTCTTGGTTTCTTTTCTTTCAAATTTTCTCCTCAACATTTTATCTCTTCTTTTTTTCTAGATTTAGTTCTAACTTTTTTAATTGCTTTTTTTTTTTTTTATCATTTTCTTAATTTGTTTTATCTTTTAATTTTATCCTTCAACATTTATTTCCTTTGTTTGTTTTGTTGAATTTTTGTTTTCATTCTTTTAATTGCTCTTTTTTTTTTATCCTTTTTCTTTTTTTTATTATATTTTTCGATTAAATCCCTTATTATTTTCTTTCATTAGTTTTTATACTAGATTTGATTCTTATTGGTTTTATTACTATTTGTTTTCTTTTTAATTTTTTATGATTAAGAATTTTGTTCTAGATTTTTTTGGGTTTTCTGTGTGGTCATCTTCATCTCATGACTAAAATTATTGGTTTTAAAGATTAACTTAATTTAACTTTATTTTTTATATATATTTTTAATTTTAACATTTAGCTATTGGGCCTTGAGCTTCCCCCCTTTTCTTTCTCTTTTCTTCCTTTAGGGTTATCTTGTATAGTGTAACTCGGTTTCATTCAGGTTATTACCGTTTAAATATGTTTTTATGTTAGAAAATAATTGACCCGCGCTACAACAGAGAGCATGCAAAAAACAAAATCTAGTTATTTGATTAAAGTACAAAAACTCTAATAGGAAATCGATTTTTATTTTAAGAAAACATTCGAGACTTCTACAAAATTTATTCAATAAACTGTCAATTGCCAGTGGTCCAATAAGTAAGGATCACAGGTAAGAAAAGTACGAAAACAAAGAGAGAGAAGAATAAAATTATATTATTGGTGATGGACAATTCCAGGAGGAATTCTCCCACATTTGGCACAACATGCAGACAAAAAATGTGACCATGCTTTTCAAAGTCTATAGAACTACTGGCTTATTCTTCTACTTGCATAAGAAAAGTCTAACAGGAAAAAATAATAATTCCCAAGCCGATAAAAGGAATTTATTAATTGAACACACAAAATACAACCACATAATGCTCGAGCTTGCTTTCCTTACGGGATACTCGAATTGACCTCACCGCTTGACCTGCATTCCTCCCATCAAAATACGTTTGATCTCCAACACAATAGGTTTTTTTTTTTTTTTTTCGTAGTGCATCTATATCATTCTATCACAATTAGGCCTACCAAGTAATGGTCGTCACGTTGACTGAGGAAATTTCACAAGGCATTTGGGGTCATTGGCTTGTTGGCATGCACAATGAAATGGATGGTAGCTAAAATTCATTTTATTCTGATAGTTAGTATTTTTTAAAATATTTTTTATTTAAAAATATATTAAAATAATATTTTTTTATTTTTAAAAATTTATTTTATATCAACATATCAAAATAATACAAAAACATAAAAATAATTAATTTAAATAAAAATAAATAAAAAATAATTTTTTAAAAAATAATTTTAAAACACAAAAATAAATAAGCTGTGGTTTCAGCCATCAAAACTTAATGTGACACCATCTAAGAAGTTTCTTGTAAAGAAGACACATGGTTTATCTACATAAATTCCCGGTGTGTTCTTGATCTACAAGTAAAAAGGGTGTTTCGTTTTCCAAACTATAAAGCACCTTGATTGATGGCAACATGCTCTCTTCTGCACTACTATTTATCTAGCATGTGTTAATTATTTAGTATTTGATAGTAGTTAATCAAACATTCATATTAATATTTTGTTTTTCTTAGCCCACAAAGTACAAAGATTAATGATAAAAGTCCTACCACTCACAGAAACAATCCTTATCGGTGTGACTAGTAAATCTTCTAATAATAAAGTCAATAACTTTAAATATGAATAGTAATAAATAAAAGAAAGAGCTTTAAATTCCAAGAACAATAGTATTTGTTCTTGATTTTTTTTGTGTGATTAATACTTTAAGATATAAAAGCTTTTAGAGTAGAAAAAAAGAGATGGAAAAGGGGCAATCTGTCATAACCCAAATTTTGACCTATTTGCCTTTTAATTTAATGATGAGGGGTTAAAATCTGAAATTAAAAGACCAGGGGTTTGAATGCAAGAATTCATAAACTTCAAGGACCATATGGGAAATAGCCATTTCCAGCCCCAAAACAGTGTCGTTTCAATCAGGCATGATTCTTCGTCTTCAGCTTCAAGCACCGAAAGCTCGCCTAAAAAGAAGGAAAGGAAAGTGTGAAACACCAGCATCCTAGTCCTATCAAAACATAGAAGAGCAATCTTCATTTGTATGATGATCACAACCCGATAAGATAAGGATTGGACTTTGCATCCGAGTCCTAGTAGAAACCGTCTCCCCGTCTCTGTTGTTTTATTTGTGATCCCCTTGCACTTTGTTTTAATTTTTTTTTCTTTGTCTTTTGTATTTTTTAGTCAAATGCTCAATTTGTGGACCAATATTATTATACACAAAATTTGTTGTGTAATGTCATTGTTATTTCCATCTAAAAAGGGCAAATGATAATAAAGGTTAAACAAGAAAAAAATTCCATAGAAAATTTCTTTTTCAAATTCATTTTTTTTGCAAAATTATTCACTGACGTTAGAGTTAGGAATATCGTATTTTTTGGATTTATTTGATATTTACCAAAGCTAGAGTTGGAAATGTTCATAGGAATTTTCCACTGACACTAGAGTTAGGAACATGAAAAGAACAATAAAAGAAGAAAAAGGAGAACAAATTATTAGCAATTTTAGACAAAACCAGCAATATAGTCTGCCTCAGGTAGGACGTTTAAAGGGTGATAACATCTTTCCTTTTGCATAACCAATCTCGTACCATAGAATCTCTGCTGACCAGTTAGGGTTCCTAGTGATTATAATACTAGGTGGCGACTCCTTGAACAAGACCTTTTCCCCCAAAGAACAGATGCCAGATATCTATTCTTTTTCCAGTCGAGATTTTAATTTTTAATCTTTCGCTGCGATGTCCGAGTGTGATAGAATGATGACTTCACTAGGGACTTCTAGGACTAAGCTTTGTTATTTGTTTTTTTTATTGCTAAACAATTTTGTTGTACCATTTTTTTCTTTATCGTTGCTATGTTATGTTTATCAAGTTTTAGTTTTTGCTCTTTTTACTTTTTTAACATGCATAGCTATTCATGTTTACCATGCATATATATATTGGGTATGGGTCCAAGGTCTTCCCGCATCACTCATCTCTTTTTTAAAATATGTATGATATCAACTTTAAGATAAGTGGAGGAGTAACGGCATCCTAATGGCTTTAGCCTAGGTAAGGCTCGTGAAACTAGCCAACTCTCGCATGATTGTTTGCTCGATAGCAGTCGATATGCCGAACTGATATTACTCAGGGCCTCTATCTTCACGCTGCTTGTAAACCTCATATCAACCTTTCGAGAACAATCATTAAGCATGCGAAAGACCTTTGAGACTAGATAGCAAAATTACCCTGATGCATTTAATGACTAGAACCTACTTTTAGGTTGATTCCTGCGTAATTTCATTATGATAGGCTTAAATGTGTAAGCATCCTTATTACAAGCTTTCGAGTGACATAATAGTCGTTACTCCTAAGATAACAACTGTTGAGTATGAACTCGAGTCTGAATCTTTACAAATGACCAAGGGAGACTGCCTTAGACTAGATGTCAGTGAGATACCATTACTCTAAGATATTAGATGCATAATGAAAGACACCAAGAATGTGGCTGAAAGCTCGTATGACAAAAGGCTAAACAGATCTCCTCTCGACATTGCAATGAATATCAGATTCAGATTTGACCACACATCCAAAGAATAACGATTGTTATATCACCCCTCCAAAAGGCGAATCCATACCCAATATGTTGCATTCATCCTCATGCATGTTTGAACATATACTTAGGAATTGTCATAATACTGCGCCCTAGGTGAAATATAGGTCCCCCTTAAAAGACACATATATCACTTGACTGCAAAAAAGACAAATGAAAAACAAAGAAAAAGCTCAGTTAGAAGCCTGACACCAAAAGGAGGTGGAAAGTCTTAAAGAAGAAGTTGCAAGGCTTACTAGCCTACTCGAACAGGCCTTGAGATCTAAACCTAAAAAACCAAAATTTATAGCTCAGCTTGAACCGATGCTCGTAAATCCACAGAATCTGAAGGCAAATGATGTGTCTCAATAGGCTATGTATTCCCAAATTGCTCAAACAATGTATCCCATCAAAGCGTCATCTACCATTGACCTTACAATGAAGGAATCTCAAAAGAACAATATGGTAAAAGAGGATGGTTTGGACAAATAGGCTGCCCTGGAACAAAGGCTGATGACATTTAAGGGATCTAGCCTATATGACCATATAAAGGCTATTGAGATGTGTTTGGTACCTAACGTAGTCATTCCTAAGAAGTTTAGGGTGCTAGAATTCATCAAATATACAGGAACTCAATGCTCTTTAACTCATCTTAAGGCATACTGCAACAAAATGATCGAGGTGGTCCATAACAAGAAACTATTGATTCACTTATTTCAAGACAGTTTGAATGATATTGCCCTTACTTGGTATATGTAGTTAGACAATACCAAGGTAAAAAAATAGAAGGACCTAGTTGATGCATTCACTAGGCAAGATAAGTTTAATATGGATGTGGGCCTTAATAAGTCAAGCTTGCAAGTTATAGGAAAAAGGACAACAAGGAGTCCATAAGAGAATACACTCAAAGGTGGCGTGAGACTACCGCATAGGTTAATCCTTATTTGTTGTAAAAGAAGATGGTCAACTTGTTGTCAATATTTTCAAGGCCCTGTACTTTGAATACCTGGGTAGAAGCTCTGCACAACATTTTTCTAACTTGATTGCTATAGTTGAGAGGATTGAACAAGCTATCCGTTTAGGAAGGATTGCTAACTCAACTAAGGAGAAACGGTTCACTAGATAAAAGAAAGAAATCGAGGTTCACAATGTCAAAGGTGGTTACAAAAACAAGAGAAAGAGCTACCAAAACAAAGACATCAAGAGATTACTCGTCCTAAAGACGAAGTTATAGTGTCATTAGGCCAAGACTGGTCAATGTGTGACCTCAACTGACTATTAGAAAGGTGCCTTTTGTCGAGGAATTCATAATAAAGGGATGGTTGGAAGATTCCAGAAATTCTAATCAATGATTACTAAGTGTTTAGCCCTGTCATGTGTCACCTTGCTAGTATATGGTCTTTGTTGTTTTTTTTCTAGAATTTTAATGAAATAATGAGTTTGTCCTTCAATTGTGCCTCATCCTTTGATTTATAACCAAAATATCTTACTTTTCATTTCATTTCCTTTACTTAGTTAACTTGTATCTTATTTATGTTCTTATTTTGTTTATTTATGTTTCTTTCTTTCATTATGTTTAGTTAAATTTATTGTATTAAGGTGAAAAGGTTACAATAATGGTGTAAGAATAAGTATAATGTAAACTCAACATGGACTTTAATGTTTGATACTAACATGTTTTGTATTTGTTATCTTGTTCACTCTTAATACTTTGCTTGTTAAATGGTTAATCTAGATTTGTGTTGTATAACACTTGGTACAACAAATGCTTGGCACTTTCATAGCCCAGCCGTATGGTATAACCTACACATGTGCTATGAAAGGAACTTGATTTGTTATTAACATAATTTATAATGATGAATATCTGACAATATTTACAAGTATTGGCACTATTCGAATAAGATAACTAATGTAATCATGTTAACAATTTATAATCCGATTGGAACCTACTTTGTGTGTGGTTTCCAGTTGAGTAATAAGAGCTTATATTATACTTGTTTAAAATACCATTAGTAGATCCTCTAACCTCGACACTTGTTTTTATCATTGTTTAATTCTCACATTGATCTTCCATCTTAAAATTCTCATCAACTTCTTCTTCTTCTTCTTTATTATTATTATTATTATTATTATTATTACCATTATTATTATTACTATTACTACTACTACTACTACTACTACTACTACTACTAGTATTATTATTATTACTACTATTAATATTATTATTATTACTATTACTATTATTGTTATTATTGTTGTTGTTGTATTATTATTGTTATTTATAATTTATACAATTAACCTCCCTGTGGTTCGACCTCGATCTTGCTAGATTATTTATTACTTTGACACTCCTGCACTTGGGAGAAGACATCAATTTTTTGGTCGTGTCATAGGTCACCCATTACAATGACCGTTTCAAAAAAAAAATGGTTTTCATGTTTATTTTTCTTTACAAACTTACTATACAAAGCCAAGAGAAAATGAATTTTCCAATGTTTTTGTAGCGTACATATTGTAAAGAGGGGGCAACTGTTGTAACCCAAATTTGGACCCTTTTTGCTTTTTTTTTTTTTTTAATTATAAGGGGGTTAAAATCTGAAATTAAAAGACTAGGGTTTTGAGCACAAGGATTCCAAAACTTCAAGGACCAAATTGGGAATAGCCATTTCCAACCCCAAAACAACGTCGTTTCAATCAAGCGTGATTCTTCGTCTTCATCTTCAAGCACTGAAAGCCCACTTGCAAAGAAGGAAAGGAAAGTGTGAAACACCAGCATCCTAGTCCTATCAAAACACAGAAGAGCAATCTTTATCATATGATCACAACCTGGCAAGATAAGGATTGGACTTCGCGTCCAAGTCTTAGCAAGAACCGTCTCCCTCAACCGTGCTTATCAGGAGGAGAGACGTTAGGCTGAGGGAGAGGAAGATCGATCCTTATAAATACCCAGCAATCAATAGAGCAGAGAAGGAAGAAAAACAAAGAGAAAAAGGAAAAACAAAGAGAAAAAAAAAAAGGCAGAAAGAAGGAGAAAGTAGAGACAGAACAGAGAGAAAAAAAAACAGAGGGACGACAAAAGAGAAAAGAGAGGAGAGGACCCATAACAAAAAAAAAACCAAGAATAGAGGGAGGAGAGACTGAAAGGAGGAGGAAGAGGAGAGCATTCTCCAGCCGATGCCTGGACTGTTACCTTCACCTTCACCTTCATCTTCACCAGGTAAAGTCTTTTTTTCCTGTTTTGTTTCAATATAAGGCTTGCAAAACAGTGCAAGGTAATTAATTACCTTCGCACTGTGCAATGCATGTGTGAATTGATTCACGCTTGCATGTTGCTTAACCAGGTCACTAGCTTAGACCAGTGACCAGGTTGGGCCAGCTAGGTCCAACCCAGCCCCCCCAAAAAAAAGAAAAAAAATGGATCTTGCCTGGGCTTTAAGCCCAGCCAGCCCAAGTTGCTAAGGGTGTGTTTGGAAAAAATACACCCTTATACTTTGGCCATAATTTTTATGCCTATTCTAGTTGATATTTGGCCATATACTCAATTTGTGGATAATTTGTTGGTGAGGGTATGTTTTGTATTTTTTTAGTCATATACTTAATTTGTGGACCAGCACTGTTAAACCCAAAATTTGTTGTGCAATGTCTCTATTGTTTCCATCTAATAAGGGCAAATGATAATAAAGGTTAAACAAGAAAAAAATGACAAAAAATATATTATTCAAATTCATTTTTTGAGAAATTATTCACTGACGCTATAGTCAAGAATATCGTATTCTTTGGATTTGTGCGATATTTACCAAAGCCAGAGTTAGAAATGTTCATAGAAATTGTTCACTGATGCTAGAGTTAGGAACAGCAAAAGATAAATAAAAGAAGAAAACGGAAAACAAATTAATAGGAATTTTAGACAAAACCAGCAATGCAGCCTGCCTCAGGTAGGATCCTTAAAGGGTGATAGCATATTTCTTTTTGTGTAACCAATCTAGTACCATAGAATCTTTGCTAACCAATTAGGGTTTCTGGTAACCATAATACTAAGTGGTGACTCCTTGAACAAAACCTTTTCCCCCAACGAACGGATGCTAGATATTTGTTCTTTTTCCAATCAAGATTTTAATTTTTAATCAGTTGCTGCGATGTCTAGATGTGACATAATCAAAGAATAAGAAAAGGCCAAAGAGAAGGGTTCCCAACTTGCAACTTGTCATCAACAAACTGTTCTTCAAGGTAGCAATAGGTCTATGCCATTTTTGTGTGAACTCTACGTTTCTCCTTACAATACAATGGTCACCATTTTTGTTCTGATTCCATCAAATAATGTTCCTTAAGGTAGACACAAGCTTGTGCTGAAAAAGCAATAGAACAATTGCCCATATAAATGTCAAAGGGGGTGATTGTTGGGATATTGCCATCAATGGGCAACAACCTTTGCAGCCTACCCTAAGAAGTAGGGTTGCTATTGTCAAAAGGCTACAATGGTAATTGCACCAACTATTGAAAAAAATGATGCAACCCATGTGCTGCCACCATTTGTGCCATAATTTATGACCAAGTTGTCTTGCCATTAATGCCTATAAATAGAGGCATTATTTGAGAGCAAAATAAGAGAGTGAAAGTGTGCTTAGCCTCCATTGGGCAACTATCAGTACATCACCGGTCGGATTCCCCAACAATATATGCCAAGGCCAATTTGAAGTCAGCATTCACATCAATGCAGAGTAGTCAAAAAATTAATCGACATGAACAATCAAACAAAAATTCCCAGATTTGACATCTTGCAAGTTGTCATCAACAAACTGTTCTTCAAGGTAGCAATAGGTCTCTGCCATTTTTGTGTGAACTCTACTTTTCTCCATACAGTATAATGGTCGCCATTTTTGTTCTGATTCCATTAAATAATGTTCCTCAAGGCAGACGCAAGCTTGAATTAATTTTCGGCTTCAATCATGGATGCCAAAAAAAAAAAAATCTGGATAGTTATACCTTATTTATCGGTTTCGAATATCCATATCATTGGATTTGATGATATCCAAAATCAATTATATAAGATAACTGTTCAAAAAAATCCATCTTTTCTGTGTTCAGTACTATCTTAGGCCTCCATGTGTATATGAACTGTGTGTGTATCCTCGAACCAGCTTTTACATAGTATATCTAAGCCTACCTTTTGTGTTCTAAATGTGATTAAAGATAGGCTATCCATTTATTGACTAAGAAATTCATTACAGAAAGTCATGCCTCCTTGATCATCAAGCCAATTCCATTATCAGTTTTTTCTATGCACATTGCCTCATAGATTGCTTACCTATTCTCAAGGCATGGAAGAGCTTCTGGATCTCATGCTCATTCCATCAACAAGCCACCATATTATATATGTTGTTTTCAATCTAGAGTATGATTTGTGATTATGTGATTCAGAGACACTTGTTCAGTTTGGAGAAAACTTGTACAGGCTGGATATATTTCTTTACTGTGAGTTATAAGTTAAATCCATGGTTTTTTAATAATTTATAGTATGCATTTTTTTAGCCAATAGTGTATTTAGAAAACATGTCATAACCTATTTTTTATAATTTTAATTTATTTATTTATTATGTTTTGTCAAATACATCTTATTTTAATTTTAATTGTTTTTAAAATTTTAAAGAATCATTTTGCAATTAATTTTGGGTTTTCCACATCATTTTTTTTTACCCTTTTATATTTATTATTCCAAATTATGAACTTATATTTAAAAAAAATTCTGGTATTAAATAAACTTGTTTTTTGTAAGAAAAAATAATATATAAAAAAAACAAAAAAAATTCTTTTTTTAAAAAATGCATTTATGTTTTAAATTGCATATAGCTAAGTATATCCAAAAAAATCGTGTTTGCATTCTAATACAAAAACAATACATTGCATGATTTAGCAATTGAAAATACAAAATTAAATTATTTCTTATATTTTGCATGTATCACAGATTTAATAACGAGTTTATTAAACGCATGAGGATTTGGCTTAAATTTCAAAACACTAAAAAAATTAATTTGTATATTTTAATATTAGGGATTATAAACTTATACATAAGATATATACTTAGTATTTAAATAAACAAATACAAAAATATATTTCGACTTTAGAATGGTTATGTTTAAGCCGTAAAGCCATAGTCCACTCTATAAAATATTAGGTGATTGACTCCAAATTTTTTTAACCAATAAAAAACAAGAATTCTTTATTCTTTCCTTTCATATAAAATATCTTAATCCAGGTGGATGATCGCCACAATGTATCACATATGGGACAACTTAAGGCAATTTTTCCTTTCATTTTCGACTTTCTTTATACCATGTTCGATTAAATTGAAATTTATATTTGTTGTTTTTTTTCCTTTTAATAAACACTTTTTTTTTTAATCTCGAACACTCTTTTTTTTCATAGTGGCATCCATATGATATTTTTACTTGTTTTATTTTTGTCATCTTATTAAGTAAAACAAGTTTATTCAACTCAGATGAGTTTATAACTCAAATCATGATTATTTTTTTTAACTTATTTAAAACACACTTCAGCCTCTTGACATTCTTTTCTAACACTAAATGGGTCTTATCCATATCCCCTCTAGCTCCAAAGTTATTGACAAATAAGTTTGTTTTTTATATTTATAATTTTGATTTGATTTTTATAAAATACAGTAAAAGAATATGTTTTTATATAAATACATCATAACAAATATGAATAGCTTATTTAAGACTTAATTTCAAGCTTAGTCTAGCTTATTTAAGTAAAATGGAAGAATCTTATCTTTATAGAATACGAAGTATCATTCATGATATGTGTTTAGCTAATATTTTTATGTTTAGTATGTGAATAATTAGATGTGCCATGTGGTAGATTGAATTTTTCTAATAAAAAAAATAGTGTTTTTAAAGAAGCAAAAACAAATTTGGGACCCATGTCATTAATCCAAATGTATTCAATAATCCTGATTAATTTCATAATATGATTTATAAAAAGGCCAACGACAATTAAAAAAGATTATAAACTGAATGATACCCTCTAAATATTTTTTGAAGTCAATGATATTATTTCATAACATAGCACAAATTGTATGAAAATGGGATTGTCTCGCAAAAAAAAATAAAAAAATTGAAGCTTAATTACCATCAAATCAAAGGATGAAGGAAAAATTCAAAACAAATCCATTTTGAGAAAAGAATTAAAAATATCCTGACTTGAGTTAACATGTTAAATTCACTGCTTATTTATGAAGTCAAGACAATCTCATATAAAAAAATTTGAAAAAATCATGAGGGTTAACATCATAGAAAAAATAACACAAAAAATTCAAAATAAAAAAATACAATAAAAATAATGAATGTTAAAATTGCAAAAAAAAGGTTAATCAAAAGGCAACAACAAATTTGAAATTTGAGAGTTAAATTGAAAAGAATAAAAACATTAATAAAAGGATAAAAATCAGAAGAACTAAGAAAAAAAACAATACACTATAAACATGGATTGAAATCTGAAACTAAAAACAATGAAATTTTCATAAAAAATTCAAGGAAAAAAATAAAAAATAAATTCATAACAATAAACATCTAATCCTAAACATCAAAACATAATAATAAAAACTCAATATACAAAATTCTTCAAAGTATTTTTTTACACTAAACAAACTCCAAAATGTAAAAATTTAAAAAAACTTATGTACGAGTTCTAATTAAACTCCTAATAATCATTGTGTAAGTAACATTTTATTTACATTAGAACATCATCAATATATATATATATATATATATATATATATTGATGATGTTCTAATGTAAATAAAATGTATATATATTCTCTTCATTATTTTATTAGATGTCATAACGAATAATGGTACATATACAATACATAACCTTGTTAAGAATTTCTATGCATATTCCGAATGAAACTTAAATTTTGAGAGAACCAAAAAAGACTAGGCATTGAAAAAGCAAAATACTGATGGAGAAGGTGTCTGCTCCAACAAGACATATGACAAACAGAATTTGAGGAGAAAGAAACCATCTAACGCTCTAATTAACCTCTATCTCGCATCCATGGTTGACATAGAAACATCATTTATGGAACCAGTCTCTGCTGGATTTTCTTCCACAATACTTCTTGCACTGGAAAATGCAGGCTGTTTGGGAAGTGGTAATTGTGCTTCGCTTGTTAGCATTGATATAACATCTGACATAATCGGCCTATCAACTGCATTGTCTTCTACACATAGCAAGCCCACATGAATGCATCTCAAGACCTGGTCTTTAGAGCAAGATTCTCTTACTATTGGATCCACCAGCTCAAATGGGCTACCTGCTTTCCATAGCTCCCATGTCTGAATCAAGTTTACGTTTAATGTTAAAATTAAGCTTATGCAGCTAGCAATGTATAATTTATGAGTTTGAATGAAATGAACTTACATATCCCACAAGATTGAGATGGTGGCCGTCTATTTCAAGGAGGCCTTGGATCCTTCTACCACTCACAATTTCCAGCAGTAGAACTCCAAAACTGAAGACATCAGATTTCACAGAGAAAATGCCCTTCATGAAATACTCAGGGGATATATAACCACTGTATGGACACAGTGAATGTTATGTTACTTTTAAGCACTTAACAGAGTAATGACACATAGAACTGTAAATCTATACTTACCGCGTCCCAACAATTTGGTTTGTATTTCCTTCTAAATCATTGATCTTGAAAATTCTAGCCATGCCAAAATCAGAAATTTTGGGGTTCAGATTTTCATCAAGTAGTATGTTACCAGCCTTCAAATCTCGGTGAATTATCCTCAATCTAGAGTACTTATGAAGGTAAAGTAGCCCTTGAGCTATCCCTTCAATGATTTCAAATCTCTTCTTCCAGTCTATGAGCTCCCTTTTTGATTGATCTGCATTTAAAACATAACAGTAAATATCCCAGCAATGTTATTCATCCAAGTCCACAACCTTTCAAGAACAGAGATCCATTCACTTTATAGCATGATGGCATAATTAACTTACCAAATATAAATGAATCCAAGCTTTTATTAGGCATGTATTCGTACACTAACATTTTATCTTCCCCTTGAATGCAGCAGCCTAGGAGCCTGACAAGATTCATGTGTTGCAATTTAGCTATGAGTATAAGTTCGTTTCTGAATTCCACCAGCCCTTGTCCTGAACTTCTAGACAGTCTTTTTACAGCTATCTCTTGCCCATCAGGCAATGTCCCCTGAAGTAAAACAGCTCTCAACTCAATACTTGGCCTGAGATATAAAGTTAATAAGTTCTTTAATCCTTTTCTTGAAGTAATTTTTGAGAGACTACCTTGTAAACTGGTCCAAAGCCACCTTGCCCAAGTTTATTGTCTGCAGAAAAGGAATTTGTAGCAGCCATAATTGTTGCTGCACCATATACCTTTAAATTATGGCCCTTGTTTCCGTCACTTCCGAGTTCAAGCGTATCGTTCGTTGAATCCAATGTCAGCAACTCATTGAGATGCTTCTCTGCTCAGATTGATATGATAAAGTAAGCTAATCCCGGAATTCAACAAGTCTTAATGCTTATAAAAGCAAAAAAAAAAAAAAAAAAAAGCAGTAAATTTGTTTGTTATTTAGAAAATGTTACCTCGAAGTCTTCTCCTTCTCAGATACCACAAGAGTCCGGCGAGCCCCATCAATGAAACAAATCCCACAGAAGCTAAAATAATCCATATCCAATTCCTTTTTCCTACCTCCAATGGAAATTTATTTAAAATTAATTACATTGTTGGGTTATAAATTGATAACCAGAAAACGAAAGAACAGCTAACCTAAAGAGCCTTGAACAATGATGTGGTATTGAATTGCATTTCCAGTCGGATCTGGTGTAAAGCTTCCATAAAAAAACGTGCATCCAGTATTGTTGGCATTATTGCCTATGGTACTAACACCAACACATTGACAATCTTTCCAGCAGATGTCCTTGCAATCACTAATGCTAAGACTAGAATTATCGTCGTACTTCCTAGGAACAGTGTTAATAAAGGAACCTGATCTCAATTCAAAACTATTCCTATTGCTCCTACATGCCGGTCCTGACCACCTCTCGCAACCACCATCTGTGTTATTTCCTTTACAAGCTGTGCCCCCATATGTTCGTCCAGTACTTTGATCTGCCATGCTCCCATCATATTCCAACTCCCACATTGAAAAATTCCTTTGACCCTGAGGAGTAAATTGATTTGCAGAAACTGTGAACATAAAGTAATCCTCGTCTGCGTTAGAAACTGTTATAAAACTTTCATCCAGAGAACGAATTTCGAAACTAGTATTGATCTTCAATGGTCCACTGGTCCAAAAAATTACACCGCGCCGCTTCATGACCAACTCCTTTCCATCAGTATCCCATTCAAAAGTGAAAGCACCAGCGGGAGTGGGTACTAAGTCGCTCAACCACGACATGAGGGACCAGGTTTGGCCAGTTCTATGGTTGATCCCTAACTTCATTCCAGGCAAGAATGTGTCAGTAGGAAAGTCAAAGCTTTGCCATAAGACCTGTTGGCTGCCAGAATTTTCATCTTTGAGAACAAAATTGCCTGAATCTTCTAAACTAGCTGTTATATTGGTTGCAGAAGATTGACTTGAATAGAACTCAACAGGATCACCTCCAGAGTAGGTGAGTTTCATATTTCCTGATCCATCTATTGCAAGAACCCCTGAATTGTCTGCTATGGGTTTGCCTCTGTTGGCTAGCCAAAAAGGGTGGCTTGTGTCATTGTTGTACCATATTCCCAAGTAGCTAGCATTCGTCTCAGCAGAGCCAAGTCTTGTGAATCCTAAAGTGAAGAACCCATTTTTGGAAACTAGAGTATTGGAAGAATTGAGGGAATCACCACCTTGGTACAGTATGTCTGCTGCCAAAACGTGAGAGGCACATAAGCAAAACAAAAGGAACCGGTAGATCCTTCTAGCCATGGAAGGTAACATTCATGAACAAGGAAGAAAAAAGTAAGAAGCGTTCAATAGATGAGCTATTCAAGAAAAAAGAAAGAAGCGTTTCATGATCTACCTGAAATGAAATATTCTCTTTGAATATCTAGAAGGAATTACAATGAAAAATAAAATAAAAATAAAATAAAAAATGATGACATGTCATTTTTACCAATGGAATTTCCGATGGTATTAATATCGATAGTAAAATCCATTTGTAAACTCGTTGATAACTATTTACTTCTCCCTGACACTATTCATCATGTCAATTGCCAATAGAATTACTAATAGAATATTCCATCGGTATTTTTCAGGGAACTCTAGAACTATTCACTTCTCAATTGCACTGTTAATTATTATACTTTACAAATAAAATACTGATGGATTGAAAAGTCATCGATGTTATTTGGCAAGTTTCTGAAAATTTTCTATAACATTGAATTTTTAAATTAAATATTAAAGATGAAATCATTGACGGATTGAAAAGTCATCGATAATATTTGGCAATTTCTGAAAAAATTTTATTAAATGAAAAATTTTAATTAAATATTATAGATGAAATCATCAATGGATTGAAAAGTCATCAGTGTTATTTGGTAGGTTTCTGAAATTTTTTTATTAAATTAAATATTACCGATGGAATCATTGATGGATTGAAAAGTCTTCAGTGATATTTGATGGTTTCTGAAAATTTTTTAATTAAATTTAAAATTTAAATGAATATTACAGACAAAATCACTTATAGAATGATTAAAATATTATTATTTAATTATCCCTCGATAAAATGCCCAAATAAAAAGACTAGAATCCCTCATTTCACAGCAGATGAGCATCTTTTTCTTCTCTTTTCTCCTCAACTCCTTCTCTTCTCCTCTATGCTCAAGTATGACTTCTTCTCTTTTCTTCTTTGCTTTTCTTGTTTCTTTGCTTTTCTTGTTTTTTTTTTATTAACATACTTTATGAATTTGTTTTCTCTTCTCAGCTTCACTCACAACTACATTAAGGTGAGATTTGTTTTTGTGTTTTCCTTCATTATATTTGTTTTTTTAATTTTTTTTTCTATTCTTAATAACTGTTTGAATGTTGTTGCAGGATTTTGTTTTCATATGAGATCAATTTTTAGTTCATTTATTTATATGATTTTTAAATAGATTTTAATTATATAATTATTTTCTAGTTTTGTTAAATAATTTTTTTAAAAAATATTTTTAAATAATCACTAGTGGAATTGCATACGGTATTTTAATTTGTCAGTTATATGACAAGCTTCCCGAGGGAAATACCAGTGGAATGAAGTAGGTAAGTTTTTTTTAACATGTTTTTCCTATTAGTTAATCCATTAGTAATAATATTTTTTTATTATCAAAAAACAAAAAATTACTGACAAAAGATTCACTAATGAAGCATTTTCATCTGTGATCCCATCGGTAAATTAATTACCAATGGAATGATAGTACAAATACCAACGTAAACTTCCGTCAGTAAATAGAAAAATTCTGGTAGTTATTTAAGTGATGTCATAGTTCAGAAATATGATATTTATTTAAATATTACATTTATGAACCACAACATCAATTAAATGCCACATTTCACATGTACATTAAAATTTTCATTGATGTCACAATTCACAACCATGACATCACTTAATTTCAATCCTTTTAAGAAGGAATAACTAGTCAACCAAATGATTCGGGCTCATCAATAGCACAAATGGATCCATCTCCTAACTTTGTTTGAGTAACCTCATCCTCTTCCACGACATTATCGAGAGTTAACCTCTCTCCAAAGGTTTCAAGTATAGGTCAACAAACATTAAACCACCAAGACATATAGGTGTATCCTTCATTTTTCTTCTTCAATATTACAAAGCATAGATGCAGCCTCTCGACCCTCCTGTAGCATGAAACCAACCTAATATTAATAAATCATTAATGTTGAATTAAAAGATCAATGTATAAAACCTAACATTTAATATCAAATAGTGGTGGTGAAGTGCCTTCAAATGGAAACTTATCAGTATTCTCCAATCCTAAACAAACCGCACCTAAAAATGCTATCAAGGAAAGATATTTGTATTGTGATGTTGTAGTCGCACAAATTAATTATCCTAGCTTAAAACACAACACAAGATAGTATAGAACAAGCAAGGGGTCGATCCTACGAGGAAGATTCAAGTCATATTTGTATGCTAGATGATATGTAATTTGGGGGGTGGATGTTATCCAGGATAAAGCAAAAGAAAACAAAAAAATATCAAGCAAAATTAAATAAAATTATCCAAAGAACAAACCTTGGTCATAAGTAAACGTCCACCTACAAAAATCAGAACTAATCATGGAAACAAGACATCAATTTATATTATGAATATTTATCTCTTCTTAATATTGGTTAGTTAATAAATTCGCCGTATAACTAACCCTAACCATCAAACAACCATAGTGTCTGCACAAATAATTTAAATCAATGATAGCCTTAAAAACTAGATAAATTGATTAATCAAGAAAACAAAATTGTTCACAGTCTATATTTGATTTGATTGAATGTTTTCCCTAAGATTAATAATGTAGATTCACCACAATTATTAAACTCAGTTGTTTCACAAGTTCATATACCACAACTCTGGTTTTAATATCAAACTTAGTAATAGATTGTCTACAATAATAACTTAGAGTCCACTCTAGCAATTAAAATAAACAATAATAGGAAAAATAAGCATACGAGAACAAACATATTTATCATATAAACTGAAAAAAAAAAGGTAAAATAAATCTCACAGTTCTTAAAATCTAAAGGTTTCCGTGTCATTGGAACCAAGAACAGGAGTTTAGCCTTGCATGTTTGTTGAACAACTAATCAAAAAGGAGGAATGCGTGATTTTTGGTTTCTTAGAGGAAGGAGGCATTTTTCTTTTCTTGGCTGGCTACCCTCCTTCTCTTCTCATTCTTTTTATATCCTAGGAAACCCTAGTCTTTATTTTATAAAATAGTCCTCTCTTAAGTAGACAATTTACATTTAAGTACTTCAATAACTATTTTTCTAAAAATGAAGAAATAGCCTTGCATGAAATCTTTAAGCTTTGACTTAGAGGAGCTAAATTATTGAAATAAAAACTTGGATGTCAGTTTAGATGCTTTAGAATGTAATTTGAACTCATTTCTTCACAAAACCTTTTTGTTGACAAAATCCATTTGTGATATTTGAAAACTCATATCTCCCTCATATGACCTCTTTTTTGGATGAAATTTGGAAAGTTTATAGGTATTTGAACCAAGAACCCACAAAAATTGAGTTTGCATAAATTGGACTTTTATAGCTCAAGATATTCAAGTTGGAATGGCCGAAGGTCAACACTAGCAGATTATAAGATTTGACTTTGAAGGCTGTGATTTTCATGGTCTTCCTTATTTTATTTTCTTACCTTAGATTTCTAGAGAGGTATGGATGTTAGCTTTTTAATGCCACTATAATCACTTCATTTTGACCTCTAGAGCTCACGCTCTATACAAAACATCGACTAAAGGTCAAATCTGTCAATTTCCTCCATTTTACTCCTTTTTGCATCTTTTATCCAAAAGTGCATTCAAAACATAAAACAATGAATATCAAGACATTTTATATTCGATTGACTTGGAAGAAAATTTAAATTTTCATGTCTTCAAAAATAGTTTTGTTGATGTTGACGCTGAAGAATTGAATGTTGTTCTAAGCTCCAATGGACAAGTACAAGTCAATGTAAATAATGATAGCAATGATATCAATGTAGAAGATTGCGCTGGAGCTAATGACGAGTCATTTGAAGAAGAAGAAGACGATTCTGACTAACTATGAAAATTAACATGAAAGTACTGTAATGCCACAAACGATAATGTAATATATAGTTATTGATGTTATTCTCAATAAAGAAGTATTCATTTTATAATTTTTATGTGAATTGGTGTTATTGTATTGTGCATGTAGCTTTCAATTTAAACACTGGCAAGATGGATAAATAGGGAATGCAGATGCAATCTATCATTTACTGTGCACTTCATCGAGAGAAACACCAATAGTTTGTGTTCATCAATGTATTCTAAAGGCGAGGGGTATTGTTCCCCTCCCCCTGGAACTATTCATTGTCAACACCACCGAGGCAAACACCGACGGTATTTGTTTGTTAGTGTATTCCAAAGGTGATGACTACTGTTCCCCTTCTCATGTCAGTGGCAATTAAAGTGCTGTCAGTTTCCTGAGGGAATTATCGACGGGATGTTAATTTCAATGTGTAGGTAATTAATGCATCTCTAATCGTATACTACCTATAAATTTTTACCAATGATATCATAGATGAACTGCCAAAAATCTAGAGGGTTTTTTGAAAATTTTAGTATGAATAAAAATTTTAAGGTTACTTTACCGAGGGAATCACAGACGAATTAATTAAAAATAATATTATTTAATAGTCTATCAGTGATTCCCTTAGTAAAAATACAGTGTAAAACCCAGCGAACCCACTAGAAGTTCATTTTTTTTCTTTTCACTCTCCCAATTCTCTCTATTCTTACACTCTTACTCTCTCAATCCTCTCTTGTTTCAAGTCTTCTCAAGTAGAATTAATAGGTATATATATGGTGAATTTTTTTTAATATTTTCTTCTTATTTTTTTTTGGTTTATTAACAATGTATTTATTTTATTTTATTTTTTATCACACATAGATAAACTTTAAATTAAGCATACCATTAAGGTAAGCATTTTTCATTCCTAAAGCGTATATTTTTTTTTCTTATTTTTTTTGTTTATTTTATTGTCTACTTTTTATATTGTTTTAATGTGTTTGTTGAATTTTAATTGTTATTGTTAAATTTGCGATATAAATGTTAATTGAATATATATGATTAACATTTTTTTCTATTTTATTGTCTACATTTCAATAATTTTCTATTGTGTTTGTTGAATTTTAATTATTATTGTCAAATTTGTAATATAAATATTAGTTGAATATATAGGATTAAATTTAATTGCAAATAATTCTTGTCAATTCAAGAGTAAAAAAATTATCACGTTGAAAATGAGAAGAAATTGAACAATCCAAAATTGTTGGTATAAATAAATTAAAATCAACTGGTTTGTGGCATATATTTTGTAAATTTATAGGATTAAAAATTCTTGGTAGTTTTTAGTATAGGAGAGGTGCCCCTGATTTTCTTTTTTAAAATCAGAATTGATTTTGCAAATATTCATTAAATTTGTGTAGATGTATAGAGGAAAATCAACTTCACACCGTGAGCACATGATCGCAGCTAGTTTTTCTAGCAGCAATGATGACAACGTGTCTTTGGGTGCCGAGCAAGAAGAGGTACCTGCATTAACTCATGACATTGTCTTTTGTAGTGTTGTTCCACAACGTAAAGGCGATGTGCCTTCACTATGGAATCAATTCATCCGAAAAGCATGAGGCATATTGGAAGGATGACCTTTCAATGTAAGTTTGTTTTGCTTTGAGTTTGTTTATGTTTGACAATTTATGAATAATTAATATTTCATTAATTTTATTGATTGTCAGGTTCACAAACATTAAGACTACATGGGTAATAACATTGCTATTTAAATCATCGATGAAGATTCCATTGTTTCAATGGAGTTAGATTTCCAGACATCATGATTAGAAATCTCATGTTGATATATGGTTTTCAAGATTTCAAGTTAGTGTTAACTTAAAATTTTAACTATTTTTTATGTAAATTCATTTACTTTATTTGGAATATTGATTTATTTTTCATAAATTGTTAATGTAAAGGTAAATTTGAATGGGATAGAGAAAATGACAATGTTGCAATGAGGGTTTAAGAGAATCATACTACAAATAGGCAACAACAAAACAATATAATAATTTTTTTTATTTTAAATATCAAAATTTCATTTGTGATTAACTTATAGAATATATTTGTATCATATAGGTTGCAGGATTTTTGCTATGAGGCGCAAAAAAAGCTACACAATATGTTGGGGAAAACGCTTTGCCTGGTTAGAATGACATGGTGGTGTGGAAGGATTTCAAGCCGCCATACATCCCGGAGGATGATACATGGGTGAAATATATTCAGCACGTGATGTCCGAGTGTTTCACATGACGGTCATAGTCTAGTGCAAGAAACAAGAGCCAGCAAATTATCGACTCGGTAACCACGTACACTAGCGACTCCGTTCCTTTCTTTCGCATGCAAAGCGGATGGTAAGATTATTTTTAATCACATCTATCTTTAATTAATTTGTTGTTATTTACAAATATATTTAACTTACAACATTTTTTTATTACAGGCTATGACTTTTGGTCGTGAGTCGAGTCCAATGGAGCTTTTTGTGGAGACGCATATGCAGATTGAAGACAACCAAAAAGGGGTGAAATAGTTCATTGACAACCGTGCTCAACACTTTGTGATATGTTCATTCAACCATTTTCTTTTGTAAGTTGTTATTTTCTTCAATTAAAAAATCGAGTGTACGGACTCTCCAACACTACGATTGATAACTTGTGGGCGGCCTGCAGGGTCTCAATCATTGGGAGCTCCTAATCGGTATCGAGCACCTAGTCTCAGAAGTTTGTGGCCTTGCAACAACATATAACTCATCTCACCAGAAAATATGAGCAATTTTTGGTGGATTATGAACAACTTTGTCAAATTGTCATAGACATGAGATCAAAGATAGGTGGTACATGCGCGCCTCTTTTTTGATCATATGGTCCCGGGAAGGACCAACCTCCTCCTCCTCCTCCTCCTCCAGCATCGCCATTATTCTAGTTTAATGCAACACCCTGTAATCTAATCCATTCTTAAAAGAACTTTGAGCCTTAACTTAAGAAAATGAGTTTTTTTTTTTTTTTTTTGCCGAACTTAACAAGGAATTGCTAAAATTTTGGCAGAGTTTCTTCTATACCCGAAGGTCCCAAGTTATCGACAATCATCTTATACACACCTTATACTCATCTCTCAATCATATCTTAATCATGTTGAACCTCAAATAGCACATCATTCATGGTTCATGCATAACATTTCACATATTCATTTCTTTCCCATTAACACACATAATTAATAATAAATATAAGTATATAAATATTAAAATTACAAATACAAAATAGCACAATATATATCTCAACACTTAATGTAAAAGGACTACTATTATATATTAAGTCATTTAGTTCCTTAAAGACAAAATACATTAATGTTCATTTTCTTCTCTAATCATACAAAAGGAGACTGAAGGACCTAAAACACTACTCCAGGCATAAATGTGAAGGACCTGCAATTTCATAATGTATAGAATAAATATAACAAGAATAAAATATAGCATATAAGGAAAATCACACAATACATGCATATATAATCAAACATATATTCAACAATACACCATTAGAGTTCTTTGAAATTCTCATTTAACCTTCCATTATTACATCTTTATTCATCATTCCTGGAATCATTCAACATTTTCATTTTGTGTCTTGTTTCACCTCATGAGCACATTTAATTCGTTATAATATCTACAATGTAATTTCTCTCTCTCTCTCTCTCTCTCTCTCTATATATATATATATATATATATATATATATATATATATCAATTCTAATCGCAACATCTATTATACCTATTATGGCTCTTCCATATAAATCATCAAACTCATTATATTTTTTTATCCAATTTTGATTTATAAATATATTTAGCTTACATATTTCTTGTGCTTATTATGGTACCTTCCAATGTTTCTTTAGATTTTCAATCAAATCTCTCTTTATCATGGAACCTACCACATTTTCACACTATTCATATCCAATCCATCTTCAAATAATATGAATATCATACATACATCAATTAATCAATCTATTTAATTCATCAACCTAATCTTATTTGGCCACCATAATTAAGGCCAAATTTCATTATCCTTTACTTATATGGCTGACTAATTATACAATTCTTCATTTACTTTCTCACATCATTCTAAATAGTAACCGCGTATCTAGCCTATAAAAATTTTAACCCTAATAATTCATTTTCTTTATATTCTAAAAATCATAACAATTTGTTTATGTGCGTCTTCAATTTTTGAACCAAGCCCTCTATGATCTTATCTTATACATCAGGTAGAATCATTGGTAGTCATTGTCGTAGGTCATTTCATCACTATTATTAGCATCTTATTACACTGTTGCAATTACCACCAAATTCTTATCATGTCAGCAACAACACAAAACCTCAATATAACATATTTACATTATTAGTTGTGATTTCTTTGACATCCTCCATGTGCATGCGATTCTCAAATTGTATCAATTACAATTCCTTAAATAATTCAAAATACATCATATATATATATATATATATATATCATTGAATTCCTCAATTGTACAACACCTACCATGGTCAATGAACTTCTATTCTTCCATCCCAAGCAATACGATCTTTGCCTCAATCCTTCACAAGGATTAGATCATCATCAATTTAATTTTTTTTATTTCTTCAATAATCCATAACATAAACATAATGTACCACTTTTGTTTAGCACTTAGGTTTCATTCAACATTCCATTTATAGTTTGACAAATCAATCATCCCGACATTTTAACACCATACAAGTCAATTTAACTTAAATTACATATTCCGGTCTTTAGAAAAAATTGATGCCCCTAGCCCATTACCAAGTAACTAGTTCCTCCACCCATCTTATTCCATAATTTTCATAATACCTAGAAATATTTTTAGAAATGCCGATGTCAAGATTCTTGACATCATTAGCTTTCACTTTAGGAATAGCTAATCAAGTTTCATGTGAGTGTCAATATTGACGTCTCTAGTTGATATCACTAACTATTCTCACCTGAATAGTTAATCAAGTTCAATATCCCTCATTTTCAAGGATAATAATGAGATGTTAGTAAACTTTACTAACATCATTAGCCACCACATTTAGGACCGATGAATCAAGTTTGAGGAATGATCACAAATGAACTCCATTAATGTAATTCAAATTATTACATCAATCAAGTACTCAAATTCATTTTAATTTCTTGTTTATTTCACTTTATCCTTTCACTTTGTGGTTTCACCCATAGATGCAAAAACCAAGAATTTAACAAGTTAGCAAAATTAACATTACATAAAAAGTGTTGGTATAGAACACTTACCTGTTGCAGAAGCTCCACTCGCGCTCCCTTGTTGTTGTTGTGCCCCTCCTACGGTCCCTCCTCAAGCTCCTATTATAAAAGCTCTTAAGAAGTTAGGTCCCCCCCTTCAAATGCTTCTTCTACATTTTAATATAACATCCTGAATCAATATTCGAATCTTCACGATTTATTCATAATATTCATAAATTCACAAAATCAAATACTTTCATAAACAATTTCCATGGATGTATTTTATTTTCTTGCTTGTCATTTAAATTCATTTACATTAGAATTTATTTACACTAACATTATATGTCTAATTAACTCAATTCTTCATCAATGATTTTCAATGTCTAAAAGACATGACTTTTTTTTTTCTAGTGTCCAAAGACATTAATTTTCGTCACCAATTTTCTAATGTCCCAAGACATTTAATCTATCACCAAACAATGTAATTTAGCTTTAATTTTAGCAATGACTACACATGCCAAATGTTTTCCAAAACGCACTCAAAATGATTCCTTATATCATAATTCAATTTACAACAACCCTTACCATGATTTCCCATTCATTTCTTCATCAATACATGTAATTTACCAAACATTTCAATGCCTATTTAACTAACATGGTCAGTCACAACAAGGGTTTAATTTTCCAAAGTTAGTCTCAATTTATCCTAAACTACTTTCTCATATCATGTTTTGCATTTCAACACAACCAAAGTATTAATTAATCACTATGTTGTTTTTAGAATTTAACTATACCATCACTTATCAATACATCAAACATAACTCAAACACAACACAAACAATTCTTAAACACTTTCATCATCATTAAACCCATTACAATTATCCTTAGTCCCAAAACATATTTTTTTTGCAAAAAATCATATTCTCATTCAATATTTCTCAAACCAAACTTAAAACATTATTGTGTAAGTTTAGAATTCAATAAATCCAAATGGCGACATTATACATCATCATATATAATGTAAATGTATGGATACATCCATTCATACTGGACCGGGCCTCCAACTTTTATCTCATACGGTATATGTATGGGTAGATGCTCCATAGAGTTAAAAAAAGATGGAGGGAATATCATCTCAAGTTTGCATATTGTCTCGACCATATTTGTTTCAAGCCTCTCAATGTGTTGTGTCTACAACTTGCTGGAGCATATATCTCAAAATAAATTATTGATCTTTATGAGTGCATTTCATATCTCCCTTGACAATAAATCACGATAAGCTAGTGGAATGAGTGTTTGCATAAACACATGGTAGTTATGGCTTTTCATTCTATACAATCTATAATCCTCTAAATTAATCAACCTTGATATGTTTGAAGCATGTCCATAAAAAAAATACAGATTCTTTAGCCATCGGTACACCAGTAGTTGTGCATTATTGTCTAAAGCGAAGGTTGCTTTGAACTTTATGACTCGTGACCTTACACAAACTAGCTGACACGACCAGAAGATTGATGTCTTCTCCTAAATGTAGGAATGTCGAAGTAATAAATAACTCAGCAAGACCGGGGTTAAACCACAAGGAGGTTAATTGTATAAACTATAAATAAAAAAAATAGATAATAATAGAAAAGGAGTTGAAGAGAGCTTAGAGATGTAATATTGATGTAAGGATTAAATAAGAATAAAATAATTGTCAAGGTTAGAGGATCCACTAATGATATTTCTAACAAGTATAGTATAAACTCTTTTTATTATTCAACTGGAAACCACACATAAAGGAGGTTCCAATCGGATTATAAATTGTTAACATGATTATATTAGTTATCTTATTTGAATAATGTTAATAGTTGCAAATGTTGTCAGGTATTTATGATTATAACTTATGTTAAAAACAAATTAAGTTCCTTTCATAGCACAGGTGTCGGTTATACATACGGTTAGGCTATGAAAGTGCCCAGTTTTTGTTGTACCAAGGGTTATACAACATAAATCTAAATTAACCACAAAACAAGCAAAGTATTAAAAGTGAACAAGATAACAAATACAAAACATGTTAGTATCAAACATTAAAGTACATGTTGAGTTTATACTATACTTATTCTTACAACATTAGTGTAACCTTTTCACCTTGACATAATAAACTTAACTAAACATAAAGAAAGAGAGAAACTTAAATAAACAAGATAAGAACATAAATAAGATATAAGTTAACTAAGTAAAGGAAAGGAAATGAAAAGCATAAACAATAAGATTAATGAAAGCAAAACTTAAGCATTACAAAAATATAAAGAAAGAGAGTAAGAACATGATCTTGATCTAAAAACCAAGATGCCTAAATGCATGGCAAATGCCTCCTTTTGTATTTTAAAATTTGAAACTATTGATTTGATGATGAATTATTGAGTGGGTGGCCACATCTTAACTTAGTGACAATCCTTATCTTCTTGTCTAAATAAAACATCATTGCTAACGTAAGAATTTGAACAGATAGTCTTTACGAAAGTTTTAGAAAATTATCTCAGTTTTCCAATTAAAAAAGAATTGGTGCATTTGGACTTCTAGAACTCAAGATATGAGCTGAACACTAAAATGTGTCTGGGTTGCAAGAAAGATTTTGACTTCTCCATTGTTGCTATAATTGGAACTTGAAAACGGTCTTTTTGAATCTTAGACTCTTCATGAAAGTTTTAAGCTTATGTCTTAGCTTTCCATCCATATAGACTAGACCTAAATCTAAGTTCTATAGTTCTAGTTTGGACTGAACTAGCACCTCTTTTCTAAGTTTAGCCCTCTCTTTGTCTTCTCAATTTCAATAGCTAAACTTATCAATCAATCCTTTGATTTATGTGATAGTCCTGCATTTAAGATGAACATTTACCATAAATTAAAGGTATCTTATAATATTAGACATGATATTATAAAACATGCTCTAGTTAAGGAGTTATTGATGCTTTAAGTGCAAAATCATGATGTAAAACCTTGATAAAAATACAATTTTAAATACTAATCACTAGCTTTATATTTTTATATTGAAAAAACAATGTTATATCCATTCTAGCCTTGATGTTGTCCTTTATCTTTCCCTTCACGTCCATGACCGTGTTGAAAATGTTCTCAAACAAGTTCTTCTATATATGCATGATGTCAAGGTTATGGTTGAGGAAATTGGTTTTCTAATAAGGAAGCTCCTAGAAAATACTTCGCTTTACCCTATTTTAGGTCAAACTAAAACTAAGAAACTTCTGCTTACCGGATTGGAAACCAAACATAATGTCACCGTACTCTAACACCATGTCATACAATTCTTCACTGGAAAGACACGGGGGTGCAACATCCTTTTCAACTCTACTAATAAAAAAAACCTTTTTATTCTTCTTGTACCTGTGATCCGTTGGCAAAAAATGTAGGTGATAGTAAAAAAAAAAAACACTTTACCCTTGTTTATTAGCATAAATGCCTTATTGTTTTCCATGCAGTATGGACATGCTAGTTTTCCACGCATGCTCCAACCAAAAACCATTACCCTCATAAAAAAAATTTATTTCTTTGATACATCATAAGTCAATGTGCTAGAGGATCACAACTATGTCAACTCATTAACTCCAGCCTCATATATATACCTAGTGGCAAGTTATAAATCATTAGTATAACTAGCCAACAAGAATAAGGAGCAACAAATAACTCGAATAGATTGAATTTTTCTGTACATAGCCCAAGATGAAAGTTCCTTGATTCAGCTGAAAAATGAGGATGCACACTATTAAATTATTTATATGCTTTACCATCGAAAGGGCGCACCATCACTCCATCAACTGTATCATGTGATTGGTGTCATGTTATGTGCTCTACAATCTTTAGTGATATGAATAACTTTTGCAGTCTAGGTGTAATTGAGAAGTATGTAAGTTTTTTATGTGTTACAAGAGTCTTCCCCTTGGCAATTATAGGTTTATAATAGGAATACCCACAGGTCTTACACTCGATCAGCTTAGTATTTTCAAGATAGTACAACATGCAGAAGTTTGCACACATGTCAATTTTTTAGTATCTTAGACCAAGGAGTTTCATCATGGACTTAGTAGCATAGAAGTTCTCTTTTAGCATGTTCCCTTCATGTAAAATACTTCTTGCCCATTTGACAATTCTATCATAACTAGCTTTACTCAACCCATAATCCAACTTGATGGTAAACATCTATGCAACGACTGATAATTTACTATTATTTGTGCAATTATCTCATAATGGTTCATTAGAATCTTTCAAAAGATCAAAAAACCTGGCCGTATCTGCATTGGGTTCTTTATCTTCAATTGGACATTGATTGACATGATCCTGATTCATCCTCATTGTATCCATAACCATAGTCCTATAAGGATTACTGTTGTCAGTTTCAACTCCATACACATTGCTAGCACTAGAAGTTGACCTAGCCATCCTTTTTACCATAGTCTTATGAGAAATAAATGGTTCTCCATATGCATACCAACACAAGTATTCCTCCATGAACCCTTCGTGTAGAAGATGAATTGTTACAACATCTGGATAGAATTCTTTTTTATTTTGACACCTCCTGCATGGACACCTAATATCGCCTCCACTACCTTGGGGTGAATCCTTATACATCCATGAACAATCATCAATGACTTCCATTGAACCTACACGCGCACACACACACATATACATATATATATATCAAATAATGATGACAAAAATATGTATTAATTAACCATGTTAAGTAAATAATCAACCTACTTTGATACTTCTCTTAATTTACTATCAATTATCTACGTACATATAAATTTGTACACATGAATTTATGGAAATTACAACTCAACAATGAAATTAACAAAATATAAAAAGACTCATTAAACAAGCAACTATTTATATCATCACAACACACCTAAGTTGGTAATTCGAAACAAGTTTCAACAATTTACAAACAAGTATAGTTTTAGAAAATTTAAAACAAACCATAACATGTATAAAATCACGTATCCAAACAATAAGTTTGTTAGAGAGAAAAAAAATAAAACAAGTAAACACCAAAAAAAAAAAACATATCCTAGAAAAATATACAACAACAAAATTGTTGTTGTGACTAGAAAAGTCAAGAAAGGATGAGTTGTGTTGAGATGGGTGTTGATGTGGGGGCCTGTTAGTTGCAGATTTGGGTGGGGGGTTTGTTTAGTTGTGGAGAAGAAGAAGGAGAAATGAGGGAGGTGAGGGTCGACCAGGTCATATATTAACTATTACCGACAGAATTATTGATTTAATATTTTTGTTTATCAATTCATCGACAATTGTGTTGGTAGCAGTGACTCATCATTGTATGGCTATCTCTATTTGAATCCAACTGTAATTTTGTTGGTAAAAGCGTCCACAAAAAATTATATGTCATCATGCTTTTTGGTTTTTTAATTTTTTTTTATTCCAACTAGGATTCCCTTGGTATTTACCGACAAAAATAGTCCGTCAGTAAATAAAGAAAGAAATGGTGATGGGATCAATTCTGTCGGTAAATACCACATAAAATACCAATGAAAAAAATTTATGTTGGTGATTTTGTTTGTATTCGTAGATTTTTTGGTAGTGTTGTTTTGATTATTATTTGTTTTCTTTTATTTTTTACTTAATATATGTTGGGTATTCCAAAACACATACACACAATGAAAACAATAATTTAAATTTTTCCAAAAGTTCCAAAATCTTATTAGATAATCCAGGATTATTTAGTGTTTGAGTGAAGATTACCTAAACATGAGTTCTTAACCTTAATCGTACTATGAAAACTAAGATATTAGAAATAAAACTAAAACTCATCGGTGTTTTACTGTGGATAGTGCACAGTGCAATCCACCATAAAATGACTAATGAGCCCTTCTATGACTAATAAAATAAACACACACTTACGGGTATAATCATATTTTCACATATTTAATGCACAATGTAATTACTCTCATGCCATTGAAAAACAAAACAACATAGCTAATGTTTGCGGAGTGTTTTTGAATTTTCACATTCTTTATACAGTGTAATTACTTTATAACACTTAGGATCAATTTTTTTTTTTTGCCTAAGGTCAAGGGGCTTTTTAGGTTTTTTAACCTTCATTTTCTTGGAATTATCTCGTGGAGTCAATGGTGTTTTGATCTTTCTATAATTAAAAAAAAAATGGTAGGAGCGTACAGAGTACACACCAGTAAGTGGGAGGTGCCCACACCCTTTGAGTGGTGTTTGTGGCACCTCCCGGTGGACGTTGGTAGCTTTTCCCAATTTCATCCCAAGCATCGCACCACCCTATACATAGTGGGCCGACATGTGTAAGCCACTATGGCACGGAGGAGCTCCGAACACAAATTTTCTC
Source organism: Populus tomentosa (assembly GCA_018804465.1). Taxonomy (NCBI): domain Eukaryota; kingdom Viridiplantae; phylum Streptophyta; class Magnoliopsida; order Malpighiales; family Salicaceae; genus Populus; species Populus tomentosa. Next base: position 43,051,277 of record CM031969.1, on the reverse strand, counting down.
CTAACCCCTCTTATCTCTTTCCTCCACCTGAAAAGATATTCTAGCCTTGCAAAGTGGTTTTCAATCATTTAATTGTTTTTCAATTTTAACCTTTAATATTTTATTTTTTATTTTTTTAAATTTGATCCTCATTATTTTGATTCCTATTTATTTTGTTTTTAATCTTTTTTATTGGATATTTTTATCAATTTAATCCCTAATCATTTGATTTTAATTATTTTTTTGTTGAATTTGATCCTTATTTTTATGATTGCAATTTATTTTATTTTGAGTTCTCTTCTTGATTAATTTTAATTTTTGTAATTTCATCCCTTCGTATTTAATTTCATTGAATTTTCATAACATATTTGGTGCTTATTGTTTTTATCATGTTTTGAAAGCCCGACCCAGGAGTCGACTCTCATCATGTCTCGAGTCTCGGATTGGGTTGAATAACAGGGATTACTAGGGTCAATCATGTTTTTTATTGTGCAAGAAGTAAAAATGACATTCTTTTAATTAAAAACAAAAACCAATAGGTGTTGACATGATTTTTCCCTAGCTAATCGCTTGATGTTTTATTTAGCTAAAAAGTAAAAATAGTATTATTTGGATAAAAAAATAATGGAGAAAAAATTCAACCATGATCCTCTGTTTTTTATTGATCCTTCTTTATTTTGGATTTTGTTTAGATTGTTTTTTTGTTTTAGTTTCATTCCTTTCTATTTGATTTTTTTTTGTTTTAAATTAAATATAGAACTCATTCTCTTAATTGTTACTTTTTTATCCTTTTCTTGGTTTCCTTTCTTTCAAATTTTCTCCTCGACATTTTTTTTTTCATTTTCTTTTCTAGATTTAGTTCTTACTTTTTTTAATTCCTTATTTTTTTATTCTTTTTCTTTTTTTTATTCTATTTTTGGATTAAATCCCTTATTATTTTCTTTCATTATTTTTTATACTAGATTTGATTCTTATTGTTTTGACTACGATTTATTTTCTTTTTAATTTTTTTATGATTAAGAATTTTGTTCAAGATTTTGTTTGGGTCTTCTATGTGGTCATCTTCATCTCATGACTAGAATTGTTGGTTTCAAAAATTAGCTTAATTTAACTTCAATCTTTTTTTATTTTTTAAATTTTAATATTTAGCTATTGGGCCTTGAGTTTTTTCCCCACCCTTTTCTTTCTCTTTTCTCTCTTTAGGGTTATCCAAAATAGTATAACTTGGGTTCACTCAAGTCATTATAATTTGAATATCTTTTTATATTAGAAAATAATTGACCCATCCTACAATGTAGTGTAGGCAAAAAAAAAAAATCTAGTTATTTGATTAAAGTACAAAAATTTGAAAAGGAAATCGATTTTTGTTTAAAGAAAACATCCGAGACTTCTACAAAATTTATTCAATAAACTGTCACTTGCCAGTGGTCCAATAAGTAAGGACCACAGGTAAGAAAAGTACGAAAACAAAGAGAGAGAAGAATAAAATTCTATTATTGTTGATGGGCAACTCCAGGAGGAATTCTCCCACATATTGGCACAACACGCAGACAAAAAAAAAATGCTTTTCAGAGTATATACAACTACTGGCTTATTCTTCTACTTGCATGAGAAAAGTCTAACAGGAAAAAAAAAAAAAATTCCCAAGCCGATAAAAGGAATTTATTAATTGAACACACAAAATACAACCACATAATGCTCGAGCTTGCTTTTCTTACGGGATACTCGAATTGACCTCACCACTTGACCTGCATTCCTCCCATCAAAATACGTCTCCAATACAATAGTTTTTTTTTTTTTTTTGCCTAGTACATCTATATCATCCTATCAAGTTAGTATTTTTTTTTTTTAAGTCTAGGAAGTACAAAAATTAATGATAAATATCCTGGTACTTGCAAAAATAATCCTTATCAATGTAACTTAAAAATGATCCAATAATAAAATCAGTAATTTTAAATGTAAATAATAATAAATACAAAAAATCATTAAATTCCAAGAAAAATATTGTTTGTTCTTGGGTTTTTTATGAATAATACTTTAAGATATAAAAGCTTTTAGAGTAGAAAAAAATAAAATTTTTATTGGATGATTTAGAATATACTTATAATTAATTTGTAAACCTTGACATCTTCGATTACTGGAAAGTCATTTGCCACCTTGAATATACAGGAACAGTCTGCCTTTTGGAGTGTCCCAGAGGTTGCTGGATGTTCAAGCACGTAGGGTCAAGAGCGGGTAATTGCTGTTTTAATCTTTTTATTTTTAAGTTATTTTTTTATATTAGAATATAAAATTGCCTCCTTAAATTTTTTATATTAGATATTATTAACTTATAGCATAATATAATATATAATATATATGTCCAGCATATTTCACTAATCTTTTTCCTTTTCTTTCTTTTTCTTCCATTAATTAACCAAGAGCCTTTTTTTTTTTCTTTCGAGCTACTATTCTTGCCCCTTTTTCTTTTGCAAAATTTCTCTTCAAGTCATAAGCTATTAATTAGTTAAGCAAACAACCTCTTATGCTTTATGCTTTAGGTAAATTTTCTTTATCTTTTCTATTTGTTTTATTATTTAATTTTAGTTTTATTCATTTACAATTAGTTATTGAAAATGTTAGGATTTATAATAATTTAAGAGTTTGTTGAATTAATATATGTATGAGTAATATTATATGCATATGGATATGAATTGAAATGGGTTTTGATGGATTGATAAGTATTTTGCTATAAATTTCATATTGAAAATGGATGGTGATAAACTTACTAGTGATTAAAAATGAAGTATAGGACAACTCAAAAAATTAAGGACACAATAGATAAATAAAAAATAATTTAACATTTATGTTTAACCCACCTATAGAAAACAATAAGTCAACAATAATAGCATCAATTTGTCATGACAATCTTTTTAAGCTATGATTTTAGCTACTCTCTACCATATTTCAGCATAGAATTGTTGCCAAGAGAAGATTTAGAAAACACAAGCATTGAACCCATCCTAAACTAAAAATAGAGGAATGAAAGTTTGATTGTATATATTGAGAAAGATATCTTTAATGAGATTGATGATAAAGTTATTATGAAACGGTTTTAAAATATAAAACTCGAAAAGAACAATTATAATGTAAGTTGTTTTGTTTTGAATTAATTTTGTTTGATATGAATTAGTACATATATTTCAAATTAATTTCTCTATATAATATCTATCTACATAATACATAAAATTAAATATTTGTTAATAATTTATCCTTTCATTTAAAAAAATCCTGACTCCACCATGTTGTGTGTGGTCCTGCACCATGTGATGGGGGGACCACCACATTAATTGGCAAGAGACTTGGCTGTCTCTTTAATTTAAAAACACAAAATATTCACTGTAGATGGTAGTAGCAATTTGAACAAGAGAGCAAAAGAAAACCAAGAGAAAAAAGAAGAAGAGGCAGCAGAGCAGCCCGTGTTCTTCCTTCGATTCCCAGCTCGTTAACCACTGGATTGGGTTGAGATTTTGACAGAAGCTTCTAGACACGTTAATCTTCATTCTGGATGGTTGCATTGAAGATTGGTGGTGTGGAAGCTGGTCGTTTTGACATAAAACGGGGCTGTTAGTATTGTGAGTTTTTCTCAAATAATTCTCCTTTAATCTTGATGTATTCCAATAATAGATTGTTCTTGATGATATGTATGTTGTAGCCCTTAGTTAAATCTAAGGAAGAATAGTTGTGAACCCATGATTTGTTGATAGTGGAAGTTTTTAAGGGGACTACGATCCCGTGGTTTTTCCCGCATCGAGTTTTCCACGTAAAAATCTTGGTGTTGATTTGTGTGATTGTTTGCATTATATTTGGTCTTTGTTTGATTCTGTTTTTACTACATAAAGAGGGAAAAGAATTGGAACTTGTATTCCGCTGTATTGATTCGGGTAGATTGGTGTCTGGTTATTTGTTCCTGGTTTTCCCAATAAAGTGGTATCAGAGCACTGGTTGTGTAGATTGAATTTCTTGTGCTGTTAAAATGGAGAAGGAAGATTCGGGCATGATAAAACTCACTTCCTCAAATTATTTTCTATGGAAAACAATGATGGAGGATCACTTATATTGCAATGATTTGGCTTTGCCGATTGAATGTAAAGGAATAAATCCTGATGAAATGGATGATGCAAAATGGAATGGGCTTAATAGAAAGGCTACCGCTAATGTTAGAAAATGGGTATCTTCTAAGTCCATTAATCATATTTCTCAAGAACATGATTGCTATACAGTTTGGAAGATGTTGGAAGAAACATTTGCCAAGGAGAGTGCACAAAATAAGGTTTTTGTAATTAAAGACCTTGTGAATTTGAAGTATAGAGATGGTGAAGATGCTTCAGTGCATATAAATGTATTCCAAGGGTTCTTGAATCAGCTGTCATTGATGAATCTTGAGTTAGTCAATGAAATGCAAGCACTAATCCTATTGAGTTCATTGCCGGATAGTTGGGAGACTTTGGTGGTGTCACTTAGCAATTCTACACCGAATGGAAGAAGATGGGTCTTTATGGCATAAATGGCTTGGACATTTGAGTGAGAAAGGCCTTGGCATCCTTGCCAAGAAGAACTACCTTCCATTGAAAGGTATGAATTTGAACACATGTACTCATTGTTTAGTTGGTAAACAACATAGAGTTTCATTTCAAAGATCATCTTCACATAGAAGATCACATGTTCTTGATTTAGTTCATACTGATCTTTGCTCTATGATTGATAAGTCTCTTGGAGGTGCATTGTTCTTTGTTAGTTTTATTGATGATCACTCCAGGAAAATTTAGGCCACTTGTTTGAAATCCAAAGATCAGGTGCATGATGTCTTTAAGGATTTCCATGCCATAGTTGAAAGAGAAACTAGTACAAAGCTTAAATGTATTCGAGCTGACAATGGTGGTGAATACAGGGGTCCTTTTGAGAAGTATTGCATGGAACATGGTATCAAATTAGAGAAGACAGTTCCTAAGACTACACAGCAGAATGGAGTGGCTAAGAGAATAAATAGAACAATTGTTGAAAGAATTAGATGTATGCTCTCTCATGCAAAGCTGCCTAAGTCCTTTTGGGGTGAGGCAATGAAGACTGCAGTTGCCATGATCAACCTTTCTCCATCAGTTCCTCTTGATTTTGATGTTCCACATAGAGTTTGGAAAGGAAAGGATGTCTCTTGTCGCACGTCAGAAAATCCCGCGCGGCAATCGGCTGGCGATTTGGCTCTCGTTGTTGTTGTATCGCTTGAATTGGTTCGTTAGGAGTCGCCACCTAGTATTTATTGCGGGTTACTAGAAAACCCTGATTTACTGGTCATGGTCAGAGATTCGCGGGTAAGGAACTGATTGTGGTTAGGAAAGGTATTAGCACCCCTAACGCACCTACCTGAGGTAAGCTGCTCCATGGACTTGATGTGTTAAAGAAGTTTAAAAAATTTTGTCTTTTCATCGGATTTTAGAAATACAACTTCCGTACAAGTTTGTACTTCTACATCGTGATCCAATCAAAATATTAAATCCTTCTTTATTCCTGCAATTTTATCATAAAAAAATTCACAAACAAAATACACACACCACATTCAAGCTTCGTAAGCTTAATGTAATTTCTAAAATAAAATTTTCAGCCTAATTCTAAGGTTTTGATAAATCAGTTATTAATTCCCAGAATATATGTAAAAAACATGTTCTTACATTTTCATGAAAAATAGAACATGACTTTATCTATCCTTAGATATTTATACATGTAAAATTATGCATGTAAAATTAAACACTTACTTCTTTTTATCCTTTTTTATTTTTATAATTCAATAACATAAAATAAAAAAAAGAACACTAACACACACACTCTCTTTTTTATTATTATTTTCTTTTCTTCTTTTTTTCTTTTACATTCACATTTACACAAAATACAAATTTAAAACAAATAAACAATAATTACATTAAAATTACAATAAGATTTACAAAATAGTCCCTAAAACTCCAAAAATTACAGGAAGCCCTTTTGCACCACAGGAACAGTGCTGGGAACAGTGGCGGCGCGTCTTCCCACGCTGGAAACCTGACAAACAAGGGTGTGTGGAACAGCTTCCTCCCCTCTTCAATTTTCTGCCGGCGGTGAGCGTCCGGTCACCTACAAACACACAAAAAAACGCAAACAAAACAGTTGATTTTAGTTTTTTTGTTTCAGATCTGTTTTTAAATTTTTTCTTCTGCCCGTTTCGAATCTGCTTTTGGTTCTTTTCTTCTTCTCCACCGTAGACTGTTCTGCTGTGAAGGAGGCCCTGTACTTTGGTGGCCCTGATCTGGCGGCGAGAAGGGGCGACGACGCTGCTGTGGGCGCTGTCGGGTGGTCTGTGACCGACAGTGAGGGAACAGATGAGGTCTGTGCTGCTGGGTCTCCAGTGATGGCTGGTCGCAGAGGATGAAGAAGAGAGTGTCGGTCGCCGGAGAAGGTGCTGGAAGTTAGATCTTCCGGGGAGAGAGGAGCTGTGGTTGGTGCTGAAAAGGTGAGGCTTCTGGCGAGAAGAAAGTAAATCTGATCTGGGAGCTGTTGTACAAGGGCTGAGGCTCTGGTTTTGAAAGATCTTGGCCGAGTGAGAGTCGGGTCTGTGAGGAGGAACTACTGAGAGGGAGATCGGATGAGGTGGTTGTCGGCTGTGTTTGGTCGGCGGGTTCTGTTAAACGGCAGATCTCATGAGGGATGGTTGGTTTGGGTAGTTTGTAGGGATGGCTGGAGAGAGAGCAGAGGGACGGTGCTGTGGGAGGCGGACCCAAGAAGAAGAAGAAGATCAAAAATGGAGGGGGGCCGGCAGCCTTAGTCTTCTTTTAGGAAAGGGGGGCGGCTATGTGTCTTTTTTTCTCTTTTTTGAACTCTGCAGTGACCACTCGTCAGAGATGAATAGCTTGGCTTTTTTTTCGGGCGGCTGCTTGGGAGCAGAAAAGGGAGGAACGGGTTCAGTTTCACGCAGGGAAAATGAAGGAAGAAGAAAATTCAAAACCGGGGGAACGGCTCCGGGAGCCAAAATATGAAAACCAGCGGGGGCGGCTGGCGTCAAGAGAATAGTTTTTTAGGGTTAGGTTTTCTATGTTTTTTTTCTATTGAAAGTGTCAAAATGACCCCTTTTACAAAATGACCTCCTCCTAGCTTTGAGTTGAAAGCTAGTATTTATAGGCAAAATATTTTTCGGGCTTTCAAATTGGTCCCTCAATTTTTATGTTTGGCCCCTTAATTTCAATCAATTCTTGGTAAAAATTAAATTTGGTCTTAAAATTTCAATCTTTTCAATTAAGTCCAAATTAGGCTCCCAAACTTAATTTTTCACCAATTAAGCCCCCAAATTAATTTGACCCATTTAAAGTATAATTAAGTCCTTGCACTTAATTAAATCCTTCAATTGGACCTAAATTAATTCTCAAACATAATTAAAATTTAATTTGGCCCATGATTAAATCAAATTGGCCCATTAAAAATTTAATTATGTCATTGGACTTACTTTTTATGCAAATTCGTCCAATAATCATTTAATTTGACCTTCGAATTTGCATTTAATTTGACCTTCGATTTTTGCCTATTTTTGCAGTTCTTTTTATCAGTTTTCTCCACATTGCTAGCCTTTATTTTATTTTTTGATTTTTATTTTTTAAAAAAATGAATTTTGAGGAATAACCCAGAATTGGGTTATGACATCTCTTATGCACACTTGAGAGTGTTTGGATGCAGAGCATTCGTACATGTTCCCAGGGATGAAAGGTCTAAGCTTGACAGCAAGACAAAGCAATGTATTTTCTTGGGCTCTGAAGATGATGAGTTTGGCTATAAGTTATAGGATCCAAAGGAGAAGAAAATTGTGAGAAGTAGAGATCTTTGAAGATCAAACCATTGAAGACTTTAAACAGAAGGAGAAAACAGAGTCTACTACTTTTATTCCATCTAATTCAAATCCAATACCTATGCCACAGTTACCTTTGATGCCTGCTAATCACGGGGGAGATTTGCAAAATGATGATAATGGTGGTTTTCTTAATGAGCCATTAGTTGGTTATCCTGAATCAGCTAATGATGATATTGATGTTATTCCTGAACAAGTTATGCAGGAAGCTCCAGATGAGCCACAATTGAGAAGGTCAACTAGACCTCGCCAACCTTCCAGCAAATACTCTCCTCATGACTATGTGTTGGTTACTGATGGGGGAGAGCCAGAATGCTTTGATGAAGCTATGTCACATGAGAAGAAAAGTGAGTGGTTGAAAGCAATGCAAGAAGAGATGAAATCCTTGCATGAAAATCATACTTTTGAGTTAGTTAAGCTTCCTAGAGGTAAGAGAGCACTCAAGAAAAAATGGGTGTTCAAGTTGAAAATTGATGAACATTGCTCACAGCCAAGGTATAAGGCAAGATTGGTTGTGAAAGGTTTCGATCAGAAGAAGGGTATTGATTTTGAAGAAATTTTTTCACTCGTGGTCAAGATGTCTTCAATCTGAGTTGTTCTTGGTTTAACTGCTAGTTTGAATCTTGAAGTTGAACAACTTAGTGTGAAAACTGCCTTTCTCCATGGTGATTTAGATGAAGAAATCTACATGGAGCAGCCTAAAGGCTTTGAAAAAAGGTAAAGAGTAGTTAGTTTGCAAGTTGAAAAAGAGCCTATATGGTTTAAAGCAAGCTCCAAGACAATGGTACAAGAAGTTTGATTCTTTCATGGTGGATCATGGTTATGACAGGACCACTTCTGATCATTGTGTATTTATGAAAAGGTTTCTAGATGGAAACTTTATTAGTCTCCTGTTGTATGTGGATGATATATTGATTGTTGGCCATGATGCTAGGAAGATTCAGATGTTAAAGGAAGAGTTAAGCAAGTCTTTTGCAATGAAAGACTTAGGAACGACAAAACAGATTCTTGGCATGAAGATCACACGTGACAGGAAAAAGGAGAAACTGTGGCTATCTTAGGAGAGATATGTTTAAAAGGTACTTGAGAGATTCAACATGAGCAACTCCAAACCTGTTTGTTCTCCACTTGCAAGCCACTTTAAACTAAGTTCTAAGCAGTGTCCTTTAAGTGATGAAGAAAGAGATGAGATGAAAAAGGTTCCTTATACATCCGCAGTTCGTAGCTTGATGTATGTCATGGTTTGCATGAGGCCGGATATAGCTCATGCAGTTGGTGTGGTTAGTCGGTTCCTCTCCAATCCTGGTAAAGAACATTGGTCAACAGTAAAATGGATACTTAGGTATCTCAAAGGTACTTCTAGTTTCAGCTTATGTTTTGGTAATAATAAACCTGTGTTGGATAGATACGCAGATGCAGATATGGCTGGTAACGTTGATTCTAGAAAGTCCACATCAGGATACTTAATGAAGTTTGCAGGGGGAGTAGTCTCATGGCAATCAAGGTTGCAAAAATGTGTTGCATTATCTACTATAGAAGCTGAATATATTGCTCTTACTGAAGGGGGCAAAGAGTTGTTATGGATGAAGAAGTTCTTACATGAGCTTGGCCTAGTTCAAGAGAACTTTGTGTTGCACTGTGATAGTCAAAGTGCAATCCATCTCAATAAGCATCCTACTTTTCACTCTTGATCAAAGCACATTGAGGTTAGAGATGTTATGGATTCGAGATGCTATGGAGATGAAGTTAATTATTCTTGAGAAGATCCATACCGATGACAACGTGTCAGACATGATGACCAAACCTCTACTGAGAGAGAAGTTTGAGTTTTGCAGAAGGGAAGCAGGCTTGTCAGAGCCTCCTGATTGTGCATCAAAAGTATCATTAAATCTTTTATTTTACATATGTATTTATTGTTTTTATTTGGGTTTTTTATAATAAGTGATGTGCTTTTTAGTAATGAAGTTTCTTTTAATGTTTCGATAGGTTTTTGGAGCTTAAATGAATTATTTCAGAAAATTCAACATCGGAATTTGAAACAAAGAATTGAAGAGAAATTTAGTTGAAGATTGAAGCAAATCTTGGTTCAAATAAGTGCTCCAAATTTGGCCCAAAAATCAATTCTATTCTAATTCTAGAAAAGAATATCATATGATCTATTTCAAGCCCAAACTTGCCTTATGTTGTGTGCAAACTTCAACTATCAAACACTCAAGGTTTCAATGTCAATCTTAGCCCAAATAATAGGTACATTTGTATACTTATTTGATGCTTAAATTCAGCCCCAAATCACCCTCCAAATTAGCCCAAGCACAATCCATGATCTTACATGTCCACACAACAAATAACATTTGATTTATTTTGGGCAATTCATTGATCCAAGAGGGCAAGCACATGGATGGAAAGCTGGAGGGGACATTGTGACATTATTTTGGGTCAAAAAGAAGAAAGAGACAGATCATAAAGGAGGAAGAAAAACATGCACCAAAGTGTTCTCCAAGCTGGCCTGATTTGATTTTCCATAACACCTTTTGGTGTTTTGCCCATAACTTTTGACTTAGATGTCCAAATGAGTTGTTCTTTAATGATTTGGAAAGCTAACAAAATTTCCTATAAATATGTCTCATATCCATCTCCAAAGGAGGCTTATAAGAGGGTCGAATTGCTGTCCAAAGTTAGAGTCAGATTTGTGTTAGAGTTTTTACTAAAATTCTGTTGTGTTCTTCTTTGTAGATTTCGGTTCTTTAGTTTGTAAAACTTATTATTTCAGTTTGATTCAAGTTATTTCATTTTTATTAAAGTGTTCTTATATATAATCATGGTTGGCTAATCTCTTTCTTGGATCCAAATCAAGGATGATGGTGATTGAGGTGAGTTCTTTAAGATATGAATGAATCTTAATGTTTATCTTCTATTTTCTTCATGAATGTTTTATTATTGCAAAGAAATTTTAGAAATCATTTAGGTAATGTTATAATCTTGAATTTTTATATACAAACCTTAGTTTTGGTATAGAGATTGCTTGATTGAATGTCTTACTTAATATGAAAGTACTTGTTTATTCTTAGGCAATAATCAATCTTCATCTTTTTAAACTTCATTGTAATATCTTCCAATCTAATATCACCATCGTTGATATTAGGTTGAGTTATCTTATATATATTGAAGAAATCACCAATACATCACCATTAAAATTGATTTTGACCAAGACTTACTTTTTCTTGTCATTTAAAATCTATTTACACTTTTTCATCTTTGAAAACAAATCCATCAATTATTTTCAACCAAGTTATTGTTAATTTAATTTCTTTTGAGTTTTTTTTTTGTTACCTAGCTTAATTTCCAGATCTAGCTCTCTGTGGATATGACCTCGATCTTACCGAGTTAATTGCTACATCGCACACTCATGCACTTGCGAGTTAAAACAAGCCGATCATAAAAAGCGATCAAGCAATTTTGGCGCCGTTGCCGGGGAGCTAGCAAGCAAAGGTAACAAATTTATATTTGATTAATGGAAAATAAAAAAAATCATATAAATAAAAAATCAAATGGCTTGTTTTACTGCCAAAAAAAAAAATTTGACCTCAACTTTTCGGATATTGAACTGTGGATTGGACTATTAATTGTTGGATTTTGGTTGGTTCAACCATTTTTCTTTTATTGTCTGTTCTAGTTAGTTTATAATATTTATTGTTTATATTATAAGGTTGGTTTTACCACCTCTTGTTTATTTTATTTTGTTGTTATTATTTCTCTTATATTTATTGTTTGAAGTGCTTGGCCGGTATTACCACCTTTTTATTCATGTTTGTTACAATTATCTTTTAATGTTTATTGTTGTTAATATTGCTTATTAGTTGGAAAGTGAATTTCTTAATTTTTTGTATTTTTATTTTTGAGCTATTACTTTATCTTTTACGTTTCCTTTACTTTTATTTGCAATCTTCTTTTTCTTTTTCTTTTTTTTTCCTTTCCTTTCGTATTCATATAGTTGTTATATTATTGTTTTTTTTTTTTATCATGGCTAATGTTGAAGATGTAGAGGGTGAAGGGAGTGTTCAAGGTAATGGACCTCCACAATTCAATGATCAACCTAATTTTCGAACTCTTAGAGAGTATCTTCACCCGGCTAGACAAAGTACACCTTCGTGTATTATCTTGCCTCTTAACCAACAAACTTTCAATTTGAAACCGGGCATGATTCAACTTCTTCCCACATTTCACGGTATGGATTCTGAAAATCCATACATACATATTAAAGACTTTGAAGAGGTATGTAATACTTTTATTGATAGAAATGCACCGAGGAAACCATTTGGCTTAAATTGTTCCCATTCTCTCTAAAGGATAAAGCCAAGATTTGGCTAAACTCCTTACATCCTAGGTCTATAGGTACATGGAGAGAATTGCAAGCTGAATTTTTGAAAAAAATACTTCCCCACTCATAGGACGACAGCCTTACAACGTCAAATGATGAATTTTTCTTGTAGTCCAAATGAGTCATTTCACCAAGCTTGGGAAAGGTTCAAAGACTTGTTAAATGCATGCCCCCACCATGGTTTTGAGATGTTGAGGTTAGTGAGTTTCTTTTACGACTCTCTTACCGCAGATTTTAAAAAGCTAGTGTCAACCATGTGTAATGGTGAGTTTTATGACAAAGAACTAAGTGAAGCCTTCGATTTTTATGATCAATTGGCTGAAAACACAAAGCAATGGGAGACTTCTCTCCCACTTCATGTTGAGTCTAGAAACACCATTTCTCATTCAAGTGGGAAGTTCCAATTGAAAGAGACTGATGATCTCAATGCTAGATTAGCCTCATTGGCTAGGAAAGTAAAGTCTCTTGAGATTAAAAAAGTGCATGTCATGAGTGAACAACAAGAGGAAAGTTGTGTTGTTTGTGAGAACAAAGGGCATAGAACAACTGAGTGTCCTACCATTCCAGCCTTCAAGGAAGTGCTATATGGCCAAACTGTTGATTCGAGTAATGTTAGAAAGCCATTTTCACACCAAGTAGGCAATCCTTACTCTGAGACCTACAATCCTGGATGGAGGAACCACCCAAATTTTGAATGGAGAAATGATGGCTCTTCAGTACCTCAAACATTCCAACCTCCACCCCAACCATTTCATGCTCCCACACATAACGCATACCAACCACCTCATAAGAGATCCCTAGAGGATACTCTTCAACAATTCATGCAAACGCGAGGAATCAATAACCAAGCTTACAAATTTCAAGACTAGACCAATAGGACCTTAGATGACATTCAAAGTCAACTAAGTTGACTCAATCACTAAGCATTCAAGAGAAGGGAAAGATCCCAGCTCAACCAATGCCAAATCCTAGAGGTCAGGTACACATGAGTGAATCCTCACTTAGTGAACCTTGAAACCATGAACAAGTCCAAGCCATCACTACCCTTAGAAGTGGAAAGATTGTTGACAAAGCTATAGGTTTTGGGTTTCCTAAAGGTATTGTGGAGGAGAAATCTAGGGAAAGTGAAGAGGGAATCAAAACACAAGTGACAAATGAGAGTTTGAGTGGCAAAGAAGGCGAGATAAATGAGAAAGAGATGAGTGAGAAAGGAGATGATTCAAGAAAAATTGGAGTCAAAGTGAGTGATTTAGAATTTGTTCCTAGAGCACCATTTCCACAGAGGTTAGGGAAACCTAAACATGATCTTATAAACTCGGAAATCTATGAATTGTTCAAACAAGTGAAAGTCAACATTCCACTCCTTGATGCAATTAAACAAGTCCCATCTTATGCAAAGTTCCTTAAGGACTTATGCACAGTCAAAAGGAGATTGAATGTGAAAGAAAGAGCCTTTCTAACTGAGCATGTTAGTGCCATCATTCAGTTTAAGACCCCTCCCAAATACAAAGATCCTGGTTGTCCTACCATTTCATGCATTATTGGAAGTCATAAGATAGACCAAGCTTCGTTGGATTTAGGAGCAAGTGTGAATTTGATACCCTACACTGTTTACGAACAGTTAGGTTTAGGAGAAATCAAGCCTACTCGAATCACCCTTCAATTAGCTGATAGGTCAATCAAGATTCCTAGGGGTATTGTTGAGGATGTGTTGGTCCAAGTAGATAAATTCTACTTTCCTGTTAATTTTATAGTGTTAGACACCGCACCTATTCAAGGTTCTAATGCTCCCATCCCAATCATCTTAGGTAGACCTTTCCTAGCTACATCCAATGCTTTAATTAACTGTAGGAATGGGGTGATGAAATTGTCTTTTGGGAATATGACTATGGAGATGAACATATTCAATGTCTCCAAACAAATTGGTGAACATGAGGACATTAGAGAGGTAGATTTGATCCAAACAGTTTGTCAAGAACACTTTGAGAGAGAGTGGATCAAGGATCCATTGGAGAGAACTTTAATTCATGATGAAAGATTTTGTTCTTTGGAATGTGTTGATGAGGAAGTAAGAGAACTCGAGACTTATCTGGATCTAATGTGTATTATGTCAATAGGTCAATGGACCCCATCGTTTGAGCCTTTGATTTCAGCCCAAGTGAAAGTTGAGGCATCTCTTGTCCAACCTTTTAAACCAGAAAGGAAGCCTTTATCGAGTGATCTTAAGTATGCATTTCTAGGGGAAGATGAATCATATCCTATTGTGATTTCATCAAAACTTAGCATAGAGCAGGAACAAGAACTTTTGAGAGTGGTGAGAAAACACAAGAAAGCAATTGGGTGGACAATCACTGACTTGAAAGGAATTAGCCCTCTTTTATGTACATATAGAATTTATCTTGAAGAAGAGGCTAAATCTGTGAGGCAAATGCAAAGACGACTGAACCCAAACATGAAGGAAGTAGTGAGAGGTGAAGTGCTTAAGCTACTTGATGCAGGTATCATTTACCCCATTGCAAACTCAAAATGGGTTAGTCCAACCCAAGTTGTCCCTAAAAAATCTGGAGTCAAGGTAGTGAAGAATGAAAATAATGAGCTAGTACCAACTAGAATCCAAACTGGATGGCGTATGTGCATTGATTATCGTAAGTTGAACATGGTGACTAGGAAGGACCATTTTCCGCTTCCATTTTTAGACCAAGTGCTTGAAAGAGTAGCCAGAAGAGCTTTCTATTGTTTTCTTGATGGATACTCAAGTTACAACCAAATTGAGATTTCCTTAGAAGACCAAGAAAAAACCACTTTCACTTGTCCTTTTGGTACCTATGCTTATAGAAGAATGCCTTTTGGCTTGTGTAATGCACCAACCACTTTTCAAAGGTGTATGATGAGTATCTTTAGTGACATGGTGGAAATTTTTTTGGAAGTTTTCATGGATGATTTTTCAATTTATGGGGATTCTTATGAGTTGTGTCTAATGCATTTAGAAAAAGTCCTTGAAAGGTGTGAGGAGAGCAATCTTGTACTCAATTGGGAGAAGTGCCATTTTATGGTGACACATGGCATTGTCTTAGGTCACAATGTCTCTTCAAAAGGGATAGAGGTAGATAAGTCAAAAGTTGAATTCATTCAAAAATTACCTACCCTTAGGACTGTGAAAGATGTGAGAACCTTTTTAGGACACGTTGTTTTTTATCGAAGATTCATTCATTCTTTTAGTACCATTGCCAAACCATTGTGTAACTTATTGTCACAAGATGTCCAATTTGATTGGACATCAAAATGTCAAGAAGCTTTTGAAAAGCTTAAAGGGTTGTTGACCACTGCACCAATCATGCAAGCTCCTGATTGGTCTTTACCATTTGAACTGATGTGTGATGCTAGTGATTTTGCGGTAGGGGCTGTTTTAGGGCAAAGAAAAGATAAGAAGCCTCATGTCATTTATTATGCTAGCAAGACTTTGAATGATGCTCAATTGAATTACACTACAACCGAAAAAGAACTCTTAGTTGTGGTCTTTGCATTAGACAAGTTTAGGTCTTATTTGGTTGGATCTCTTGTTATTGTTTTCACTGATCATGCAGCATTGAAATACTTGCTCACAAAACAAGATGCCAAGCCACGTTTGATTCGATGGATCCTCCTACTCTAAGAGTTTAACCTTGAAATTCGAGATAAAAGGGGAGTAGAGAATGTAGTGGCTGATCATTTGTCTCGTCTTTCAAGCTATGAGACCATAATTGATGAATCTCCAATAAATGAATTCTTTGCTGATGAAAATTTATTTTGTGCAAGTACTGTTTCCTACATTGGCTCTCCATGGTATGCTGACATAGCAAATTACCTAGCCACAAGTCAGATTCCTTCTCATTGGTCTAAACTTGATAAACAAAAATTCTTATGTAACGTGCGTACTTTTTTTTGGGATGACCCCTACCTATTTAAATATTGCCCTGACCAAATTGTTAGGCGATGCATCCCTGATCATGAAATTCCAAGTGTCATTAATTTTTGTCATGCATTAGCATGTGGGCATTTCTCTTCTAAGAAAACCACTGCCAAGATCTTGCAGTGTGGTTTTTATTGTCCCACTATGTTCAAAGATGTCCATGCCTTCTGTGTTGCATGTGACCGATGCCAACGACTAGGTAACCTCACTAGGTGTAACATGATGCCCCTTAACCCCATTCATGTTTTAGAAATATTTGATTGTTGGGGGATTGATTTCATGAGACCTTTTTCAAGTTCATTTGGTTACCAATTCATCCTTGTAGCTGTTGATTATGTGTCTAAATGGGTGGAGGCCATTGCATCTCGAGCTAATGACCATCAAGTTGTGGTCAAATTCTTGAAAGAAAATATTTTCTCTTGTTTTGGCATGCCCCGGGCGATGATTAATGATGGGGGAAAACATTTTTGTAACAAGCCCATTGGGATTTTGATGAGAAAATATGGTGTAATTCACAAGGTCAGTACCCCCTATCACCCACAGACTAGTGGCCAAGCTGAGTTGGCAAATAGGAAGATCAAAAACATTTTAGAGAAAACAGTTAATCCAAACCATAAAGATTGGCCCCTACGACTAGTTGATGCTTTGTGGGCATCTCGCACTGCTTACAAGACCTCTTTAGGAATGTCTCCTTATAAGCTAGTTTATGGAAAACCTTGTCATCTCCCTGTTGAGATTGAGCACCATACATATTGGGTCATCCGACAATTCAATGACAATGAAAACGAGGTTGGAAAAAATAGAAAGCTTCAATTGGATGAATTAGAGGAGCTGAGAAATGATGCATTTGAAAATGCAAAAATTTCAAAACATAAGATAAAAACTTTGCATGATAAACATATTCTTAGAAAATCCTTTCATGTTGGTCAAAAGGTTCTCTTATATAATTCACGATTACATCTCTTTCCTGGGAAGTTGAGGACAAAATGGATTGGTCCATTTGTGATTAAATCCATCTCTGAGCATGGTGCCTTTAAGGTAGAAAATTCTAAGAATGGAAATGTTTTCAAAGTAAATGGTCATCGATTGAAACCTTATCTTGAAAACTTTATGGCTGAAGTTGAGACATTGGATCTTGAAGATCCAATACCATTGTAGTATCAGAAGTAATGAGTTTTTTCTCTCTCTCTTATTCTTCCAACTCTTATATTTATTTGTTCATGCATTTGGGACAATGCATTATTTTAAGTTGGGGGGTGTAAAGTTCTTTATTTTCAAAAAAAAAAATGGTTTGATGTTTTCTTTTAGTTATGATATGTAGGTTAAAAAAAAAAGAATCAAGCAGCTCATTCATCCTTGAAAATAAAAGGGGAGTATCAGTTTTCTAATCTTTATTCTTTTCTTCTCTTCTTTTTTATTTTACATTGAGGATAATGTAAAACTTAATTTTAGATATTTGATTATGTTGAATGCTTGAGATGGCCATGCTTGTTTGAAAAAAAAAAAACTTGCATTGGTAGGTGAGTGAGACTTGTTTAGGATCAACATTATATTTTTGGATTCATTATTGTGTTGAACATTGCATGCTTTAATTTGGGATAAATAATATCTTATAAAGCAAGATATAACATACTTTTTTTTTTCTCTTTAAGATTAAGTACATCTTTCCTTGTAAAAGTCGTGTGAGTTGTGTGATTATGCATAAAAGATGAGTGTGATGCTTTACTTGTGATCATCCCTTTTGATCTAGTCCTAAACAAGGTTTAAGTAAATATAGTAATAATTATTAGACGATTAAATAAATAAATGTGTACAAAGTTCTATCAACTCCAATGTTTTAAGTTGCTCAGTAACTAGGGGTATTCATCATAAATGTTTATCTTTACATCAAACGGCAGCTTGAAATATGAGTATGCAAAAGCACTTTAAGTTTGTGACTTTGTGAGTAACCGGGTGCATTCATCACAAATGTTTGTATTTGCGTTAAAAGGGAAGTGACCACTTAAAGACAAAGAATAAATAATATCTCAAAAAAAGAAAAAAAAGAAAATATATATATATAAATATTTCTCTAGTTTGCTACCTTGTTTGTAGTAGTGAGAAGGGAAGATTACAAGTTGAGTTTTCGCGTGAATCCATTATATTGGTTGCATGATAAATACGATTGAATTTGGAATTTTATATGGATGTTTGATTTAGAGAATGTGAGTATGCTTATTTTTCTTTATTTGCTATTGTGTACACTAAGTTAAAGATACCAATATTTGCATGATAGGTCCTTTAAGTGTGATGAGTCGAGCCTAATTATGTTATTATTATTCTTTTTATTTCAAAGGTTTTATGTTTTGTTTTGCTTGAGGACTAGCAAAATCTAAGTTGGGGGGTGTGATTGTGCATCAAAAGTATCATTAAGTCTTTTATTTTACATATGTATTTATTGTTTTTATTTGGGTTTTTTATAATAAGTGATGTGCTTTTTAGTAATGAAGTTTCTTTTAATGTTTCGATAGGTTTTTGGAGCTTAAATGAATTATTTCAGAAAATTCAACATCGGAATTCGAAACAAAGAATTGAAGAGAAATTTAGTTGAAGATTGAAGCAAATCTTGGTTCAAATAAGTGCTCCAAATTTGTCCCAAAAATCAATTCTATTCCAATTCTAGAAAAGAGTATCATATGATCTATTTCAAGCCCAAACTTGCCTTATGTTATGTGCAAACTTCAACTATCAAACACTCAAGTTTTCAATGTCAATCTTAGCCCAAATAATAGGTATATTTTTATACTTATTTGATGCTTAAATTCAGCCCCAAATCACCCTCCAAATCAGCCCAAGCACAATCCATGATCTTACATGTCCACACAACAAATAACATTTGATTTATTTTGGGCAATTCATTGATCCAAGAGGGAAAGCATATGGATGGAAAGCTGGAGGGGACATTGTGACATTATTTTGGGTCAAAAAGAAGAAAGAGACAGATCATAAAGGAGGAAGAAAAACGTGCACCAAAGTGTTCTCTAAGCTGGCCTGATTTAATTTTCCATAACACCTTTTGGTGTTTTGCCCATAACTTTTGACTCAGATGTCCAAATGAGTTGTTCTTTAATGATCTGGAAAGCTAACAGAATTGCCTAAAAATATGTCTCGATATCCATCTCGAAAGGAGGCTTATAAGAGGGTCGAATTGCTGTCCAAAGTTAGAGTCAGATTTGTGTTAGAATTTTTACTAAAATTCTGTTGTGTTCTTCTTTGTAGATTTCGGTTCTTTAGTTTGTAAAACTTATTATTTCATGTTTATTAAAGTGTTCTTATATATAATCATGGTTGGCTAATCTCTTTCTTGGATCCAAATCAAGGATGATGGTGATTGAGGTGAGTTCTTTAAGATATGAATGAATCTTAATGTTTATCTTCTATTTTCTTCATGAATGTTTTATTATTGAAAAGAAATTTTAGAAATCATTTAGGTAATGTTATAATCTTGAATTTTTATGCACAAACCTTAGTTTTGGTATAGAGATTGCTTGATTCAATGTCTTACTTAATATGAAAGTACTTGTTTATTCTTAAGTAATAATCAATCTTCATCTTTTTAAACTTCATTGTAATATCTTCCAATCTAATATCACCATCGTTGATATTAGGTTGAGTTATCTTATATATGTTGAAGAAATCACCAATACATCACCATTAAAATTGATTTGGACCAAGACTTACTTTTTCTTGTCATTTAAAATCTATTTACACTTTTTCATCTTTGAAAACAAATCCATCAATTATTTTCAACCAAGTTATTGTTAATTTAATTTCTTTTGAGTTTTTTTTTTTGTTACCTAGCTTAATTTCCAGATCTAGCTCTCTGTGGATATGACCTCGATCTTACCGAGTTAATTGCTACATCACACACTCGTGCACTTGCGAGTTAAAACAAGCCAATTATAAAAAGCGGTCAAGCACCTCCTAAATTGAAGTTTACATGTTGATCGCTAGTATGGCGAATTCCTCACATGGTGCGTGAGGGGGAGATTTGTTGTGTGTGGTCCCGCACCATATAATTGGTGGACCACCACATTAATTGGCAAGAGACTTGGATATCTCTATAATTTAAAAACACAAAATGTTAATTGTAGATGGTAGTAGCAATTTGAACAAGAGAGCAGAAGAAAACCGAGAGAAAAAGGAAGAAGAGGCAGCAGAGCAGCCCATGTTCTTCCTTCGATTCCAAGCTCGTTAACCGTTGGATCGGGCTCAGATTTTGACAACAGCTTCTAGACACGTTAATCTTCATTCTGGACGGTTGGATCGAATATTGGTGGTGTGGAAGCTGGCCGTTTTGACAGAAAACAGGGTTGTCAGTATTGTAAGTTTTTCCCAAATAATTCTCCTTTAATCTTGTTGTATTCCAAGAATAGATTGTTCTTGATGATATGTATGTTGTAGCCCTTAGTTAAATCTAAAGAAGAATAGTTGTGAACCCATTACACTACTTGGAAAGCTAAGACATGAGTCAACAAGTTTTATGAAGGAAGGAGAACCCAGTTCTGCCTCTAAGACAATCAAAATTTCTTATCAACAAACCAGACCTACTACCCTATAGGGTCTGTCATGACCCAGTCTCGGTTGGTGACCCATAGCTGGAGTTCTATAACTCTAAATTGAGCAAGACCAATTTCATTAGTTAGCCAAAATTCAAAACTACAATTTCTATAAGGAATTTGATCTTAATTCCTTCATCCTCCTACCCAAAATCTCTCTGAAAGTCAAGAGACGAAACTGTCCATATTCGTTAACCTTTCCATTTACATACATCACATGAAGTTCTTTAATTTAGCAACTCATACTTTTTCCTCAATTCAAGTCTAAGAACTAAAATCTATAAATTAACATCCAGGCATCAATTCATAATCAACTTGAAATGACTCATAAGAGCAAGTTTAGAATACCTTACCAGGTATGAATTAAAGTTTTGATCCCTCCTTTTCTTTCTAATGACAGCCGGCTCTCCCCTCTTCTCTTCTTGTTAATCCATTTTCCACCAGTGTTTATTCTACCTATAACCCTTAATCTTGGATGGGTTTTTAAATTTTTAGTGTTTCTATCTTGATTTGTAAAAATGAATATAAAAACTCCTTCTTTTCTTTTTTTACGTTATCTGCAAATCTGTTTTTGGTGAGAAGAGAAGTACTTATGCTCTATAATTATTCTTATTTGCATTTAGGCCCCATTTTCTTTAAGTGTATTCATTTTGCCCCCACTTCTTTTTAGTTTAGTTTATTTTCTTTAATTTAACCCAGCCTTGATTTTTTTTTTCTTGGGATTTACATGCTGACCTAAGGCTAAGTGAGTCTGGTGATTTACCAAACCCAATATGTTTGGGTTCAGCCGTCGGCTGAACTTAAGGCAACGTGGGTCTAAAAATTTATCAAACGCATCTCTCTTAAGCTTAACTACTTTCTAAACCCTGTGAGTATATAGGTCGTCAAAGACTTGTGTAAGGAAACAAATGAGAAAATGCAATTACTCAAATGTCATTATCTCTAAAAAAGAATAAAAAAATATTAACTTCAATCCACTTAACAACAAATTAACAACCACATGAATATTTTGATAAATATAAATATTTAAATTTAAAAAATTAGTACAATCACTCAAATAAAAATAAATGAAAGAATGAAATTGCTGCAAATGTCATTATCCATATTGATCAAACCTTTGGCTGTATGGCACCGCCCCTTTTGTCCACAAAGAAAGCATCCCCATCGCTAGAGGACATTGTATTACCCTCTTTAAAAGGTTAATCTTTTAAGACCTATGTCCCTTATCCACGGGTAATGTTTGCATCGTGTTTTTTTAAATTTTATGTTTTTGTAAAATATTATTTTTATATATATTTAGATTATTTTGATATGCGGATCTTAAAAATAATTTTTTTAAAAATATTATTTTGATATATTTCTAAGTGAAAAATATTTTGAACCGCAAGCGGTACCGCAATCCCAAACAAGCAGTAAGTTGCGTAGGAATATTTTTTTTAAAAAAAGTGAGGTTGATATTGTTAGAGAATTATATAAATTATATCTTGGGATCTCATCTAATAATTAAAGTTATTGAGTTGAATTGATTTTTTGACATGGTATTAAGGCCGGCCTTGTTGATTAAGTAATCACGATTTCAAATCTCTCCACTCTTATTTTATTTGATAAAAAAAATAATAAGTACAAGGTATTGTGTGTTTGTGCAAGTTTCAAGTCCAAAAACAATTATATAAATCATATCTTGAAGCCTCGCCTAACAATTTAAACTATTAGATTAAATTGATTTTTCTTTTGACAAAAACCAAGTTTCAAATTATTTTGAAAATATAATATGGGGTAAAAAAAAAAGAATTATTGCTCGTACGAGAGTGTGATAAAGATTATGTTTTAAATTTTTTTTACTTTGAAATATATTAAAATAATATATTTTTTATTTTTTTAAAATTTATTTTTAATATAATCTAAGATCACTAAAAAAATAACAATTAAACAGCATCAGAAAACAGACACTGACTAAGGCAAAGCTATTTCCCAATAGCTTTCTAGATTTGCTGGAGCTTGAAAGTGACCGTACATGCAGTATCCATTTGCCTTAGAAACAATCTCAATCAACTGATCAACGAGTCTAGCTAGCTAGTGCATGCTTAAGAAATATATTTATTAATAAAGTTAAGAGGTAAAAAGGAACAAGTATTATCCGAAGCATCTCTTAATTTATTTTATGATGATATCGTAAAACTAAATATAATTAGCAATCGTATTTTTAAAAAATTTTAATTTTAATTTTTTTTTTTTGTAAAAAGTTAATTTGTTTTTGTATGTTTTGGATTATTTTGATATATTGATTTTAAAAATAATTTTTTAAAAATAAAAAATATCGTTTTGATACATTTTGGTATGAAAAGTTATTTGAAAAGTAATAATAATCACACTCCCAAACACCCTCTAAAAAAACAACATGTGGCTATGCTTTTCAAAGTCTATACAACTATTGGCTTATTCTTCTACTTGCATAAGAAAAGTCTAATAGAAAAAAAATAAAAAATATTTTAAAAAACAATCACAACTATATATTTAAAAGTTTCAATGCCCTAGGTGTTGCTGCACCAAATTCAATTAAGGCAGGCACATGACATGCGATTAAGTGATGGATCAATGAAGGTTACAAAGAAGAGTTTCCTTCATGTCAAAATCAATTTGTTGAAATTAGTGTGGCTTTTCTTGGCTTTTCTCTTGGACAATTCTTGCGTTCATCTATCAACCTCCTAACCTTGAAGAAATCCCATCACCATGCCGTATAAATTAATCATGCTCTGAGGCTCTTTTAATCGTATTGTTAATTGGGTTCCAAAATCCAACTTTGATTTGTTTTTTTTTATAATTAAAATAAGGAATTACCTTTCTTCACAACTTGAAGGGGCATTAATATTTCAAAACTAATCAAGTACATAGGATAATATAGATAATCTTCTCGTATACAATAATCAAATATCTCTATACTTTTTTTTTTACAATGAAAAATATATTTAAATTAACTTACAAATCAATTGAGATTAAACCCCTTTTAAAATAATTTTAAAAACACTTTCTTATATTAATTAATATATTTAAGAGAATAAATTTATCTAAATACTAGTATCTATCTTCATAGGAGAAAACATTCTTAACCATTAAAATTAACAAAACACTAGCCATACTAACAAATTATTATTCATTGGAATACTTTTTTGTGTTTTTTTTTTTTTAGTTTTTTTGTTTCATATTTCAACAACCTAGTCTTCTTATATTAATTAATATATTTAAAAAATAAATTTATTTGAATACTAGTATCAAATTCTAACTACATAGGAGCAACATTCTTAATCATCAAAATATATCCCTTGTGATTACAATAAGACGAATTGCATGATAAATCTTAATTTAATTACAATATTTGAATTGAATGCTTGAAAATACTTATTAGTATCACCACCAGCTGTTTGATAAGCTTCTTGAAACAAATTAACAATATTATAGCAAAATAAAATACATGTAACATTACTAGAGTTTTTAGATTTAAAAATGAAATTTTCTATCAGTATTTATATTTTTGGTATTTATAAAACCACATATGAATTTATTAACAGTATTTCTATTGGTGAATATGATATATCACCGACATAACAACAATGTGTAATTTTATCAGTAAGTATAGAGTGACAGTGTCATTTGCAATACTAAGATGTGTTGTTCGAGCTTGAACTTGTTGGTCTAAAATCACTTCAAATTTTAGAGTTTGAGTGCTTGGAACTGATTGCAAGCATCTAATGGTTGAAACATTGCGAGCTATTCACAAATTCTCGACTGTAGTGTTAGATGGACTATACACCTAATTTCTATTGGGTCCACCGAATAATCCCGCCTCCAACAACAAATCTGGATCGAGATCCGGATAGGTTGAAGGATCGTCTTCGTGTCTCTCATTTAACCTGGTGTTATATGTATCCTAAAAAAGTCAACAAATTCAAAAAATAATAACTTAAGAAAATAATGGTTGAAAACCAACATACCACAAAGTGTTGAGCTTGGTTATCCATGAGTTCTTGCACCCTTTTTTTATGGTCATTAATCCATACATGTGTTTTCACAAAAAGCTTCATCGGGCTTGACTCGCATCCAAAAACCTTAGCTTGTAAGAGAAAACTATTGTTAGTTAAAAAAATAAAAAAAAAATTAAAAAAATTGATCTAATAAAAAAAGAATCATATCAACCGCTTTGCATGCGAAATGAACAAAACATAACCGCTGATGTGCGTGGTAACAGAACTATGAACACATCGGTTATGGTTCTCTACATTGGACTGTAATCGTCACACGAAACACTCAAACATCACGTGATGAATATAATCCGTCCATATAGCATCTGAGACGTACAATTGTCTAAAATCCTTCCACACTTTCACGTCCTTTGACACGACTAAAAGATTGATGTCTTCTTCCAAGTGCAGGAGTGTCGAAGTAATAAATAACCCGGCAAGACCGGGGTCAAACCACAGAGAGGTTAATTGTATAAATTATAAATAACAAGACAACAAAAACAACAACAACAACAACAACAATAACAACAATAATAACAATAATAGTAATAGTAGTAGTAATAATAATAATAATACTTAGTACGTGGTGTTGTTATACCTGAGAATGATCTAAAAGATCGGGTCACAGGTTTCCAACCTATATACTGAGTTTATGAAAAGATCAAAGAGATATATTATATAATATAAACAGAATGTAAATAATAGTAGTAGTAGTAGTAGTAGTAGTAGTAGTAATAATATTAATATTAATAGTAGTAGTAGTAGTAGTAGTAGTAATAAAAGAAGAAGATGAAGAAATTAATGAGAATTTTGAGATGAAAGATTAATGTAAGGATTAAACAATGATAAAAACAAATGTCAAGGTTAGAGGATTCACTAATGGTATTTCAAACAAGTATAGTATAAATTCTTATTATTCAATTGGAAACCACACACAAAGGAGGTTCCAATCGGATGATTTCTCATTAATAGCTCATTATAAATTATTAATATGATCACATTAATTATCTTATTTACATAACACCAAACTTTTAAATATTGTCAGGAATTCATGATGTTAACTTATATTAACAACAAATCAAGTTCCTTTCATAGCCCAAGAGTAAGTAATACCATACGGTTAGGCTATGAGAGTGCCAAGCATTTGTTGTACCAAGTGTTATACAACACAAATCTAGATTAACCATTTAACAAGTAAGGTATTAAGAATTAGTAAGATAAAAAGATAAGACATGTTAATATTAAACATTAAGGTCCATGTTGAGTTTACACCATAATTATTCTTACACCATTAGTGTTACCTTTTCACCTTGACATAATAAACTTAGCTAAACATAATGAAGAAGAGAAACATAAATAAACAAAACAAGAATATAAATAAGATACAAGTTAACTAAGGAAAGGAAAGGAAATGAAAAGCATAAACAAGATATTAATAAAAGCAAAACTTAAAAATTACAAAAAAAATATAAAGATAGAAATAAAAAGCATGAACTTTATCTGAACAACCAAGCCTCTAAATACATGGCAAATGCCTCCTTTTATAGGCCAAATTCGGAATTATTGATTTGATGACTAATTGTTGAGTGGGTGGCCAACTCTTGACTTTGTGAAAATCCTTATCTTCTTGTCGAACAGTGTTCCAGTTTGGACTGCACCAACATCTCTTTTCTAAGTTTGGCCTCTTTTTGTCCTTTCAATTTCCATACTTGAACTCATCAATCAATCCTTTAATTTATGTTATAGGCCTGCATTTAAGAAGAACATTTACCATATATTAAGGCATTTTATAGTATTAGACTTGTTATTATAAAACATGCTTTAGTTAAGGAGTTATTGATACTTTAAGTGCAAAATGATGATATAAAACCTTGATAAATATGCACTTTTAAGTACTAATCATCCTTCCAGCCTAAAAGCTCTCTTCTTTCATATATTTTCATCGATGATTTCATCATCAATATTATAATTATGGCAGCCTCAATATTTGTAAACCTAAAATTGCATTCATTAATTATATTTTTTTCAAAAATTATTAACATGTCGCTGAGAAAGGAAAACAAACTTACATTAAAAGTTGATCTTCCACTAAGCCTGGCATTTCTGGGTAAATGGATTCCGTTATTAAGGAACCCCGCCTTGATGTGATGACTTTGTACTCAACGAGCCCGCGTCATGAGTGGATATTTGTGTTTTAGGTGCTTATTCCTGATCGGCATCGAACGACTTATGATCGTCAGAATCGTAGCTAGAATAACTAGTAGCGATCCTTTCCATATGTCGTACTATTGATTTTCTCCTAGGCATGTACACAACTTAAAGAATTAAGGTACCATAAACCATTCCTATTTTTTTTATAAAAAAAATCAACAGCACATTCTTTATATCAGAGACTACCTAAAATTGTTAAAGAAGTGAATACACAACAATTTGAATGGATTGCCATAGACCATAACTTATTTTATTTCAATCTATGCCAATCAAATTGAATTATATGGTAGCAAGTTCACTTTAAGGATTGAACACTTTTTCCCCTTCTTTATTTTCTTGAAAAAATAAAATAAAATCCTAGGTTTTGTGTAATAAAAACCCTAATCCATACCATTTTAACATGTCATTTTCAGTTCTAAATTACCAATTCACATCCAAACATATAATCTTATAGTTCTCTATTCCTCCCAAAAATATATCAACAAAAACTCGAACATACAATAACTCAATTACTCTAAGCATATATAATTAAACTCACGATTTCTATGCTACCAATTTACATTCAAGTATATCATTTTCTAATCCACATTTCCATACAACCAAATACATTAAAACACCAAACTTAATACAATTTAGTAATTTTTCATATTTCCATCAATACAACAACAATAACAACTCTTTGAAATCCATATTGCTACATTTAAAATTAATTTTAAACATTCCTAACATCATTTAAACATCAAAATCTACATAATTTAAACAAATTTTCTAAAACCCTTAGATTTCTACCCATGGCCGATCAATTTAAGGTTTAATTTCCATAATTGATTTCAATTTCTTTCCATTTACTTCCTATTACACCATTTCCCATACCAAAACAACCAAAGGGTTAGTCAACTACCATTTCTATATAAATTACACAAATCCTAGATTATGGAATTTATATTTTCAACCGTCTCCCAAAACAAAATCAAGAAAGAATTTTAAAAAAAATTCAATTGTTCATTCCAACATTTAAATTAAAAATAAAAAATAAAAAGGGCATATATTATTTAATCATTAAAGAATAGAAATTTTTTTTAAAAAAAAAACTCTAACAACATTCATAAAATCATTAAAAAATAGAAAAATTTTAAAACAATTCTAACAACATTCATACAATTTCTAAGAGACGTCTAATTGGATTTTTCAATTTAATAAAAATTTCTCAGGAACCCCCTAAATATTACCAATGACTTTTCAGTCCATCGGTGATTCCATATAAAAATAATAGTAATTAACAGTGCTCAGGAAAATACCGACAGACATCAACCGTCGATGATCCCATACATAATGGACAACATGAATAATGAAATTGAGAAGTGAACAGCTCTATCATAATTGGCCTCACTTAACCCATGATCAGACTTGATGGTGAATATATATGCAACAACCGATAATATACTATGATTTGTTTAACCGTCTCATTATGGTTTATCATAATCTTTGAAAAGATCAAAATACATACGCGTCTATATTAGATTCTTCATCTATGATTGAAAATTTATCGGTATAACTCTGATTCATTCTTATCACATCCATAACCATATTCCTATAAGAATTATGATTGTCATCTACAATTCCATGTACATTGCTAGAACTAGAAGTTTATTTAACTATCATTTCAATCATGATCTTGTGAGAAACATATGATTCTCTGTGTTTTAAACAACACATATATTTATCCATAAACCCTTTTGTAGAAGATGCATTGTTATAACATCTGAATTGAGAAATTTTTTATTCTTACACCTCTTATATGGACATCTAATACCGTCTCCACTAATATTTATTGAATTAGATGGTATGTAATTAATAAAACTTTGAATCTCATTACAATAATTCATCATATACAACCCTTGGGTGAACCTCGATACATCCATGAATGATCATCCATTACTTATATCAAACCTTTATAGAATATTGATGACAACATATATTAATTAATTATATAAACTAAATAAATTTATAAATGTTGGTTTAACTCAAATTTATTCAATATATTTTAATAGTACTCTTAATTCATTATCAATTATCTACACCAACTCCAATTTCTATACATTAACCAAAAAATTTAACTCAACAATAAATTTAAAATAGACAAAATATAAAATGGACCTATTAAATAAGCCATTATTTATTTCATCACAAAGCACCTAAGTCACAAATTCAAAATAAATTTCATAAATTTACAAACAAATACGATTTTATAAAATCTCAAACAAACATTAACATGTACAAATCATACATTCATACAATAAATTTTTATATAAAAATAGCTATAAAACAAGTAAACACCCAAACAAAATACTTATACTACAAAAATATGCAATAAAAATTAATATTTTAAAATAGAGTTCAAATAAAAAAGGGGTAGTTTTTCTTACTTGAAATGGAAAATCCTCAATAAAATTTAAATAAGAACAAGGATGCTGATAAACTAAGTATTGGGGTAATCAAATTTGTAGCGGGAGGTTGATTTGTGATAAAATTAGGGAGGGTGTTGTTTATTGTAGAGAAAAATGGATGAAGAAGAAGAAATAGGGGAGGGGAAGAGAATGGTCGCTCACCAGGTCATAAGTTAAATATTGTAGACAGATTTACTGATGGGTTAATACCGCTGGTAATTATATCTGTAAAAATAACATGTCATCATAGTTGTCATAACCCAATTTTTGACATTTTTATTTTTATTATTATTATTTACTGGAAAAAAAATGATGATGAAAAAAATAATAAAAAATAAAATAAATGAAGAATAATTTAAAATTTGGGTTAAGGGCAACATGATTGGAAGTTTTGGGGTTTAATTAAACTTTGAAATTAATTTAATTAATCAAATCAAATGTTTAATTGGAGAATTGATAAGTTTTAAGACTTAATTAAGCTTGAAATTAATTTAATTAATTAAGTCAGGGGTTTAATTGAAAATTATCAAAGTATAGGGTTGATTCTGGTCAAATTTGCAAGAAATTAAAATCCAGGGACTGTTTTGTAAGAGTTGCTGAAATGTAGGGGTCCAATTAAAGTTTATCCAGTGGCATAATTACAAAAATTTCAAAACATCAATGACCAAAACGAAAATGGCCATCAACACTGTTCATCTTCTTCACCCGAATAAAAGAAAGAAAGAAACAGATGCCCTGCATTAAAATCCATGCGACCGCATGGCATTCTCTGGTTATAAAAACCAGAGAAGGAGAACCAGCACCAGGGGGGAAAAGAGCAGAACTGAGGAGAGGAGGAAGAAGACAGGAAGGAGGGAGATAAACTAAAAAAACAGGGGAGAGAGATGGAGAGAAACAGAACCAGGGGAAAATTTTAGTCCATCAAGCAGCAACAAATCCTCATGCTTTTACCACCATTATCTTTGTCTTGAACGGAGAAGACTGGACAGAGACACAAAAAAAAAAGAGAAACTGAGGAGAAAAGGACAGGGAAACGAACAAGACAGAGGAGAGCAAATTTTCTGCCCCTGTTTCTTCTCAAAGGAACAGAGGCTGTCCTCTGGCTTTTTAAAAACCAGAGAAGGCCACGGAGGAAAAGGAATCACTGCCTTCTCCATCTCCAACACCAAAGACGGAAGACGGAGACAAAACAAAGAGACGATAAAGGGAGAGCAAGAACAGAAAAATCACAGGGAGGAAGAACGCAACCAAAGTGAACAGCGGAAAAACAGAGAAATTGCAAGCGTTGATCAGCTGGGGCATTTGTCTCCAGCTTCAACACTCCAAACCATCAAAAACAGAAAGAACAAATCCAGGAGAACGAATGGGAAGTTGAAACGGGTGCCCGACTAGTGTCACCTGATCACAAAGAAAAAGCTTCACCATCGTCTTCGTTCCTGCGTCCAGGTAATCTTCTCTTCCCGTTTTGCAATATCATTGGACACTGTTGCCGTGAAATCCGTTTTGCAATATCATTGGACACTGTTGCCGTGAAATTAATTAGCCTTTCCCAGTGCACGCACACGTGGTGCGTGTGCGTGTCTTTGACCAACCAGGTCACTGGCTTGGGCTAGTGACCGGACCGGGCTAGCTAGGTCCAGCCCAACTCTAAAAAAAATAGATAAAAAATAGAAAAAAATATGTATGCATAAATAAAAATAATATAAATTTATTAATTTATTTGCTGACGCTAGAATCAGGAATAAAAATATCGGTTTAAATTTATATTATTTTTATTCATTGTATTTTATTTTATTTAGCTAGAAAATAAAAAAAATATGTGCATGCTTAAAAATAAAATTATTTTATGTGAATATTCACTGGCGCTAGAGTCAGGAATATTATAAGCAAATTATCATAGCATAAACTAATAAACATTTAGCAATTTAAGACAAAACCAATAATGCAGTTTGCCTCAGGCAGAACGTTTAAGGGGTGATAATATATTTTCTTTTACGTAACCAATCCCGAGCCATAGAATCTCTGTTAACCAGTTAGGGTTTCTAGAGGCTGTAATACTAGGTGGCGACTCCTTAGACAAAATCTTTTCCCTGAAAAAAACAAGATGCCATATATTTGTTTTTTTTTTTAATAAATTAAGATTATTTTTAGGGCCGCTGCGATGTTGTGAAAATTGTTTTTGGCTTTTTTTATTCCTTTTTTTTCCGTTTGTAAGAATGGATACAACGTGAAATAGTCTATTAGTAAAGTTTAGTGCAATCTTCGTACTGATGGAAAAATAATGGTGGTATTTTCATTTATATTTATCAATTTTTTGATAGTGCTGTATCTGCTTTGTGCTATGCCAAGGCTGTTCAGACAGCTAAAATGCGAGGCGGATGAATTTTTCTAGGCGCAGTTTGCAGCCAGGTAGGCTACCCCAAAGGCCCAGCGTGCCAAAACAAAACATGATACACATTTCAACGACTCATTTTTTTAATTTGCTCACTGGTGATAATCTCAAAGACAGTCTGTTATAAGCGAATCACATAGAAAGTTTTCTGAATTGTAAGATGTCTTCTGTACCATTAATTTTTGCAACAGTTGGAGCACCTATCCCCCTGCAGAATCTTTGACTAGGATCATGTCAGATTTACAAATGAAAGATTCATGAAGGTTCAACGTAGGAAAACTTCAATTCCTGTTCTTTACACGAAGATTTTATAGGAGGCAAGAAAATGATTAAAAATACTTTTCAACCTATAGTATCAAGTATCCAATTGCAAGCAAATATATATTGAGATGCCAGGACTGAATTTAATTATTAGAAAACTACATTGAAAATCTGCTGCAGCCCTCCCTCCCGTCTTTTAAAGGATCCACCACTGGGTTTGGGCATGCATCCATCTGCGACTTATTCAGTGGAAAAAACAACCCTGAGCCCCTGTAATTTTAACTTTTAGTCATACTGGAAAATCTGACTTTTTTTTTTTGGTTCTGTCAATCCTTTTACTTGAATGTGAGACTTTGTAACCCTTCAAATCATGGAAGCCTGCAAGTTTGATTAATTACAAACAGGTGATCATTCTGAAAATATCAGATATACCCTACTTAACCGTGATGGTGAGGCTCCATATAATTCCCATGATGAGTCGTGAGAGCCAAGTATATTTCATAATCTCTCATTCATCTGTTGCTATCTCACTCATTCGGACCTTATTTTCCTTACAGACAAGTGTGTATAGCACGATTGGATAACCTGTGACTGTGAGAGACGGAATCTGCATGCTCATATGATTGAGCTGCAAATTCATATAAATTTGATTTTTGTTGATACCAATTCGAATGGAAAAGTACTTGTGGAATGCTTTGCTAACTAACATGTACTGATTTGGCATTTAGCATGCAATAATGCGAAAGTTCATGGGATTTTAGCTGTTCATGAATAAATTAAACGGGTTAATTATTTTAGCTTCCACATAGTTAAAATTCGATATATAATCATGTACAGAGCTTAGTATAAAAGTCAAAAACTATTTTTACTAACCATAGGATTTCTTATAATAGGTCAGACAAAATGCAGAAATTAAGAGGGTGTTGAGGAATATAATAGTTGTTGTTTTTTAAAATGTTTTTCGTTCAGAAATATATTAAAATAATATTTTTTTATATTTAAAAAATTATTTTTGATATTAACATATTAATACCATCTAAAAACATTAAAAATATTAATTTAAAATAAAAAAAATTATCTTTTTTTACAAAACACTTTTAAAATCTAAAAATGAAAAAAATTAACCGGAATCTGATAAGGTGTTTTTGTGACCAATGGTACAATATTCCTCGAAATCAAGTAGTGACTAAATTAACCAAAGTGAAAGCATTAAAGATGACAGTTCATGCCGATGGCTGCTTGACCTGATCATGAGGTATATGGAGACGACAAGCTTTGTGGCTTCGTGGTGCTTAGCATAGCATAGCATTGCTTGCCCCTTAGGATATGGAAAAGGTTATTATGAGATGAGACCCATTCATTTCCTTCGGACCAGGCTTCTGCTAGTTTTGGACCTGGCCAGGGAGCCCAGCTGAGCCTTTAAAAACCTTAAGGCTGTGTTTGGCCTAATAGAAGTTTACCAAACAAAAAATGTTTTTTTTTTTTTTTTAATCTTAAGATGTGTCTGGGAAACACAATCTCAAGATAAGTTTTTAGCATAGTTATTAAACCCGACTCAAGAGTTGACCCAGCTAAAAGACCGGGTTTCGGGTTTCATGGGTTAACCCGGGTTAACACGGATCAACCTGGAGAAATTAAAAAAAATTAAAGTTTTGATATTTTATATGAAAAAATTAAGAAAAAAACCTATATAAATATATATTATATATATTGTAAATAACGAAGTTTAAAAGAATATTTTAAAAAGTTTTTTATCCCACATTAAAAAGATATTATGTTAAGTTTTTAAGTTAAAGTATTTAAAAAAAAAAATTATTATCTCACATTGAAAAAACATAACTTTTTTCTTGTGAACATAGAGTATATAAACTAATGAGTTTCAAATCTCACATTGAAAAAAAAAACAACTTTTTTCTTATAAACTAACTTTTTTCTTGGGAACATATATTAATGAGTTTCAAATTTCACATTAAAACGATACTATGTTATTCTTTTAAGTTAAAATATTTAAATCAAAAAGTTCCATAATCTTTATTAATTTCTTTATTTTTTTTGTTTTGTCAAACACATCTTATTTTAATTTTAATTATTTTTAAAAATTTTGAAGAACCATTTTGCAATTAATTTGGAGTTTTCCACGTTATTGTTGCAATTAAGTGGAAAAAAAAATAAAGATTCAATGCAAAAGATGAACATTTGCTATTATTATCAAAATATATCTTCATAATACTTCAAAAACATCTCAATGATTTTATTTCTTAATAAACTAAAAATTAAATGAGAATAAGATAATTTCATACAAAAACAAATAAAAAAATAAAACAAAAAAATCAATTGCTATTAATTTTTTAAACTATGACCTTGGTTATAAAGAAGTAAGTCAGTCTCATTCTATTCCCTAAAAAAGTACCATTTGGCTCAGGGCATACCAAAAGTACTATATATAAAAAAACTATGAGGTTAAAATCACAAAAAAAAAAAAAAACACAACACAAAAATATCCAAAATAAAAAATAAAATAAAAATAATAAATGTTAAAATTGCAATAAAAAAATAAATGATAAGAATAAACATCTAATCCTAAACATCAAAACATAATTAAAAAAAAAAACTGAATATACAAAATTCTTTAACATGTTTTTCACACTAAAAACAACTCCTAAATATAAATAAAAAAACTTATATACTCATATAATTAAACAATCCAATAACCATTATATAAATAACCTTCTATTTAGGATTCTGTACATTATCAAATATATATATATATATATAAATAAAAGCTAATTCTCTTCATTATTTTATTGGATATCATAACGAATAATGCTAAATATAATATAAAATACAACCTTGTTAAAAACTTCTATGCATATTCCGAATGAAATTTGAAATTTTGAGAGCACCAAAAAAGACTAAGCATTGAGAAAGCAAAATACTGATGGAGAATGACATACAAAATGTGAGGAGATAAACCATGTAACGCTCTAATTAACCTCTATCTCGCATCCATGGTTGACAGAGATACATTATTTATGGAACCAATCTCTGCAGGCTTGCTGAGGCTCTTTTCTTCCACAATACTTCTTGCATTGGAAAATGCAGGCTGTTTGGGAAGTGGTAACTGTGCTTCACTTGTTAGCATCGATATAACATCTGACATAATCGGCCTATCCACTGCATTGTCTTCTACACATAGCAAGCCCACATGAATGCATCTCAAGACGTGGTCTTTAGAGCAAGATTCTCTTAGTATTGGATCCACCAGCTCAAATGGGCTACCTGCTCTCCATAGCTCCCATGCCTGAACCAAGTTTACGTTTAATGTTAAAATTAAAAGCTTATGCAGCTAGCAATGTATAAATTTATGAGGTTGCATGAAATGAACTTACATATCCCACAAGATTGAGAGGGTGGCCGTCTATTTCTAGGAGGCCTTGGATCCTTCTACCACTCACAATTTCCAGCAGTAGAACTCCAAAACTGAAGACATCAGATTTCACAGAGAAAATGCCCTCCATGACATACTCAGGGGACATATAACCACTGTATGGACAAAGTGAATGTTATGTTGCATTTAAGCACTTAAGTGAGTAATGACACATAGAACTGTGAATCTATACTTACCGCGTCCCAACAATTTGGTTTGTATTTCCTTCTAAATCATTGATCTTGAAAATTCTTGCCATGCCAAAATCTGAAATTTTGGGGTTCAGATTTTCATCAAGTAGTATGTTGCCAGCCTTCAAATCTCTATGAATTATCCTCAATCTTGAATACTTATGAAGGTAAAGGAGCCCTTGAGCTATCCCTTCAATGATTTCAAATCGCTTCTTCCAGTCTAGGAGCTCCCTTTTTGATTGATCTGCATTTAAAACATAGCAGTGAATATTCCAGCAATGTTATTCATCCAAGTCCAAAACCTTGCAAGAACAGAGATCCATTCACTTTATAGTATGATGGCATAATTAACTTACCAAATATAAATGTATCCAAGCTTTTATTAGGCATGTATTCGTACACTAACATTTTCTCTTCCCCTTGAATGCAGCAGCCTAGGAGTCTGACAAGATTCATGTGTTGCAATTTAGCTATGAGTATAAGCTCGTTTTTGAATTCCAACAGCCCTTGTCCTGAACTTCTAGACAGTCTTTTTACCGCTATCTCTCGCCCATCCGGCAATTTCCCCTGAAGTAAAATAGCTATCTCTCAATTCAATACTTGGTCTGAGATATAAAGTTAATAAGTTCAATCCTTTTCTTGAAGTAATTTTTAACAAACTACCTTGTAAACTGGTCCAAAGCCACCTTGTCCAAGTTTATTGTCTGCAGAAAAGGAATTTGTAGCAGCCATAATTGTTGCTGCACTATATACCTTTAAATTATGGCCCTTGTTTCCGTCATTTTCGAGTTCAAGCGTATCGTTCGTTGAATCCAATGTCAGCAACTCATTGAGATACTTCTCTGCTCAGATTGATATGATAAAGTAAGCTAATCCCGGAATTCAACTAGTCTTAAAATCAGTAAATTTGTTTGTTATTTAGAAAATGTTACCTCTAAGTCTTCTCCTTCTCAGATACCACAAGAGTCCCGCGAGCCCCATCAATGAAACAAATCCCAAAGGAGCTAAAATAATCCATATCCAATTGCTTTTCCTTTTCCCTACATCCAATGGGAATTTATTTAAAATTAATTACATTGTTGGGTTATATATTGATAACCAGAAAACGAAAGAACAGCTAACCTGAAGAGTCTTGAACAATGATGTGGTATTGAATTGCATTTCCACTCAGGTCTTGTGTAAAGCTTCCATAATAAAACGTGCATCCAGTAT
This sequence comes from Populus tomentosa, assembly GCA_018804465.1. Taxonomy (NCBI): domain Eukaryota; kingdom Viridiplantae; phylum Streptophyta; class Magnoliopsida; order Malpighiales; family Salicaceae; genus Populus; species Populus tomentosa. Next base: position 43,014,313 of record CM031969.1, on the reverse strand, counting down.
TGTTGGCATTATTGCCTCTGGTAGCAACACCAACACATAGACAATCTTTCCAGCAGATGTCCTTGCAATCACTAATGCTAAGACTAGAATTATCGTCGTCCTTAATAGGAACTGTGTTAACAAAGCCACCTCGTCTCAATTCAAAACTGTTCCTATTGCTCCTGCATGCCGGTCCTGACCACCTCTCGCAACCACCATCTTTATTATTTCCTTTACATGATGAGCCCCCATATAATCGTCCAGTAGTTAGATCTTCTATGTCCCCATCAGATCTCAACTGCCACATTGAAAAATTCCTTTGACCCTGAGGAGTAAATTGATTTGCAGAAACTGTGAACATAAAGTAATCCTCGTCTGCGTTAGAAACATTAAAAAAACTGAAATCAAGAACCGCTGCATACAGAAAAGGAATTTCGAAACTAGTATTGCTCCTCAATGGTCCGGTAGTCCAATAAATTACATCTCGCCGCTTAATGACCAACTCCTTTCCATTAGTATCCCATTCAAAAGTGAAAGCACCAGCGGGAGTGGGTACTAAGTCGCTCAACCACGACATGAGGGACCAGGTTTGGCCAGTTCTATGGTTGATCCCTAACTTCATTCCAGGCAAGAATGTGTCAGTAGGAAAGTCAAAGCTTTGCCATAAGACCTGTTGGCTGCCAGAATTTTCATCTTTGAGAACAAAATTGCCTGAATCTTCTAAAATAGCTGTTATATTGGTTGTAGAAGATTGACTTGAATAGAACTCAACAGGATCACCTCCAGAGTAGGTGAGTTTCATATTTCCTGATCCATCTATTGCAAGAACCCCTGAATTGTCTGCTATGGGTTTGCCTCTGTTGGCGAGCCAAAAAGGGTGGCTTGTGTCATTGTTGTACCATATTCCCAAGTAGCTAGCATTCGACTCAGCAGAGCCAAGTCTTGTGAATCCAAAAGTGAAGAGCCCATTTTTGGAAACTAGAGTACTGGAAGAATTGAGGAAATCACCACCTTGGTACAGTGTGTCTGCTGACAAAACGTGAGAGGCACAGAAGCAAAACAAAAGGAACCGGTAGATCCTTCTAGCCATGGAAGATAACATTCATGAACAAGGAAGAAAAAAGTAGGAAGCATTTAGTAGATGATGAGCTATGTTTCATGATCTACCTAAAATGAAATAAAAAATGTAGCCAACAATTTTGACCTGCCGGTTCGTTAATCATTGAAATTGACCTACCTCTCTTGGACTTTTCTCTTTCCTAATTTCATAAGAAAAATAAAAAATAATAAAGAAAAGAAGGCAAACAAGAAATGGTTTTGTTGTAAATGGTCAACAGAGGGAACGCTTATTAAGGACAACGCAATAAGTTCTAGATTATCGTAAATAAAAAATACTCTAAAAAACGTGGCAAAAATATTCTTTTCCACGCAACTGTTCAAGAGAGGCAAATTATTATGAATTATCACAATGATTTTTATTTTTTATTCTTTCAGTCCTTTTCTTTCATGATTATACCTTTAAAGACCCAAATTGATGGTCGATTATAACATATTTATTAAGAAAGGACAAGATACAAAGATAGAAGACTAAACTGAGAAATAAATAAAAAGAGGTGGTTTTTTTAAACTTAGGGCTAAACAATACTTTGGTTCTCTAACTTTTCAAATCATAAACTTTAAGTCCCTAAAAATTCATGAAATTCAATTTTGATCCAAAACTTTATTTTTTTTATTTTTTGGTTCTTGGTTTGAGAAAGGAAGAGAAAAAATAGCTAGATTCTGGCTGTAAAAATGTTCTCCAAGTAATTAATTTCTATAATTTTATGTTTTGATGAATCAATTGAATTATTGTGGTTACGTGAAATTGTGAGTTTATGACATTAATTATGAGAATAATACAAATTATAATTGAACCATGTTATGATGAATTATAATTGAGTAAGTGTTTAATTTTAAATAGAAAAAACAAAATCTCTTTCCTCCTTTTTATAAGAGGTTTGGATTGAAGAGAAAGATTTAAGAGATTTAAAGTTTTAATGCAATTGTATTAGAAATTGTGGGAAAACATAGGTTTATAAATGTTAATAGATGAAATGAACAAGGATTTTCAAAGAGCGGAAAAATCCTCACTTTCTTTGTTTAGGTGAATTTTGTCTAAGAAGAAGAAAATTAAGACAATTGAGTTTTATTAAAATTGTTTAGAAATCTTACGAAATTGTAGATAATTAATGTTGATAAGTTAACTGAATAATGATTTTTGTAAGAAGGGAGAAAAATTCTCATCTTTTTTCCTTATTGAAGTTTGGCTATGACACACAAAAAATAAATAAAAGGAAAAAGGTTTTGATTTGGACTTTGTTAAAATAGGAGGGCAGTTTTAGATGAATCGAGTAAATCGTTAGAGAGTTGTAGGACTTTTATTAATAAAAAAAATAAAAAAAGGATTTTATCTTTCTTGATTTAAAAATTATACGGTGGGTTAACTTCACCAAAAAAGGTTGCACATGCTATTAAAGCATGACAACCTCTTCCCACACATTGAAAAGTTGCACATGATTAATAAGCTACCGAAGAGTTAGGTGTGCAGGTGTTTCTATCATGACAATGAGATAAGTTATACGTTCTATTTTATATATGAATGTCTTGATTATCTATTAATAATAAATAGGGATCTCAATAAAACCGTAGGCTAATTAATTGTTCTTTAAAAGTATTTTTCATAAACGATGCTAGCTGATGATATTAAAAAATCTAATATATTCACATCAATGCAGAGTAATTAACGAGGCATGTCAAGGAGCAAGTGCATGCAATCATTCTGGCTGTGTGCTTCAAAGCTTGAAGAAACTACGCAAACACATAACAACAAATTAACGTCAGCTTAAAAAGTAGTAAAAAAACTAATCGATATGAACAATCAAACAAAGATCCCCACATTTGACGAGAGAGAAAAAGGATAGAAAATGTGCCATCAAAGTATAAGAAGAGGCCAAAGAGAAGGTAGCAATAGGTCTCTGCCATTTTTGCGTGAACTCTCCTTTTCTCCTTATAGTATAATGGTCGCCAATTTTGTTATGTAAATAATGTTATTCAAAGTAGACGCAAGCTTGAGTTAATTTTCGACTTAAATTAGAAATGAAAATAAAAAAAAATCTAAATATTTATATTTTGTTCATTTGATTTTAGATATTTATATTATAGGATTTAATAATATTTATATTATCGATCAGATGCCGTCTAAAAAAACCCATTCATTCAACTTGATATTCATCTAATTCGGATTATATTATTGTCCTTGAACTAAAAAAGTACCTCAAACTTTCAAAAATATCTTATCAAATCACCCACGTAAGACTATGTTTGTTTACATGGTTGCGTCCATGTTTAGCTACGTTCACAATTAACAATGTGTTTGGTTAACAATTGGCCACACTTTTTGATGCATGGATCCCACATAAATACGTGTTCCAAACACAGGAATGCAGAAGCAACTGTCTTGCTTTTATTGTGGTTGCTGATTAGGAAACGTGGAAAGTAGAGAATGAGAATAAAAAAAGAGAAACTTGAATGTAGAGATTTCAAATTAGTTGATGTCATTGTTTTCTTATAATATTTTTATATTAAATAAGTATATTATTATTTTAGAAAAAATTATGATAGCTTTGGAAAAGAGATATATTTCTCGTATAAAATTTATTTAAAAAATTAATTTATTTTGTGTATTATTTATAAAAAAATATTTTTTAATTTTTAATTCATCTCCAAAAAAATACATAGAGAATAAATAAATAATTTGTAAAATAAAAAGGTATTAATAATTAATTAGTTTTATTATATATAAAAAAAAATAATTGATTTTGGATTATATGTGTGGACCTAACACTTTGATTTATGTTTTGAAATTAGCTGGTAAAATACTTTATATAAAGTATTATTTATTTTATGATGTAATAGGAGTAATTAATTTTACAATATTTAAATTTAAAATCATTAATATTAATATATATTTTTTAAAATTATTTTATAACCTCAATTATAAAAATATTTTTAATCAAACATATTAAACTATTTTTTTTAATTTTAATTTTAATTATCATTTTAACTAAACATTTATTTTTTCAAATCACAATACCAAACAATCTAGAAGATGCAGTTCTCCCACGTATTGAAAAGCATAATCGCTGACAAAAAAGCAACTATGCTTTTCAAAGTTGATAGAGACAAGGATTTTGACAGGCTTAGTCTTGTACCTGCATTAAATATCTAACATTATTAATTTTTTAAGTATTTTTTTTTTTGCCAGAGCTGATAAATGGAATTTATTAATAGAACACAGAGTACAATTACTGGTGATTGAATCCGTATTTTATAAAAAAATTATTATTTTTTTATTTTGTTATATTTTTTTTGATGGATTGATATTAAAACTATTTTTTAAAAAATAAAAAAAATATTATTTTAATAAATTTTAAAACAAAAAATATTTTAAATTATAACTATGTTGACGTTGTTTAGGTAAAATGATGTTCATTAAACTTAAAACATTCTGAAAGTATGAATATAGTTATTTTTTAAAGTGATTTTTACTTGGAAATATATTAAAATAATTTTATTTTTTTAAAAAAATTATTTTTGATATTAGTGTATTAAAATAATCTAAAACTATAAAAAAATATTAATTTAAAATATTTTTAAAATATAAAAATAAACAATTTTATAAGCTTGAAAGATGTTTTTGTTAGATTTACAATTTTACCTGTTTAAAAGTCCTGACATCCAGTCAACATTTTCGAAACTGTCATTGCTCCTCAATGATCCAGTAGCAGTCAAAAAAATGCTCGCCTCGCAGCTTAATAACCGACTAGATTATGCCATGTGTTTATTTTTTTTTTTTCATAATAGAAAAGATATTAAACAATGAAAATATATTTTTTTAAAAAACCTAAATTCTAGTTATTAATTTGAATAAATTTAATAATATTATTAAAAAATATAAACCTCTAATAATATCCTTAGAAATTTAATAATATCAAAATAATATAAAAATACTAAAGAAATTAATTTAAAATATATAAAAAAATTAATTTTTAAAAAAATATTTTTAAAATACAAACAAACAAACTCTAAATCTTAATTATAAACCCAAAGATCCCATCACTTAATCAAATCTGGATTGATCTAAAAAAAGTCAAATCCAATTTCTAAAATTTATTTAACCATGTTTATAAATTATAAAAACCAAAACTAAGATACCACCCTATAAAAAATTAATAAATAAACAAAAACAAAATAACAATAACAATAATAATGATGTTTTATGAAGACTTGTGACATATCAACTAAATTTTAATATTATATTATGATCATCTTATAACAATAATTTCCAATAATACTATATCAACTTATATTTTAATATATGTTTTTATACATTAAACATATATATTGTTTATATTGTTTATAATCAACTGACATTTTTATTTTTTTCCAATAAATTGTGAATTAGAAATTTTTTTTTTCTGTTTAAAAAAATAAGGTACAAGCATAAGTATGAATATGATAATGCATTACAAAATTAAAAGTTAAATTAGATATTTATCAAGTCAGAATTTATTCATCTGGGATTGAGCAGTCTGATAAACTAGATTATATCAAATTAATTTTTATTTAATTTAATTTAAGACTTATAGCTGAAATTAAATATTTGGTCAACAAATTACTAAGATCAACTCGCTGACCGACCGACCGACCGGCCGACCGTATAACACTGGCGCAATGTGCTAGTCCCTATTGAAGAGTGTGTTTGGCAGTGTGGTAGCGGTTGCTTTTCAAATAGCTTTTCGTGTCGAAATACATGCTAATAATGTTTTTTTATTTTTTAAAAATCATTTTTAACATCAGCACATCAAAACGATCCAAAAAGTACAAACCGCACTCAATTTTAGCAAAAAAAATATTCAAAACTTAGCGAAACGCAGGTTGAAACGCACAGCCAAACACTACCGAAAAAAAAAAGAAAAACAGGTGGCAGACTTCGTCGGTTTTAGCATGAATTTCGTTAAAACTGTGTGCGTTTTAGCGGGTAACATCACTTCCTTTTCTTGAGGACTTGACCTTCTCTTCCTCTCTCTCTCTTTCTAAGACTTAATGGCTTTCTCTCTCTATACAACAATATCCTACCAATTGCAAGGGGGAGGGAAGAAATATACTTTCCAAAAAAAACAAGTAAATCTAGTGTTATTAAGAGGTTATTTGATATTAATAATATATTTTTTTATTTTTTAAAATTTATTTTTGGCATTATCACAATAAAACAATTTAAAAACATTGAAAAGATTAATTTGAAAGTTAAAAAAATAAAAAAATATTATTTTTTTGAAAAACACTTTTAAAATAGACAAATTTAATTAAATTTGGATTAATCTAAAAAAACCAGTAAAATTCAATTTCAAAAATATTTTGCTCAAAATAAAAACTACCTTGGGGTCTTGAATTGTGTATGATGGGCCAAGTTTGTTGGTCATGGCTTGGCTAGTTTTGTCAAAAGTCGAACTCTATATTCTAAAGTGTTCCTTTTTGAGTTCCAGGTCCCTTTGTTATCTCTCTTGGTCCTCAAATCAAAACTTGAATTAATTCGAGTTGGAAAAAAATAAAAAATAAAAAATCTCGATGAGGAGTTTCTTTGACAATATAGTTGCACCTTTTATATTGTTCTAGCACATTCAAATAAATTCTTTTAGATATTGGCTTTAAAATTTAAACTCGCTACGTGGTTTCATCATTGATATTGTCTCTGAGTACGTCAGTTATGTTGCACCATTTAAACCCCTCATCTCAGAGCTATGATGAGGGGTTTAAGTTTGGACATTATTATTTATGATTAATATGTGTTTTTGATTTAAAATGACTTGAAAATTTATGTTAATTTGTTAAGTTTATTTTTTTAGGATTATGATTGATAATTGAACATTAAATCTTGATGCATGACTTATGCTTGGGTTTGTGTTGATTTATTTGAATTAGTATGAGATTTGAATATAACTTGTGAAGTTAACAAGATTTGATGTTTGATTATTTGATTTTCAGATTATTAAGTTGGTTAGAAATTTGCGTGGAGTTTATATTATGGTTAAAATAGCTTGATTAAACGCATTTTTATGTTTTGCCAATCATGGTCTCTAGTCTAATTTTAATAAATTTTTAATTGTTTTGGAAGATTTTCTTGCAATTAATTTTGAGTTCCCCACATTTTTTACCCTCCTATACTTAATATTTGGAATTGTGACCGTGAGACTTTTTTTGATATTAAATAAATATGTTTTCTTCCACAAAAACAACAAAAATCTATCTTTCAAAAAATACAACTTTAGTTTAAAATTACATATGGCCAAGTTTCTAAAGCCCAAACTAATTTCAAAATTAATTTTTCTTTCAATCAAAACCTCCATAAATTCAATTAAACTTTCAATAAAAAATAATTGAATACATAAACATCTGATTTTGAACTTTTCTTCCTCAAATTGAATTTTCTTTGTCAATAGGGCTTTCATCAGTCAACAAAATATTGTCAAATTTTAATCTTTGAATTTTTGAGAGTTAATTTGGTTAAATCAGGGGCTTAATTGCATAAATATTGAAGTTTGATGGCCAATTAAGGACTTAATTGAAGAAATTCAAAACCAAGGACCAAACTGTAAAAGGTGCGTAAATAGAGGGGTTGTAATTAAAACCGGATCAGGGGCTAAATTGAAGAAATTAGAAGTTTATTGCTCAATTAACGGTCAAATTGCACTAATTTGAGACCAAGGACCAAAGCGAAAAAGGCCGCCAACTTCAGGGTCACTGTTTGATTTTTGGCAGGGATGCAATTGCATTCATTTTTAAATCAAAATTGCAATTTAGGACTTGATTGAACAAATAATAAATTGAGGACCAATGTGAACTCTGATATAAGTTTGGCTTCGTTTTCATTTAAATGAAACGATATATTTTGCCCAAAATAGCGCCGTTTCATACACTGTTCATAAAAAAAAGGAAAAGCCCAAAACGGTGCCGTTTTGAACGTCACTGCAACCTTTCTTCTTCTCCTGGACGCGTAGAAAACAGGGGAAGAATAAGGTTTTGTTCCCTGTTTTCACCGACATTTCTCCTCTCCCTCTCTCTCTCGTAAAACTCAAAAAGATGTCGACCCAAGTACCCCACTTCCTTGAATAGTGACCGGTGGCCTATTAGGGATGAAAAAACAAAGGGGACAAGCCCCCAGCTAGCGCCCATCCACCCTGCCCTGTCCCCTGATCGGACAGAGGCATGGCATTTTCAGTGCCCTTCTTTGCCTATAAATACAGAGGCAGAGAAGAGGACGGGAGAGAGAAAAAAAAACAAAAGGGAAAAAGAACAAAAAAAAAAGAGATGGAGAGAAACAAAAGAATAGAAGAAAAAGAAGAAAAAACAGAGGAAGAGAGAGAGAGCAAGAAAAAAAAAAGAGAAAAAGGAAGAATGAGAGTAGGAGGGAAGAATAAAAAAAAAAAAAGAAAACAAAGAGGGAAAGGAGAGAAAAGAAGGAGACATATGAAGAAGTGGAGCAGGGGAGAAGCAGAGAAGAAAAGAAGTAGCACCACCGGGTCCAACCACCATCTCCGACGCTGTAAGCCACCGTTGACGAAAACAACCATGCTAGGTAATCTTCTCTCCTTCTTTGCTCCGTCTTCTATTTTCCCTTTCATTTGCATGCAGAACGTGAGCAATTTTTGGGCTGGTGCTGGCCCATTTTTATCTTTTGGGCCGTTTTTGGCCCATTTTTTTTATGTTGGGCCAATGCTGGCCCATTTCATTTTCTTTATGTTGGGCCGTGTTGGCCCATTCAAATTCAATACACTATAAAAATACCCGGTTTTAGTCAAAACTTTAAGAAATAAAAAAATTGGAAAAAAAAAATGTTTTTGTGCATACGACCAAGTGTCTCAAAGCTAAAAAATCATAGTGTTTGTCATATAAAAAAAATGATATTTTAGCATGCATTTTTGCTTTAATAACCAGTTTATTAAAGTCAAGAGAACAATGACCAAAATTTTAAAAATAACAATTTTTTTTTTGTTTTAATAACAGGGATTACGAATTTATACATAAAATGTATTCCCGATATTAAAAAGGTATTTTCTTTTTGATGACATAGAATCGTTAAGTTTTTAACCGATAAGATAAGGATCTCCTTACAGAGGAGGAATTTTCTTGTACCATAAACAGACTGACAATTAGAAACCACAACAAACTTTAGATTTTATCATACAACAAAATAATGCAGCTTACTTTAGGCAGAGCATAGTTGGGGTGCTAATACCTTCCCTTTACATAACCAGTCTCCGTACCTGATCTCTGAGACTAGTTAGGGTTCCTAGTAATCAGAATACTAGGTGGCGACTCCCAGTTCATATTTTACTAATAAAAGACAAGAATTCCTTGTCTCTCCACATTTACCAGATAGAGATAGACCATTTACAATTTTCCTTGAGGATGGACGATTGTCGCGATGCTGGACATATGAGACATTAAACATCCACTAGGAGATTTATAGGATTGGAGCTTGCTAGACAGGAGATCCACTCGATGGTTATCCTCCATTGGAATGTGATTGATTGAAATACTTTTGCCTCCATCTTTCTTATAGAGATAAGAATGAACCTTTTAAAGATATCGTTGTTTAGTTGGTTCTCTAGCTTCATAAATTTCTTGGTATTGATCAACCACTAACTAGGAGTAATTATGAGCTTTAAGTAGGTATGGCTTTGGAGTCTCTATAGTGCTAGGAGAGCTATATACTCTGACATATTATTTGTGGTTGGGAACTCTAAACGAACTCCATATTTAAAGACTTATTTATCAGGACTGACTTGTATTATCCTAGCTCCACTTCCATTGACATTGGAAGAGCCATCAACATACAATTTCTAAAAAGGGATTATCATATGTTATTCTATTAGTGTATCTAGTGTAGTAGAAGAAGTTGTGATTAAATGTGGGGATTTAGATGTATTCATAGAACCCTCAAAAGAGCACTCAACAATGAAATCTATTAACTGTCAAGATAGAAAATCCATATATACTCCTGAATCAATTTAATATGTATGCTATCCCCTTTCAATTTAGAAGAAGGAAGTGTCAATCCAAATGATCACTCACATAACAGTATTTGATTACGAATTCTAATAAATGTCATTACCCATCCATAAAAAAAAAATCCAACTAAAACTGCCATGTCTTATAGCATGGTGTATTCTCCCCATGCCTAAGATGAAATGTGTGTCTCACATCTCCATTACTTACTCAATACATGAATCAAATCATAAACCCTAAATCCACCATAAACCATAATTGGTGGTATTCGTAACTAATTTATCATTAATTCAACAAGCTTTAAAATCACTATAAACTAATTCAATCTAGCAATTATTTCATTTCAACTAAACCAAACAGAAAAGCATAGTAAGGTAGTATGTTTACCTTGCTTGTAGGACAAAAAAAAATTCATGGTGGTAAAGACAACAAAAATGGTTTTTGAGCACAAATATATCATAGGATGCTTAAAGACTATGATGAGTTTTATTTTCTAGTGTTTCAAGGGAAAAACAAGTGTTTGGTAGGTTTTTTTTAGAGAGATATATATAGAGAGAGTGTGTGTGTTAGTTTCGAGAGAGAAAGAGAGAGAGAGAGAGAGAGAGAGTTGTTGCGTCTGTGTTCTTTAATTTGGGGAGGGCTTTAAATTTGACTATGTGTCGCACTTCTGAAGGGCAACATTAGCATATTTCTCAGTGAGAAGTTGGATTTTTGCTAAATAGGTTGGGTGTGTTGCAAAAATACCAAGTGAACTGAGAGCGAAAAGAAACATCATTTGGATTTATTTATTACAAAAAATTACAAAGGCAGTTTCAAGTGAAGTTGTATCTTCTTCCTAGAACAATGATTCAATATCTGCATTCGAAACAATGTAAAAAAGAATAGGAATCCTTCAGTTTCTTACAAACATTGTCAATTTTTAAAAGATCAAGTTGATGTAGAAAATTCATCTAATTGCACAAACCCTCAAGACGTTTGATTCTTGGAATATCAAAGGTGCTCATCACAATATTGTATCTTTGGATTTGGAGAGGTTCTATTAGTGATTGTTATTGTGTTAGTGTCAAAGTGGAACCCATTTTTATGACCATTTGCTCATTTTCCGTTAAAACAACATCTGTCAATTCTTCACTAGCTTGGGTTGTAATCTCTACCCTTTCTTTTAAGGACCCTTGTTGGTCTAGTACTAGGGTCTTCTTTCCTTTTAGATAAGTAAAGGCACATTGTCTTGAGGTTACCTAAGTTGGGAATTTCAGTGCCAAGTACCTGGTGCTAATGACATCATTTATTTGATGTAGAAAAGGTTTACCAATAATGGTGTTATAGGCCAAAGGTATGTCGATAACCATGAAGATTTTTTGGAGAGACACACACTTAGGGGGCTCCCATAATGATTGGGATTTCCAAGATGCTCTTAACTGGTACTCCTAAGCCTTCTATCCTAATGAGAGGAGTTTCTACTAAGGTCAGTATTGAGCAAGGATATCCTTATATGTGCCACTACTTCCCGGGAGAGGATGTTAACTGCACTCCTATCTTTATCAACACTTGATGTACAAAGGTGCCCCTTTAGATGAAGTTGACTTTAAATAGTTCTTGCATGGATTGACCAAGCTCTTCCTTTCTTTGCTCAAAGTGAGAATACCTTTTTAAAAATTAGCAGAGATAACTCTTAGTTATCAATCTTTCTAGGTCCTTCATGCTCAAGTATAAAGGCACAACACCACCTAGCATAAATGGTTAACACAACAAATTTTAAAGTAATCTCAAATAGCTTCTTTGCCATTTTAGAAAGCAAATTTGCTAATTAAACAAGATGGCTAGACAATTTAAACTTTATTGCGGGGATATCTTGGTGATCTAGTTATGTGAAAGGTATAAAAATAAGAAAAAGAGTCTCCCCCTAGTTTTATGGTTACTAGAAATCCTAACTGGTCTTCAGAGATTTTGGGTAAAGGATCTCGTTATACTAAACAAAATATGAAAATCACCTTAAAGCATCCTATCTAATGGAAGTTGCATTATGATAAAAATACCTATTATGCATACATGTCAATATTCACCTAAACTAAATACTTATATTTATTAAACCCTGAGGGGTGTAGCTTAACACGATCAAAAGATTGATGTCTTCTTCCAAGTGCAAGAGTGTCGAAGTAATAAATAACTCGGCAAGACCAGCGTTGAACCACAGGGAGGTTAACTATATAAATTATAAATGATGATGATGATGATGATGATGAGGTGAAGAGGACTTTGAGATGTAAGATTAATTTGAAGATTAAACAGGGATAGAATAATTGTCAAGGTTAGAGGATCCACTAATAGTATTAAAAATAAATATAGTATAAACTCTTTTTATTAATCAATTGGAAACCACACACAAAGAAGGTTCCAATCGAATGATTTATCATTAATAGTTCATTATAAATTTTTAACATGATCATATTAATTATCTTATTAAAGTAACACCAAACTTTTAAATATTGTCAGGAATTCATGATGCTAACTTATGTTAACAACAAATCAAGTTCCTTTCATAGCACAGGTGTAGGTTATACCATATACCATATGGTTGGCTATGAAAGTGCCAAGCATTTGTTGTACCAAGTGTTATACAACACAAATCTAGATTAACCATTTAACAAGCAAGGTATTAAGAATTAATAAGATAAAAAAGATAAGATATGTTAATAACAAACTTTCTTGGACATAATCCATGTTGAGTTTATATTATACATATTCTAACACCATTAGTGAAACATTTTTACCTTGACATAATAAACTTAGCTAAACATAATGAAGAAGATAAACATAAATAAAAAACATAAGTATAGTAAAGGAAATGAAAAGCATAAACAAGAGATTAAGAAAAATATAACATGAAATAAAACTTTAACATTACAAAAATATAAAGAAAGAAATAAAGAGCATGATCTTGATCTGAATAATCAAGATGCCTAAATGCATGGCAAATGCCTCCTTTTATAGGCCAAAATTTGAAACTATTGATTTTGATGACTAATTGTTGAGTGGATGACCAACTCTTGACTTGGTGAAAATCCTTATCTTCTTGTCTGAATAAAATGTCATTGCAAACATCAGAACTGGAACCAACTGTACTCATGAAAGTTATTGGAAATTATCTTATCTTTCCAGGAAAAAACATTGAGGTCATTTGCACTTCTAGAACTCGAGATATGGGTTGAACACTGAACAATGTCTGGGCTGCAGGACAGATTCAGACTTCTCCGTTGTTGCTATAATTTGGACTTGAAAACAATCATTTTAAATCTTGAACTCCACATGAAAATTGTAGGCCTATGTCTTACCAAATCTATCCAAAACATTGAGGTCATTTGGACATTTAGAACTCGAGATATGACCCAATTACCGAACAATGTTCCAGTTTGGACTGCACCAACATCTCTTTTCTAAGTTTGGCCCTCTCTTTGTCCTTTCAATTTCAATACTTAAACTCATCAATCAATCCTTTCATTTATATGATAGGCCTACATTTAAGATGAACATTTACGATAAATTAAAGGTATCTTATATTATTAGATATGTTATTATAAAACATGTTTTTGTTAAGGAGTTATTGATGCTTCGAGTGCAAAATGATGATATAATACCTTGATAAAAAACACTTTTAAGTACTAATCATAGCTCAACTGGTTAGGCTCTCGGTTTGCTCCCTAGAAATCACCAGTTCGAGTTCCACAAACCTCAGGGCCACTGGAGGCTTACATGATCGTTAACTTCAAGGCCCGTGTGATTAGTCGAAGTGCGCAAAAGCTGGTCAGGACACCCCCATTAATTAAAAAAAATACTTGTATTTATTATAGGTAAAAAAAAATTCCTAGGATGATTTCTGCTTGACCATAAAGCCTAATCACATGAGTCCCTTTATTCTCTCATTCTTTTATTTCACTCTCTAAACTCTTTTTTTTTAATCATCACAATAAGAATTAAATTAAATACCAAAAATTATAATCTACCCCTGGCATCGTCATATCATACTTGTGTGAACGTATAATCTTTTGCAAGTTTTGGAAATTCTTTAGCTAACCGAGATTAGACCTTTACTAGCTGCAAAGTTTTATTGAAAGGAACTGTCAAAATCCCAGAGAGTTTTGCAGGGGATGTGCTGATCAATGGAAAGAAGAGAACCATCCACGTTGCCTGTATATTCCAAGGCCAATGTAAAGCCACCATTCACATCAATGCAGAGTAGTCAAAAAACTTCAGCTAAAAACGTAGTAAAAAAACTAATCGATATGAACAATCAAACAAAAATATTTCCCACATTTGACGAGAGAGAAAAGGGAGCAATCAAAGAATAAGAAAAGGCGAAAGATCGAGTTGTCATCAACAAACTGTTCTTCAAGGTAGCAATAGGTCTCTGCCATTTTTATCTGAGCTCTACTTTTCTCCTTACAGTACAATGGTCGCCATTTTTGTTCTGATTCCATTAAATAATGTTCCTCAAGGTAGAAAAAAGCTTAAAACCTCCTTGAATTGTACTGTCAAACCCTAAACTAAAAAAGTACCTCAGAAATCACAATGAATATGAGACCATCCAAATCCCTAATGGTAAGAGGTCATATGAGACCACAACATGAATATTTAATGTATCCTAAGACCCACCAAAAATATGTTAAGGGCATGGAAAACACAATGAATTCCCTTCAAAACTTATCATATCCCCCCTCGCCCAAAACTTCCCTCTTCATTTTTCACTGCCACCTCATAAAGGAGTTGCCTCGGAAATTAAATCAAGATTTGACTATTATTCACAAATCAAGTTTACCTTTCTTTTAAGCATTGATGCTCGAAATGTCTTCTTGCGCATGCTAAATTAACTAAACAATGCTAAATATTATTTTCTTCTTCTTAGCCTAGTAAGTACAAAAAAAGATGATAAAAATCCAAGTACTTTGTTCCCTAATGTCGCACGTCAAAATCCGCGCGGCAATCGGCTGGCGATTTTTTTTGTTTATTTTTTTATTTTTGCTTGGTTCGTTGGAGTTGCCACCTAGTATTATGGTCACTAGGAACCTAAGGTCTGCGAGAGTCTGAGTAAGAGACTGGTTGTGCAAGGGGAAGACGCATCACCCCCAGTGCACCCTACCTAAGGTAAGCTGCATTATTGTTTGATTGCTTTTCTAGGTCGAGTTTCTATTCGCTGGTCTTTTCTAAGGTTCAAGGCAGATCTCCCCTCGTGAGGGAGTCTCTACCTTATTCGGTTAAATCCTAACCATTCTAAAGTCTGAATTTTAAAATTATTTTTACTTACACCTTGTATCTTTAATACTCGAGGATGTACATTATCGTGTAATTTTACACCCCCCACAAATATTAAAGTCTACATCCGGATCCTAGAAAGAAAAAAAAGGTTGGGAAAAGGTTTTTGATATTTTGGCCAAACCCTAATGGATGATCATAAACTAGTTATGATATCCATTTTTGAATTTTTTAAAATGGGAGGAAAATGGAATTTTTGTGAAAAAACATGCTTGGAAAATTCTTTAGGACTTGGCCGTATGCAATAAAACATTTTTTCCTCTTTTTTTTTTTTGAAATATTTCAAAGAAAACCGGGTATTTTAATACCGGACTTGTATCTTACATTGTAAGTATACAACCCAATATTAAGCAAAACTTGGTAGAAAAATATTTTAAAGAAAGAAATTATTTTTTATTATTATTTTTCCGTTTTTTTGAAAAAAAAAATTATTATTTTTAATTATTTTTTTATTATTATATTTTTTTTTTTGCAAAAAACCCATCAAAATTTCATGATACGGAAACGAATGCAATCATCATAGGTAGGGAAATGAAGAAAAACGGGTGCAATTATTTGAACTGTTGAGATTACCTAATTATTGGAACCATAATTAGCCACTGCATGCAGAGATAAATTCTGCATGCAGCAGCTACAAAGAACGAACGAAGAAGAAAAGGATGGAGCAGGGAGGAGAGAATTACCTGGCGTGGAGAGAGTCGGCTGCCTGGCTGGTGATGCGCGGTGTGGCTGGAGGCGGCGAAGTCGGCGGCTTGCACTGGTCCCGGCTGGAAGAAGAGTGAAGCAGGTCCTGCAGAGGAGAGGGAGAGCTCACGGCTGGAGCTGTTGGAGTGCCTGAGGAGGAAAATGCTACCCAAGCTGCTGCTGATAGGAGTGTAAGCTGCTGGAAAGGGCTGCTGCTGCTGGTGGAGAGAGAGAAACGTTGTGCAGAGAAGAGAGGGGGAGAGAGAGAGGTGTTGCAGGCTTCGGTGAGATTGTTGGGTGATGGATGGGATGCGGTGTTTCAGGGGAAGGATGGTGGCGAGGTCAGTGGTGGCGGCTAGAGGCCACGGCGGAGAGAAAGAAAAAAAAGAGGACTGGTTGCAGGAAAACCGGGCAGGAAAAGCTGATTTTTTGCCAACTTTGCGTTCAGTTTTCTCCTTTTCCTGAGCATGAAATTGGCTCCTATTTATAGGGATCGAAAGAGGGTAATCTGGTCTTCAACGGGGAAAAAGTCTCAGCCCCTGATTCGACTCGAGGAATCCAAGCCGTTGGTTCAAAGTGTGCACCTTGAACTGCCAAATTTGGCAATCCAAGGCTGCAGACTGCCCGAGGGTGCCACTTTGGGCTGATAAACGGAGCCGTTTCCAAGATTGTCGACCCGACCGGACCACTCCACGGGATAAAGATGTTTCAGGGGAACATGTTGGTGCACGCCTTGTCGGAATTGGGGGCCACACGAGTGAGAAACAGCGCCTGGAAAGCAGCCACTCAGGCAGCTTTGTGAGGAAGAAGATGAACAGTAACCAGGCGACGCGTCGCCTGGTCCGTTCCCTCTTTTTTTTTTTTTTAACACCAAAACGGCGCCGTTTGGGATAAAAAATTAGGAATTTTTGCCAATTTTCAATTTAGCCCTCCAACTTTCAATTTCGTTCAATTTGACCCCCGGATTTTGTCAATTAGACCCCTATAGTTTGGCGCCTTTTGCAGATTGGTCCTTGTCTTTGGATTTTCTTAATTTAACCCCAAATTGACCCCAAAACTTTAATTTTCTTTCAATTTGGCCCCTGATTTCAATCAATTAACTTGGTAAAAATTAAATTTGGTCTCTTAAAATTCCAATCTTCTCAATTAAGCCCAAATTAAGCTCCCAAACTTAATGTTTCACCAATTAAGCCCCAAATAAAATTAATTTGACCCATTTAAAGTATAATTAAGTCCTTGTACTTAATTAAATCCTTTAATTGGACCCAAATTAATTCTTACACATAATTAAAATTCAATTTGGCCCATGATTAAATCAAATTGGCCTATTAAAAATTTAATTATGTCCTTGGACTTAATTTTTCACTAATTAAGCCCCAAATAAAATTAATTTGACCCATTTAAAGTATAATTAAGTCCTTGCAGTTAATTAAATCCTTCAATTGGACCCAAATTAATTCTTAAACATAATTAAAAATTCAATTTGGCCCATGATTAAATCAAATTGGCCTATTAAAATTTAATTATGTCCTTGGACTTAATTTTTATGCAAATTCGTCCAATAATCATTTAATTTAACCTTGAATTTGCATTTTTTCCTCCAATTTTGGGCACAATGGGGTGCCAATAGGTCTTGAATCTCCTCCAAAAATTGCAATTTGATTTCCCGGCATACTTTCTCCACGTTGCCAGCCTTTATTATTTTTTTGTCTTTATTATTTTTTTATTTTATTTTATTTTGGGGGAATAACCCAGAATTGGGTTATGACACCTAACATAGACATGCAAAAATTCTTTAGCTAACCGAGATTAGACCTTTACTAGCTACAAATTTTAATTGAAAGGAACTGTCAAAACCCAGAGAGTTTCGCAGGGGATGTGCTGATCAAAGGAAAGAAGAGAACCATCCACGTTGCCTGTATATGCCAAGGCCAATGTGAAGCCACCATTCACATCAATGCAGAGTAGTAAAAAAACTTCAGCTAAAAACGTAGTACAAAAACTAATCGATATGAACAATCAAACAAAAATATTTCCCACATTTGACGAGAGAGAAAAGGGATGGAAAATGTGCAATCAAAGAATAAGAAAAGGCCAAAGATCGAGAAGGGTTCACTGTAAACATGTATCTATTGTTGTATATGCAGAGAGATTGAGTGAGAGACAAGAAAGAGAGAAAATGAAAAATCTTTGTTTTCTATTATTCAATTCACCTTACTCTGCTTTACTTAGTTAGTTATATATATATATATATATATATATATATATATATACACACATGCAGCTGTGACAACTTAACTGCATGTACGTAACTCACTCTGCTAACTAACTAACTAACTAAGAGCTAACTAACTAACAAAATGATGATAAGTGTATATATATATACACATGCAGCTGTGACAACTTAACTGCATGTACGTAACTCACTCTGCTAACTAACTAACTAACTAAGAGCTAACTAACTAACAAAATGATGATAAGTGCACTGTACTCTAACATCCCCCCTCAAGATCAGGCATGTGAAGAACTAAGTCTGAGAGTGCAGCAATGAGTGCGAAAGAGAGGAGCTTTTAACCCCTTTGTGAGAATATCAGCAAATTGTTCCTGTGAGGAAACAAATTGAACTGACAATTGCTTATGGGATACTCGTTCACGAACAAAATGCACATCAACCTCAATGTGTTTGGTTCGTTGATGCTGAACAGGATTAAAGGATAGAGCAATGACAGAGAGATTATCACAGAAAAGAACAGGAACATGAGGTAATGAAATATGCAGAAAAGCTAATAACTGCTTGAGCCAATCCACCTCAGCAGTAGTGAAGGATAAGGCTTGATATTCAGCCTATGTTGATGATCTGGACACAATTTGTTGCTTCTTGAAGGACCATGATATAGGATTGTTCCCCAAAAATATTACCAAGCCAGTAGTGGAGCGTCTGTCATTAGGGTCCCCAGCCCAGTCAGCATCACTGAATGCTTTGAGCTGCAAATCTCCTTTAGTGTAAGAAATACCAACATGCAGGGTGCCTTTAAGGTAGCGTAAAATTCGTTTCACAACAGTGAAATGAGACACCATTGGATTCTGCATAAATTGGCAAACTTGATGCATAGAAAACACAATGTCAGGTCGAGTGAAGGTTAAGTATTGCAGAGCCCCTACAATGCTGCGATAGACTGTAGGATTAGGATACGGTGCCCCATCATTTTTAAGTAGACGATGATAAGGAAGACATGGAGTATCACATGGTTTAGCATCAACCATCTCAGATTTACGTAGCAAATCCTAAACATATATGGATTGTGATATAAACAAACCAGTAGAGGTATGAGTGATCTGTATCCCAAGGAAGAAATGAAGGGAGCCTAAATCTGTGACATCAAATTTAGCGATGAGAGCTTGAATAACCTGCAGAATGGCAGCAGACGCACTGCCTGTGAGGATAATATCATCCACATATAGTAGTAGGAACATAATTTGAGAACCAACATGCTTGACAAACAAGGATGAATCATAATAGGTGGTGGCAAACCCTAAGGAAGGAAGAAACTGAGTAAATCGATCATTCTAGGCCCTAGGTGCCTGTTTTAAGCCATAGAGGGATTTATGCAGTTTGCACACATGGTGAGGATCTAATGAGTCTGCAAAGCTAGGGGGCTGGGACATGTAAACCTCCTCTTGAAGAATGTCATGAAGGAAAGCATTCTTGACATCTAATTGGCGGAGAGGCCAATTGAAATGAGTAGCAAGGGCAATAACTAGATGAATGGTGGCAGGTTTCACCACTAGACTAAAAGTGTCACCATAATCCAAGCCATGTTCCTGACTAAACCCTTGAGCGACCAACCGTGCTTTGTGTCTAGCAATAGACCCATCTGAATGACGTTTGATCTTGAAAATCCATTTGCACCCCACTAAGTTCCTCTGTGCTGGTAAGGGAACAAGACTCCAAGTGCCCTCAGTATGTAATGCATTAAGTTCATCTTGCATGGCCTGTAACCACACAGGAGCTTTGATGGCAGATTTGTAAGTTGCTGGCTCTGTCAAAGACATATCAACCGGGCTAGACTCCTAAAGACTGGCTAAGAAAGCCTTCCTTTTATGAATGCCACTTTTGCTTCTAGTTTGCATGGGATGCAAATTGAGAGGAGGAATGGACATGACCACTTGCAAGTTGTCAGGATTAAACATAGAAGAACTTATATTGAAAGCAGGTGCCATAGGAGGAGGAGAAGAAGCTTGCATGGAAGCAGTAATGGACCAAGAACTAGGAGAAACTGCAGGTAAACTAGGTGGATGGTGGGAAGGGGAACCAGGGCTGGAAGAAGAAGTACAGGACATGTGGAGGAAGAAGAGGATGGTGAAGACTAAGCAGTAAGCGAGGATTGTGAGAATTCAAGATATGGAAAGTGTGTTTCATCAAATATAACATGTCTGGAAACAAACAATCGTAGAGTAGGCACATGATAACACAAATAACCTTTGTACTTGATGTCGTATCCAAGAAACTCACACTTGGAAGTTTTGGGTTGTAGTTTGTTATGGTTGTAAGGACGAAGAAGAGGAAAACATGCACAACCAAATATCCTAAGGTGATTAAGATCCAGAGAAGACCCAAATAACATCTCAAAAGGAGACTTGTGAAGAAGAACAGGAGTTGGCATACGGTTGATGAGGTATGTAGCTGTTAAACATGCATAAGACCAAAATTGAGATGGTAGTTTGGCTGTGTGCAATAGAGTTATTGTGGTTTCCATAATATGTCTATGTTTCCTCTCAGTCACCCTATTTTGTTCAGAGGTGTGTGGACAAGAAAGGTGATGGACAATGCCTTTGTCAAGAAGAAATTGTTTTAAACGATGGCAGGTATATTCCCCTCCATCAAACTGCAGAATTTTAATAATAGCTGAATATTGTGTAACAAGAAAGGAATAGAATGCAACAAACGTAGAGAACAAATCAGACTTATTTACTAAGGGAAACAACCAGCAAAAACATGTACATTCATCAACAAAGATAATATAATATCTATAGCCATCCACTGAGATACATGGTGCAGGTCCCCATAAGTCAGTATGGATAGTAGCAAAGGGAGTAGTAAATTTGTGAAGATGCAGAGGAAAGGGCAGTTTGCTAACTTTCCCTGCAAGACAGGGATGATACATCATAGGGGAAGAAGATTTGGGAACATGAATATGAGCTTTATTCAGCATGAGGGAGACAACAAAATTTATGGGATGTCCTAACCTATGGAGCCATAGATTGGACTGAACTAGTTGGCCAAGAAATGCCTGAGCTGGCGAAGGCTGAGTGGAAGATAAGGATGAAGAGGCATGGATAGGATATAGGCCATTACTGCACAAGCCTCTGTAAAGAATCCTCCTTATGGCTTTATCTTGAATCCAAAAGTAAGAGGCATAAAAAATAAGCCAGCAGCTATTATCAAGGCAGAGCTGATGGACTGACAATAAATTCTGAGTTAATTGAGGAACAAGTAGCACAGAATCCAACTTGAGTGAAGACATGGAAGAATTGATGATAGACTGACCAACATGAGATGCTGTCAAACCTTCACCATTGGCAGTATGGATTGTGTCAGCTATTGGATATGGTGAGGCCAATGTTAGATTATTCACATTAGCTGTCATATGATTGGTTGCACCAGAATCAGTGAGCCATACTTGAGATGATCCTGAAGAAGGGGATGCTGTAGGTGCAGAGTGAAGCATAGTGTGCATGGCTTGCATGGTAGGCTGAGGTGAAGCATAGTGTTATAGAGGTGAAGGAGCTCGATATGCGGAATGTTGCATAGCTAGTGATTGGATAGGATAAGACTGCTGAGAAGGATAAGCAGCAGTAGAATGCATGCCAATATAGTTTGGTCCTTTGTCATTATAGAAATAAAACCAGGTAGTGTGATTAAGACGGCCACATATATGACATTTGGGTTTTTGATAAGTAGAAGCATCACAAAACAGGGTAGTATGACCCTCAGTATTGCATAATTGACAGAATGGCATCATGGATGGAGAATGATTGCGAGACTGCTAATTAGGAGAAGGGCCAAGAACTCTAGGATTAGAGTGTGGGCGTTCATGTGGCATAAAAGAAAACATCGGTCTATAGTGAAAGTGTCTAGTTCCCTGATTAAACCGACCTCTAACAATGTTTCTGTTCCTATTATAAGGCTTAAAACCTATATTAACATTTGAAGATGAGCTCTGATTTACAGGAAAACCTGTAGTTGCAACTATTGCTGTCAGTAGAGGAGAATTAGCTGATGCTTCTACCATCACTTCCTCTACAAGCTACTGTGAACGAAACTCATGTAGGGAGATCACACTTTCATGTCCTCTTATAACACATTTGAATGTGTTATATTCAGTTGGCAAGCCATTTAAGGCAAGAATGACTATATCTTTATCAACAAAGTAGACACCAGCAGCAGAGAGATAGTCCCTAGCTTCCTTGATAAGATGAAGATATTGTGAAACCGAATCTGCTCCTTTCTTGATTGTTTGGAGATTCGATTTCATCTGGAAAATACTAGTTCTGGATACAGTTGAAATTGTTCCTTCAGTCGATTCCACAGATCCTTAGAGCTAGTGCTGCTAACTACGCAACACATAGCAATAGGTGATAATGTAGTAGTGATCAATTGCATGATGGCTCTGTCATGCATTTTCCAGACTATGAATTCATCATTTTAAGAAGAAGTGGTGCCAGATTCACATGCAGTTGAGCTGAGTTGAGGTGGACAGTGAGTTGATCCATCAATATATTCCATAATGCCATTGCTTTCAAGCAAGAGTTGCATCTGAAAGTTCCAATTGAGGTAATTGGAATCATCCAGCTTGACATTAGCCGATGTAGGAATAGAAGAAATGAGAGCTGTGATTGGAAATTACAGAAGTTGATGTTGTGAGGCTACCATTGAAAGGTTATCAGATTATCAACCAAGGAGCAGAATGCGAAGAAGAAGAAGCAGAGAGTATGCGGAAGCAATAAGAAAAGGATGATCAAGCGTGAGCTAACAGGCTCTGATACCATGTAAACATGTATCTATTGTTGTATATATATAGAGATTGAGTGAGAGACAAGAAAGAGAGAAAATGAAAATTCTTTGTTTTCTATTATTCAATTCACCTTACTCTGCTTTAGTTAGTTAGTTATATATATACATTCAGCTGTAACAACTTAACTGCATGTAACTAACTCTGCTAACTAACTAAGAGCTAACTAATTAACAGAATGATGATAAGTGCACTGTACTCTAACATTCACAACTTGCAAGTTGTCATCAACAAACTAACTGTTCTACAAGTTGTCAAAAAACTTCAGTTACAAACGTAGTCAAAAAACTAATCAATAATGAGTTATGTTGTACTGTCAAACCCTGAACTAAAAAAGTACCTCAAATTACCTTGAATAGAAAATATCCATTATCTATTGAATAAAGTAATTGTCTTTTCTGTGTTCACCATCTTAGGCCTCAAATCATCTTTTCCAACAAACAGTCATACTTTTTAGATGAATCTACGAATTTCCTTCTTTTTTCTTCTTCGTAAGAGAAGGTCATTGAGGACTCGAGTTCAAAAATATCATGTAACTATCATCCATACATAATTAAAGTGGATGATAGAAATCTAATGATCCATAAACTAAAGTTTAAGTATAGGAGAAACAGATACAAGATAGCAGAGTTGAGTAGAAAGATCAATATATTTCATTAATTTTGAATGCCTATATATAGGCTTTCATAGAGCTTGGAATGGAATGAAACTCTCAACAAACTTGAGATATTATTGGAATTGAAATAACAAACTTTGCAGAAAATTCCTGCTGCAAATTCTAATGAAGCAAAACAATTGCATAGAATTCAAATAACATAACTGCACTTAACTCTATCTTCCTCAAGGCAGAATCTCATAAATCTAATACTCCTCCTTGAGACTTGCCTTGGACAAACCAAGTTTCATCCTTAGAAATTCCAGCCTTGATCTAGGAAGAGCTTTAGTCATTATATCAGCAAGTTGAACATCTATTGGACAATGGTGTAGCTTTATAAGCAGATTCTTCTCAGCTTCTCTTATATAATGAAATTTCACATTGATGTGCTTGGTTCTGCCATGTTGAACCGGATTTAGAGCAATACCAATAGTAGATTTGTTGTCACAATAAAGCTCAGTTGGTGAGCTTTATTCTTGACCCAAATCAGCAAGCAACTTGTTTAAGCAAATTGCTTGATTTGCAGCAGCTGCCATGGAGATATACTCTGCTTCTGCAGTTGATTGTGCCACCACCTCTTGCTTCTTTGCATTCCAACAGATTGCACTTGAACCAATGTTAAAAACATAACTAGAGGTGCTTTTCATGTCATCAACACTCCCTGCCCAATCACTATATGCATAACCAATTAGTTTTACTCCTCCTATCTTTGAGTACCAGATACCAAGATCAGTTGTTCCTCTAATGTACTTCAACACCCTTTTAGCAATTCCCATGTGAATATTGCTAGGTGAGCTCATGAACCTTGACAGCAAACCAACTGGAAACATCAAGTCAGGTCTAATTGCTGTCAAGTATAGTAGACTAGCCACTAAGCTTCTAAATCCAGAGGGATCTTCAAGTTTCTCACCATCATTCTTTGAAATCTTCTCATTTTATGCCAAAGGAGTTGCTACTTCTTTGCATGACTCAAGTTTGAATTTCTTGAGTATATCAACAACATATTTCCTTTGTGAAACAAAAATACCCGAACTACATTGATGTATTTCCATTCCAAGAAAGTAGTTCATAATGCCAAGATCAGACATTTCAAAAACATCTTGCATTCTGTTTTGAACTCTTCTAGCAACTTTGCATTGCTTCCAGTAACTAGCATGTCGTCTACATAGAGTGATATCACTAGCTGCAGACCATCTTCATCTTGTTTCAGATACAAAGTAGCTTCATTTTCACTACTTTTAAATCCCAGTTGAATCAAATGAGTGTTAATTTTGCTGTACTAGGCCCTTGGTGCTTACTTCAAGCCATAAAGAGCCTTGTGTAGCTTGTATACTTTGTGTTAATTACCAGCAACTACAAAGCC